>LPNX010491167.1:312204-430706 GCA_001517045.1 Pseudotsuga menziesii | reverse complement strand
TTTTAGTGGGATTTTCAGGGAAATATGGTAGGTAAATGGACGAATGAGCCATGAAATGGGGTAGATGAGGTAGTTAACCATTTTTGGGTGTTAACAGATACCTTAAAAAACCATGTGTGCGGCCGCATATGCGATTGTTTGCAAAATAACCGCGTATGTATGCAGGTTTGGGAGGTTTTCACACGTATAGCCAGCCCTATACGCGAAAAAAGCCCCGATTTCTATGTGGGCCGAAAAGACCAAGTTAGACTGGCCTCAAAGTAAAAAATTGACCATGGAAATTGAAAAAAATTTCATGAAAATGGAAGAGGAGGACATGAGAAGTTACCTGGAACAAACGGTGTCAAATTTCGTCGGACGAAGCTCCCGAAATTCGTGTTTGAAGTTCTCAGCTCAAATGGGTAAAAAATTAAAATGATCTGTAATTTTAAATTTTTTACTATTTATAGAAATTTTTTGAAATTTTTTACCCCCTTTTTTATAGCTTTGGACCGTTTCTGACCATTTTGGACCGTTTTGGACTAATCGGATGATGTAGGAGTCTATTTTGAGCGTTGTTTCAACCATTATTTTGATCCATTCATGCCGCTCTCAGATATTATGTCTAAATTGACATATAGGTTAGATTTCACATCCATGTGCACTTTGCATGACCTTATGACCATTTCATTATAACCTTAGGTATGAACCCATTCTATCTTGTCACGAAACCTTCTTGTTGTTTTAGAAGTGACATGATGTGAATGGTATAGATTAACCATACATGGGTGCCCTGGTTAGCTCCTTTGTTGGATTTGGTGCCCATGGAAACATTTTTCCCTTTAGGGTGTGGGATTCCTTTGTATAATATTGCCATGTCTTTGCGCAAGAGCCTCATACTCTTCTTGATCTTTTTGTTGGCCTTTGTCCCTAAGACTCCCGTATGTCAAGTTGTAATTGCATTATCATGAGTTTTTCTTGCCTCATTAAGCCTTATGCCGGCTTCCCTGACTTTGATTATCCACCATATAGCCTGAGCTTGTCTCATGTCTAGCCATGCAAAGCCATTTTATATATCCTTTGCAACTTGATTCCCTATTTTTATCGAGAGAGGACTTTCCCTCGAGTGTTGTTATCTTACACATCTGTCCTTGCATTGAGCATAGGTGTGTTCTGATACTTGGAACTAGTTTGTTTTCCCATTGACACTCGTCTCCTCCTAGTCTATAACTATAAAGCACTTTTATTCTTTTTCAAGCTTTTTAAAATATGTGAAAAAGTCCAAAAAAAATCAAAAATCCAAAAAACCGGACAAGAAAAGATGTTATCTTTGGTAGCAGTCGAGTAGTCTCACCTTCAAATAGAACACTGTATATCACATCCGTTGGTTGGGTTTATATTTTGACTTTAGGAGTTGTACTCGTTTCTCTGATTTTATCTCCACTGACTGGTTAAGATTCTAGTCCCTATGGAGCCTCTATTGATGCCTCCTGTGTCGCAAAGATGTCCTAGTTTTGTATATCGAGTCTATGCTACCTACATTCAGTCACCATTCACCATTATGCTCTTATTCGAAGGAAGTTGAACCTGAGTCGGCCATTCCTCAATTCTCTTGACTTTGCATGTCGACCATTCTTGCTACTGATACTGGTTCGTACACTTTATGATCGAGTCCTTCCACATTATACATCCTTGCTCAGTACCTCATGTTGGATGATGAGGGATGCATTAATACCCTCCTTCTAGTGGATTTCATCCCATCAAATTCAGATCATTTATTCTGAGATAGGAATCTAGAGTCATTTTTGAGTGGCTTGAGACTTGCAGTCATCAGTGGCAGGTTCTCTCACCATAGATAGTTTTGGGAATATATCAATGTCCCCTGATCGATGGATCCTTTCAAGTGTTTGACCTCAACACATTTATTCACACTTGTTAGTTTGCACTCTAGTACCTTGATTCCCATTTTCATTATTGGTGGGTGATCTCGTGTCTGTTAACGGTATACATCAATGATTGGTAATCAGATGATGGACTACTATGCTCGACCTAGACACCTCTATTCACATAGTAAGACATGTATTCATAGCATATTATGTAGAATACCTTCCAGATTGGTGGCATTTCATATATGCTACCTTCTTGATCGTGCCAGTGTTCATGAGATTTCAGCTCTTGTGACTTGATTCTAGTATATGTCAGATGTTTCCAGCCATTATGAATATTTTGATCCATTGCATATCTTCATATTTCATGGAGATCATTATCCTTTGTATATATTCATCATGGATATTTTTATCTATCTATATTGTATGTGGTGATGACCACACATGTCATATTTTGTATCATGCCTATTCATGGCCATTGTACTCTTATGTATCAGGGACTGCTATATCTACTTGCAGTTATGTGAAGAGTTTGATTGTTGTATTGTACTATTGGATGGCTGGTTCTTCCACCTGGTTCTTCATCAATCCACTTCTGGGATGGACTTATAATGTATTTCATCCATCATATGACCCCTCTAACCTCACACATTAGGGGGCATCTGTTACAGCTGATTTTACCACACATGGTGGATCACACCTTTATGGCCTTCCCTGTCCCTATGCAAAGTCTTTAGACCCCATGGACCATTTTTGTACCTTTGATGTTTCCAATATCATTCCTAAAAACATGCATTATTTGCTATACTTGACTTTTAAACCTATTCTCACATATATACGCGGATTTGACCCTTAAACCCGCGTACATCAGGATGTGTGCAAAAGGCCAAATAGTTTTGGAGTTTTCCTTGATTTGGATCCAAGTCACTTGTCTCTTGGCCTTCCATATGCCTTGAGATCACTCGGATTTGACCTTCCATTACCCCATTGAAGCACTATATAAAGAACCCTTTGGATACATTGAAGGGGGAGGAATTGAAGAGCAAGAAAACTATAGTCCATTGTTGTCGGAGCTTATAATTAAGTCTACATCCCTTTGTCCCTTGGAGCACTTTGTGTTCTTCCAAAGCTTTCCTTTTCTTGTGAGCTTACTATCAAGAGATGGAGGATTGAAGTGGTGGAGGCCCATGTGGAGGACTCAATTTCTCCGATTTGTAGACGTGCCGATAGAGGTTGCTCTATTGTAATCTCTAATTTACATTAATAGAAATATATTTTCCTATCCAATCAATTGTATTTAAATGAGTATTGAATCCATGGATGCTTTTAAATGCTTATATGTTATTGATTATATATGCTAGAGTAGGTCTAACACAACTATATATAGCATGCTTGTCTTGTTTGCTGAATGTTGAGAGAACAAATTATCAATACAAGTGAGAGTGGAAAAGCTCAACGGGGATCTACATCAACTGTCTGGAATAAGGTATGTATCGAGATCCTTTCGAGTTAGATGTTTGGTTTCTCTTGCATATAGGAAAGGATTGATTTCTGCAGTTACTCTGTCTGTTGTGGTACCCCAAGCCATAGGAAGTTTTCTCCATAACAAAGTCCATGCTTAATTGAGTTATTCTCAAAGTCTTAATTTCTAACGAAATGGTAGTACTAGTTTCTTTCCATAAACTACCTCATAGGGACTAAAACTGGTCGTTATCTTCCAAGTGACTCTGTAAACCCACGATACCTCAGGAAGTCTTTATCCAAAAACCTTCATTTGAAATTCAACCATTTTTGTAATGATGGCCTTTAGTTTAGGGTTAGTAATTCCAACATTGCCACTTACTTGTGGATGTGAGGGGCTGGACTTCCTGTGTTAGAGTCAATACTCCTCCTTAAGGCTTTTATGATTCTTTTTACAAAAAGGGTGTCCCTCAATCACTGGCAAGATCCCTAGAGAGGCCATATCTCACAAATATATTTTCATACGAAAGTATTGTGACATTTTCCACAATGGATTACCTCATTGGTTTGACTTAAACCCACATGGTGCATAATTTGTGCATAGAATGATATGCTTCTATTTTTTACGCATTACTGGTGTGAATTTTACTATGAAGTCAATACCACAATTCTTGAATGGTTAGATTTGTCAAATGAGTCAAATAAAGATAAATACAATAAGGTGGGTCAATTATCACATGTACGATCAATAAATCCACCAATACATCAAATAGTGGGTTGGCACATGGTCTCAAGTGAATATTAGACATAATATCAACACAACAAACAATAAATTTCCTGGGATACTCCAAAACAGTAGAAGAGAACATAGAGCAAATTTGCACTTCAATTCTAAAGGTATGTGATTATAACTCTTTCAATTCAGAAATAGAAGATGGAAAAAAAACAATCAATTCAAATCTTTATATATTGAAAAAGGAGTAGTGAGAAAGGTGATGCTGACCTACAAAGAAGCTTTTGCATGGTCATGTGTAGGCCTAAAGGGTATTCCACCTTAGTTATTCCAGCGCTACATCTTATCTAAAGGTGTTGTGAATTTTGATGGGAAACCTTAGAGAAGGATGAATTGGAAAATTGAGGTTGTTAGGGAAGAGCTGCAAAAGTTACTAGATGTAGGGTTTATCTATCCTATATCCCATAGTAAATGGGAAGCACCCTGAAGATGGCAGAACATTAGCAACACTTTATTGTTTTCTACATTCAAAAAGAAGGATGTTAGAAAAGTGTCATGACCTACAAAGGGGATTTTACAAGTTCATATGTAGACCTCAAGGGTATTCCACTAGTGTTATGCCAACGTTAAATCTATCTAAAAGATGATGTAAAGCCTGATGGGCATCCTTAGAGAAGTTTGAATTGGAAAATGATGGAGGTTGTTAGGGAAGAGATCCGAAATTTATTATATGTAGGGTTTATCTATCCTATATCTAACAGTAAATGGGCATCACCCTTAGTAGCTTTCGTAAAGAAATACACGTAGGAATGGAGGGTTTATCAACTACAATTAATTGAACAAAACCACCTACAAAGATCATTTCCTCTTACCTATCATTGATCAGGTCCTTGATAAATCATTTGGAAAAGAGTTGTTTTTAATTCCTAGATGGTTTTCTAGGATATAAGAAAATATAGATTTCCCCTAAACACTGATAATTTACTATATTTTCTTACCCATGGGAAACCTTTGCATATAAAAGTTACCATTTGTACTATGTATTGCACCAAACACCTTCCAAAGGGCAATGATCAACACATTTTCAGACTTCATCAGGGCAGTGAATGCCTATGCTCTAGATAATTTAGAAAATACCCTGCAGAAAGAAAGAAAAATAATTTTATCAATGTCCACATATGAACAAAGTGAGGTTAATGGGACTCTAAATGATGTCCAGCAAAATACACATGAGGTAGGGTAAGAAAAATCCTAGGGACTAAAAAAATAACTAAACCTAAGGTGCTGAAATAGTGTGTATAATATGAACGTTGTAAACAGAGCAAGATGGGGTAAACTCAAAAATAGATAGCAAAAATGTTCATATGGCCCTGAGTCACAAGAAGAGTAAAATGCTCATGACACAAGGAATTGTGTTTGTTGATGTCATTTCAAGAATGATATATCTGTGGATCCTACATATGAGCGATTAATACCTTATCTTTACCAACTAAACTTAAGGTGGAAGTTTGTATCTTCCTAGGAGAAGAGAGGTATTATGAAGGTTCATCAAATATTCAACATGTTAGCAGCTCCTCTTAGTGCTCTGTTGGCTAAGGATTTCCTGTTTGAATGAACTAGGGAATGTGGAAATACTATTTTGGAGCTGAAAAAAAATCACTTCTACTCCCATTCTAAGGGGCCCTAATTGGACTTTTCCATTCCAAACTTTGTCCTTTCAATAGTTCTGGGATAGAAAAAAGAAAAGTGGCACACTATCTATGCCACTGTAAAAAATTTACAAGGCGCATAAAGAAATTACAGTGCAAAGGAAAAATAATTCTTGGTTGTCTTACTCTTTATTCACACTTCAAAAGTTTCACCATTATGTATCTGTGTTCCCAACCACAGTTCATACAGAGTCCAAACCATTCTAACACAAAATTCCTAGTGAATAAATCAACCATGAAGTCAGAATTATTCATTGGCTTATGCTTCTTCAAGAATTTGATTTTACCATAAAAGGCAAGCTAGGAAGAGACTACTTAGCAGAAAACATATATCTTGTTTGCTAAACTTGAAGGATGAAGGACCGTCCAAAGGTAGGTTTCCAGATGAACATCTCTTTGCGGTTAGCATAAAACCTTCATTGTTTAATGATGCGACAAACAATATAGTTGAAGGCTTTTGCCAGCACAATTTTCTCAGAAAGAAAAGAAGCAGCAGATAGGAAAATTGGTCTGATTACATGGGTGAAAGGAACTTTTTTTAAATTAAGTCTCCATGCAGAAGATGTGCAACAGGAGGAGGATTAGGATTTCATTAAGGCCTTCCATGGTGAACCATGTGGCATCACTTTGCTTCTAAGAGGATTGCAAAAAAAAAATTACAAAGTGGGTATCATTAGTGTTCAATGCTCAAGGATTCAAAGAAATACATGTCTTGCAATGCTTTCCAAAGAAAAGGAAGCATTCCTGAAATGGATTTATGCTCCTTAATCTTGTTTTAGCAATCAGACCATTCAAAAAATGGGTTATTAACTTCGTAGTAAAGACTCTATTCTTTAAAACAATATGAAAAATTTCAGCAACCCAGTGCATAATAGGAGATTTTTTTAGCCTTGAAGATATTCTTTGCAAACAAAATCAATGCTCAGTGACATGGACAAACCTAGGAGACAATTCTCTTTGTTAGCATATAAATTTACCACAGCTGACAGAAGAAATTATCTCTCAGAAGAAATATAGATTTACCATAGCTAACCTAAGATACAATTATCTTTGTTACCAAACAAAATTAGTGCTCAGTGATATGGACAAACCTAAGAGACAATTCTATTTGTTAGCATATGTAAGATCAATCCATGTACCTGATTTGCAATTGGATCACCCTACAATTGAGGTTCATGCATGATTGAATTTACGGCCTCATGTGCACCATAAAGATATCCTTGGAGCATTAAATGAAGCGCTAGTTCCAATTAGTTAGTTAGACGAAGCCTCTTAATAGTGATTTGAATTTGATACATCATGAGCAATCAAAATGAAAATTTTATTCTATGTCAATCTCTACCAATACATTCAAAATGAAAACTGAGCATAGAAATACAAACTATGTAAGCAATGTAATCTCCCAATCTACTTTCATTGTTTTTATTTTTCAAACCAATCTTAAGCTTCCACTACAACGTGGAACCAAGTAAACATATGGCTCAATCTCAAGGAATCATTCATAATTTCATTGAAACTTGGCCTTTGAGTAGTTTAAAAACAATTAGAAGATCATTCAACTTACAATATTTCTAAATGCTACAAACGTTGATTCTTGTAGGTAAGCATATGTATTTCCACTATCCAAGATTGTATGATATCTATTATTGAACACCTAGGGATACAAGCGTGTCAAGTGTCACTAGAAATCACGACAATGACTTGCAACAATTTGACAATAGTTCAAAGAGACATTATAGCTACATACTCCAATTTGAAAATAACAAAGTAACTTGATTACAATATAAAAATGAATAATGAATAGAATAGTATAGAAGAAGATAGGAAACAAACTCCGTATGAAGCACTAAAAATGCATGTTCAATTTGGTATGCATTATGGTTTGTAAAACATAACTAGATATACATAATATTAATCAGTCAAACCAAGGTCAACTATACATGCATTTAAAATAAATTGATGCTAGTCTAGTAGGTTGAATTTAATGGTTGTGCTTGGATAGGATACAAAACCCAATATAGCATAACCGATTTAAATTTGTTTAAAATTGAAACAATATGCAATGGCCATGGATTGCATCTGCATGGGGTTTTACCATTGGTATGGAAATATTGACATACTCAAGGGACCCACTTACTGGAGTGTCTAAAAGGTTCAACACTTGTTCCAAGGGAGTTGAATTCCACATAATCAATAGTCATTTGAGTATTTAAGACTGTAAACTTTAATAGTGACTTCATTATGCTCTATCTTACAAAATCAAAGGCATAACCAATCATTTTTACATCCTAGCCATTTCTCTTGGGTAACTACACTGTTGTGATAAAAGAAAAATCACTTCCCTTGTTTTCTTACTATATTTTATCGAGTTTCATGGATGGGGGTGAAGGGAATGGAGGGAAACGAAAAATGGACAACAAAAAATATATTTAAAAAGGAAAAAAATAATATAGTATAAACCTAAAACAATTATCATTCCTAATGTATTTTATCATCCCAATCCATTGACTAATTGTCATGTATGCATTTCACATCACTACGCCCTTAGTGTGGACCCATTTAAACCTTACTCCAAACTTGCATTTTGAAGATTGTCTATTAGACACTGGCTTGTTTTAAGGCCTGATTAGAACCCAACTCATATTATCTATCACTTCCCAGTGTAAATATGCCAATTAGCGTTCAATTTTTCTTCATCTCGATATTTTTTATGAGGATTTGTAATGATACCTTTTAGTAACTCTATCAAAATCTAAGAAATATTTTCCCTTCTATTTTCATCAATTTTAAGTTGTAGCATCTCATATTTCCTTCATAAATCAGAAAGGATGAGAGCATATGCAATAACAGTCCATAAAATTAAAGAAGAAAAGAGCACACAATAAACATCAATGTTCAAACACATGAAAATCCAACCAATATATAAACTCATAATTGATCTCATGAAGGCCATAAGCCCCATGTCACTATCTTAATAAAGTATCACCTTAGTTCAATACAATCATCAACATCATTGAATCATCTTTGGTAAAATTTGAATATGTTGAATTATCAGTTAATACAAATGAGAGAGAATTCCTCTTAAATGGACCAAGGGAGAACCAAAAGATCAACATCAAACTTCATATATATAATTATTCTTAACTAACCAATCAACCAAAACTAATGAAGTTTAATTTGCTTTGGTGACTAAACCAGTATGCATTGTAAACTATATATGAAGATAATAATGTGAATCGTGATAAACTCAAAAATAATTGTGTTTTTGTATACGGGGAATCATGCAAGTAAGATATTTATCATATGACAATCTAATATTCCATAGAAACCACTATTACCCACTAATCTCTTAGGATTTCCTAGACATCTATATCATTTCCACAATCCATAGTCCACATAATAAATTCCTAGACACCATGGAAGCATTAATGGGCATTTAGTCATTCCCATGGATGTTGTAGACATCCCATGAATATCCCATTTTCCAACAAAATGTCCTTAAGAAGGGAAGCATTCTGCACAAAAAATGGGACATCCTTTGTACAAAGACTCTTGGGATGCATCCTGGGTGTAGCATTTTTTTTCTCAATATTTCCATGTTTTTAGGACATCAAATTGTTTATCATGAGAGGATCATAAAGATATAATTTTAATTAGAATGTAAAGGATCTTATGGATCTTCCTTTTTAACCATTACTTTTTCTTTTTAACATTGAATGACCAAAACTTATTTTAGATACAAGAAGGATTGCACAAGAAATTTGTAGAGATAAAAATTCCATAATTTGGAGCATGTGCTTCCCAATTAAATTGATCCTTACCTGTTTATATGAGGTGTGATGAGTCTCTTTTTGCTCATGTTTTTGGTTCAAAGTTTCCCTTAATCACCAATAGAATTCCTCACTTATGAGTTGTGGTAGATACCTACCAGTTGGAAATAAATGCACAGGTTTTTGAATAATTTTTTCAGAGTCCATAACTCAACACAACTTGTTTTAGGTATTTTGTCAAATAGTTGGATAGTGATCTCTCCCCCAAATCCGACATACATTTCCATGATAGTAGTGTCAACATAGGTATATGAGTGAGGTTATTTAACTATTGGTATCCATCCAATTACTCACCATTTGAAGCTGTTAATGAAACAACCATGAGATTTAGAATTAAATTTATAAACCCAATCCCCAACATTTGAATATGTCGACAAGTAGGTGGTAAGTAAAGCAACTAATGCCCAACAAAGGTTAGGTTGGGAGAGAAGGAAAAACTTGAGAGAGGTTGGTCACAATAGGAGAGGAGGTTTATCTTGATAATGATTAGGAGAGGCCATCACATTATACATATCATATTCTGTGAGGCCAGGCCTAATACCTGTTAAGCAAATTCACAACCTGATAGAATGAAATTTTAGCCAATGTCTTCTTTTTCTGTTAAACTTTCTCTTATTATTGTAGAATAGCACATACAACATAATTCTCCTTAACCTTCTAAGGAGAGGGCGAATTTTCCTAGGATTCGATCTTGGACCTATTGAAGAAATAAATCTAGCATATTTGAATGGTAAATGATGCAAAGAGATAATTTAACTGCAAAAAGGCCCCAGAAAATGTCTTGAAATATTAATACAAGAAAATGTCGGAGTCTACAAATGGTAAAAGGTTGAGTAAGTGTGGACATAAAATTGCCCATTTAAAGTTTATAAGGCAATGTTTATAGGCTTTCAGGAATAAATAGTGTTTTAAATTTTTGGACACCAAAAAAAATCCTTCAATTGTTTTTCTAAATCTAGGAACAAATAAATTAGTTAAAATTATGTTTCCCCTTGTCTCGAGTTAATTAAACAATGAAAACTTTAAGTAAATCACAATGTTTCATTCTCTTTTGTGAACATATAACCCTGCATTTGAAGTGTTTATTATGTTTAAAAATATGATGGCATCACAGCCCTTTTTAACTAGTGCCTTAGTATGGATATGCCAATAATCCATCTTTCCTGTAGCTTCTATAGAAACAGACCTAGACCAAAATATTCATACATTATGTATTTTGAGTTGTTTCCAAAACATTCACTCAACAACCTTTTGTATATCCAATGACAAGGGAAAATTTCAAAATTATGGTTGCAAGGTCTGAGCACCTTATATATTATAATTATTACAAATAAACTACTGAATTTTCATGCCAAGACATCTAAACTCGAATCTAAATGGATGCTCTGCTTCTTAGATTTATCAGGATTTGGATCACATTGGTGCTAAAAACATTAAAAAATAGAGTAAAAGGGGACATATTGCAAGGACTAATATCTGTTGCTAAAGTCTATGACTCTATCATATTGCTTCTGTCATATTTGGCCTTTGAATATACCTCTTTTCATGCTCAACAATGTATCTTCATCACATGCAAAGATCATATCTAGAATGGTAAGGGGTTTTTCTATATCTTGTAAAATTGTATTGTTTGAATTGAATTGAATTATCATTAATACCCACAAATAACCAAAATTGCAGACAATAGGACTTCCAAAAAGATCCCATTATAAAGTATCATGGAAGAGTGCCTAGCATGACTCCAGAGAAGCTAATAGCTAAAAAACTAGGTGATAACTCGACTCCAAAGACACTAATATCCTAGAAATTGGGTCATTTTTTTTAATATATAGAGGTAGGAACAATAATCTATAGTCACACAACTCCCATTATTAATGTGAATCATTGTAATTTTGTCACCCTAGGTCATCAAGGAAAAATATCAAACATATCCTACCAATATCATTGGAACCTGTTATGTGTGCAATAGATGATTAACAGAATGGTAAAGGTTTGGACTTAATCAATAATGTGTCTCCAAGTGATAAATTCACCATGACTTATCTCAGGACCACCAATTGGGAAATTGGTGCAAAACTGCCTTCTAAACTAAAATGTTAGTCCATACTTTAAGCTCAAATCCATATGAATGAAAATATACAACATGAATAGGTTGATTTGTTTACATGGGCATTGGCTAAGAAATTAATGACATTGATGTAAAATGACCTATCATAATTGATACCAAAATAAGGAAACATAGTAAGGTGTCCTACACAAACATAAAAATGAAAGCCAACCAAAACAACAATAGATGTCGATAAGGCATTGGTTTACTGGTGCGATCTAGGGACTATTAGAGAATCCACCATGGATCCACTCTCATTGTAGTATGCCCATATAGAATGAGTTTCAAAGGAATGAGACCAGTTTCAATTCATGTACACTTTTGGTAGAATAGAAACCCCTTAGACCTGGGACCTATCCAGATAAATTCCATCGTTTCTTAAAGAACTTCCCAAAAACAAAATGGACATCAAGCAGAACTTCAAATGCAAAGGAGGAAGCCAAAAATTACATACAAGGTGTGGATATAATTTCCTTCACAGAATTTTACTTGCAATTAATAGGAGATGTGGGGCATGTTAGATGGTAAATATGATCAACCTGATATTAGCTAAAGACATTGTGGCAGGTGAGTTCAAATCGAGGATTGTTTAAGTGATGCATAATGTTCTCCTTTCTACCACTAAATAAATCATCAACAAAAATCACATTGTTTCCCCTCTCCAATATCCTTTCAACCAGATGGATTCCCACAAATACACCCCCCTCCCCCATGAGAACTATTCTTAGATTTTGCCTCCTCACACCCACCATGATGTTGGTACTATGGTTGTCTTCTAAACCCCATGATTTTGCACTCTGTTGGAGAAAAAATTGTCAGAGGTGCCTGTTTTTTCCTTATTCCACACTTTGCAATATTGGGCTATAGAATGAATATTAGAGAGGCTTTCAACATACCCACCAATACAAACAACAAACATTATTCTTTTAGTGGGTAGTGCATCGATTTTGGTAGTGATTTGTGATTCCTGGATTTGGGAGAATATGGATTTGTAGCTTCTGGAATTTGGACTTCCTCATCCCAACCTTGATTCAAGCTTGATTTCTTGTGCATTTTACTTATATTTCCCTATTGACCATGATAAAAGACAAGAAACCCAAAACAAAATTCTATACAAGAAATTGCACAAATGTGAAAAGCAGGTGAGAATTATAGTAACATCATCCCAATGGGGAATTTTTCTGGTGGAATTGACTATCAAATGAAAAAATGTGAAACCCACTTCATATGAAGGGAAATATTTTGTCTTCATTGTAGTTAACAATGTTTTGTGCTACTTCGTCATAGCTTCCCTGTCTTCAATTTTCGCTCTATCTTTATTGGTAGGGGATCTTCCTTTCTATGGTTGTTTCTCAATTGAGGCTTGCCTCTCCTGACTTCCCTATATTTACATCCCCTTTGATGGATTCCCCTTTTCTTGTTATCCATTAATGTTTATTGGTTGAATCTGGCACTTCCCAAGACTGCTAGTGGAAAAATTAAAGATGCTTTCCCATTATACACTTCCACATAGATTCCTTGCTCTATTTCTTATGCTTTGCAATAGATGAGAGGTTAAGAGCTCGAATCCTTGTTATCCATTAATGTTTATTGGCTGAATCTGGCACTTCCCAAGACTGCTAGTGGAAAAATGAAATATGCTTTCCCATTCTATACTTCCATAGAGATTCCTTGCTCGGTCTCTTATGCTTTGCAATAGACGAGGGGTTACGTGTTCAAATCCATGTGACACCAAATGTGGGTATATTCAATACTAAAAAGGAAGAAGCTTCTTGTAGCTTCCAAACCTCTATAAAATGCATCATTTTTTGGCATATTTTGTTCTAAATGAAAATTCGTGAAAATTGTGTGGAACTATGTACAGAAATGATCTCCATAAGAGATACAACAATCCTTAAACACCTATAAAACCCTTCCACGTGTCTGTAAATCCTCTCCATTTCTATAATGTAACCTAGTATGTAAAAGGAATTTATGAGAATGATCGTATGATTGGAAAAAATTTCATCCATAGCTAAAATTTGTTTCTCAAAATTGATTTTCTTATAATGTACATATATTTTGTTTATACACACGAGAGAGACAAATTACATTGAATTTAATATTTTTATTAAACGAAGATTTAAAAATTAAACTTTAAAATAATATATAAAATAATAAAGGTATAAGTAGTGGTTAAATATTGTAGCAAGTTTTTTGGGTTATTAAAATTTAGTACAAACAAAATCAGAATATTTGAAATACAATTAAAGAAATACATTATAAAAGAATTTATATTTATAATTTATAACTACTTAATGGAGGTAGGGGTTCAATTTTTAGTTTAGAAGGATATCATTAGAATGGGTTTAATTTATTCTTTTGGAAGATAATGATCAATTTGAGGTTGAATTTCCAATTAGGTAAGTAAATTATTCATAGAATTTGATGTTCAAGAAGTTATGCATTTTGTTTAATGATTTTTTTATTACATGTAAATTAATCCTAACAAAAAATGGGTACATGTCTTAATGCATTTTTTTTAATGAATTTTATTCCATGTACATGTCTTAATTTAAAACATCAAATTGCTCAATGGTGCAGCAGGGATAAAGATGGTCAAGAGATAATTCGTGCAATTGCTTTGTTGGTTCTTTGAAGATAGAGGTGCATGGAACCAATATTTTTTAGACAATAATGGTTATATTAACATGTGGTTTAACCACAAGAACAAAGATCCAGTAGTTTCAAAATATCCCTTATGGTAGCGGCAAAATAGTTCATATTTGCAGACATAATATAGACACCTTTATGGAAGCGGCAAGAATTTCAACTAAAGATGTTTCTGTCCTATCTAATATTACAGAAGAAGAAAAAACATAAAGAGTGCCCACAATAAATTCAGACTAAATGTCGGGACATCAACCTATTAACAGAAATAAAAAAAACAGAGACCAAACTTTCAGAATTCATTTGAAATTATCGCCATGGAGAGATGACGAACCTGGGTGTTTTGTCATTTCCATCATTGCGATTTTCAGCACTCTTTTTGAACTTGATTTCTAGGTCTGCTATCATTTTAGTCAACACGTTCTTTGTGCGGGAAATTGAATGGTCGCACTCTTTCTTCACCTAACCCATATCCTTGTAAACATTGTCAAAAGACGAGCGCCTTCACAATCCATCTTGCCAATTACCCTATTAATCCCTCTTAAATTTATCTTCATTTCTTTAATATCAGACTCAATGAATTGAACCAGAGGGGAATATCCCTGTTAAAAATGACTAACATAAATGACTATTTAATATTCTTCTAGCTAGTCATTGTTTATGTCATGACTAAATTAGTCATTTGTGTTAGTCATTTTTAACTTTGTCACTTATTATCTAATCATATTTGTTAACTGGTGATTAAATTAGTTTTTAATTTTAGTTGTTTATAGTTGGGTCAATCAAAACTGCTCATATTTGGTAGTAAATCACTTGAAAAACCTGTGGTGACTAGAATTTTTAGTCACCTAGTAGCTAATTCCTCATTTTATACTAGTGGGGATACGACAAAAATGAAACAAAAATATTACCTCCAATGCGTAGGTAGGGGATTCTTCATTACCCCTATAGCTGACAACACAGTGAGGTTTGCTGCAAAAATCTTATCATGCAAGATGCTGCGCAAGATGTGGCCCATTGAGTGCACCGTCGGAACAGTAGAACTTGCAAAGCAATGTGCATTGGGCGTGATCTTCAACTGGTCGCAATACTTTTTGAATCAACTCATAGAGGATGCAGAGCAAGAGAATGAGGATGAAAAGGACAAATTCCACTACTCCTAGTTACTCATCTTAATTTATTTCATTGTTTGGTTGAACCCACCCAACTACCAGTCGCTGTATGTCCTAGTGCTTTTCCTTGGTGGAAAGTATCAAAACCTCTAGGAGGATAAGGATGATAGGATCAGGAAGAAGGACAATCATATTGAGTTCCTTCTGCACGATGAGGAGTTGCATGATGTAATAAAGCAACAACATATAGTATGCACAGAAATAGTGAAAAAGTACTCATCCTTCATAATTTTCCAAGTTGGCATCCACAGCATGATCTTGGAACCACAGGAGGACCCTAAAAAACAAGCATTTCCAACAAAGTTCATGATCACGGACGCAGATGTGGACACGACCATCCAAGAGTGGCTTGCGGAATGGCATGTCTTGATCAACGTACATATGGACTAGGAGGGAAATGGCCAAGGAAAGGGCCAAGGAGACGGCCAAGGAGACGGCCAAGGAAATGGCCAGGATGATGACCTAAACAATGATGGGAGCAGTGGGAAAGGAAAAAAGTCACAGGAGGAAAATGATGACAATGATAACAATGAGCACAAAACTAATGACAATGATGGAGAAGATATGTCGACTAATGAGGATGTGTGGAACCAGCAGTGGAAACAAGAATGGGAGTGCGTGCATGCACACAAGAAGCGAAAACCTAATAAAATGACTCATACAATCATCTAAGAAAATGAGGATTTTGGCTTGCTTGTAGATGTTGTCGTGGAAGTATCAAAGACCAGCCTTGAGGGTCTCAGTACATAGCAGACGCAAGTGGCCAACAAACTAGCCGAGCACGTCAATAAGCTCAGAGAGTTCATAAATGAAGTAAAAACTACTGTCGAGACTGAGACATATGGAATTGATCCCGAGGATACATGAGTCATGCCATTATTGTTTCCACCCTTCAAGCTCGAATTACAAAAAAAATCACTCAAGTCGAGAACGTTGGAGTATGATGATGTTATCTAAGAAATAGAAACATTATCACTAGACTTATCAAAGATAGCATTAGCTGAAGTATATGCCATTTAGCATGTGACTGCAACAGAGCTCCAGATCTAAGAAATTGCGTTGTCTTACTAGGACACAAATAACACAAGGAAGGAGAAAGAGTGCAAGGTCCTCATTAGGGAAAAGGACCAGGATATCGAGGCACATGAATAGAGTTGTCTTGCACTATTAGAAGCCACCAAAAGCACAGTCACAGAGTTCCCCATCAAAGAAGGCCACGAAGATGAATATTTAGTTGCAAAGGTTGGTTAGTTTTCAAGGATTGTGGTGGATCTCAGAAGATAGGTTAAGGAGATGAAAGCGCAGCAGCAGCCAAGAACACCTACTAAGGTGTTAGCAAAGCAAATACCAACAACATCTAAGGTTGTTGGAAGGATCAAAGAGGGAGAGAAGCTCTACATAGAAGAATTCGATGACATTTCTATGATGTGGAGATTGCTTCTTGAAGATGAGATAGCGGTAAACTTTGTAGAGGAAGCGCATCAGGATGACTTGAAAATTACAGTGGTTAAGGAAGACATGAAGAAGCTACCTCTTAAAGAGAATATTTCCAAGGTCATCGACCTAAAGAAGCTACAACAGGAAGTCCAAACTCTCCTCAACCAAGAGAGAAAAATAAATGACGAAGTTATGACAAAACAAAAAGAAGCTAAACGGGTTCACGGCTCCTTCAGCCAATATAACATAAGCTCCAGAAGATAACTCAAGAGCTGGAAGAAGTACCGCCAGAACATATCAATTCAGACCATGTGGAACAACTAGAAACGCAAGTAGAGGAGGTCACAGATGAAATTTCCTGGATGCAGGACATTGTGAAGGAGTTTCAGGACAAGGTTAGTCCCATGGCACAACCTGCACTAGAGACATGAGTTTTGTAGAAACATAAACTTTACAGAGACTTAAAGCTTTTCTTAATGGCTTGGGACAAGCCACATGTGAGTGTTGGGGGCCTATTGGGCCAGCAAAAGTGCATAAGGAAGAATCTGAAGCACAAGCACGACAGAGGAAAAGAAGGCGCGCGACTGAGGAAAAGAAGGTAAATGATGGAAAGCAAGCGTAGAGGAGAGAAAGTTGTGATGGAGATCGACACCATGAAGGAAAAATCATACCTAAAGTGTTAGGATTATAATCCTCCCTTGTCCAATTTGGTCAATTATTTCTAAATCAAGAGTCCTTTTAGTCTATATTTAGTCACTAGCACCACTGGGTCCACTTGGCCTAATTGGGCCACATGTACCAGTCACTAGAGTGTGCAGAACACTAATTGAGGATAAATTTCACTGACTTCACTTGCATGCATCATTGTAGGATCCTCCTAGACCAATCCCTACAATTTAGGAGCCACTGGGAGTGCCGGCACCAATCTCCTTCAATTGAGTTCAGTTGGTGACTAGTCAAGCTCAGTTAGGAGTAAGTTACATTCAGTTCTAGTCTGTTACATTCAGTTCTACTCAATTAGAACTAGATTTTCATGGTTGCATGTGGGTGAGACGCATTTACTCACCTACCACAGTTAGTTAGAATAGTTAACTGATAATTAATACTGAATTAAACACTTGAGTTGGGTTATTGAAATCTGATATTGATTTAGACAAGTTTAGTTAGCCATGCAGTCAAGTAGAGTCAAACCAATTCAAATTTATTAACATGGATTCAAATTGCATGAGGCTATTTAGCCATTGTACTACATTGTAATTAATTATCCAATTACTCTTTATTAATGAAATCCTTCAGAGTTGCAAGCCATTTTTGCACTATTTAATTCTTCAATTTCTGAGTAAAATTTTCTGATCTATCTTGTGAGTTATGTGTTGGTCCACAAATCTATATGCTCAATTTAATATGGTATCAGAGACTCAAAAGGACAAGGAACTTCTCCTAATACAGATTCATACTTGGATGAAAAAAAAAATCACCAAAATTGCTCCTTTCAGCACTACACCAGAAGTGGAGAATTTACCACTGAATATCCCAAGTAAAGGAATTGTTGATCAAGCTTGCTTGATCAACTATGCTAGGTGTGAAGAAAATTCCAAAAGTGCTTCCTATCGACCTTACTTTGTCTATTTTATTGTGTGCTTTACAGGTTTTTTAGTCTCCTTCACTGCATTCACAATGGTCCCTCCAATGGAGCTTATCACTCCTTTCAACTACAACTAGTGGATGGAGGACATGGAGATGCAGCTTCACTCCAAAAAAATATATAGACTCACAATGGAGACAGATGCAGTGTTGGCATGGGTTTGGGTTAGTGAGTTGCACAGCATCGTAGCAGCTGTGCAACTCACTTACCACCACGCAAGGCCAGATCAGCGTGATGGGTGGAAGGATAACCGTTTTTGAATAGTTAATGTATTAATTGACCATGTTTTGTGGACATAGGTCATTAGTGGTTAGAATTTAGTTAGAAGTGGACCTTTTATGTAAGGTGCAAGCCTATATATAGAGCTAGCTTTGCAATTGTAAAGATACGACATATGGAGACATAACACATGGATGAATGTTCAACGTGATAGAAGTCCAAGTCAATATTTGTGGGTGATCAATTTGTTGCAATTTGTCTATGATTTTGATGAGTATTCTATTTTGAACAATTTGTGATCTGTCTGTGTCAGATACTGAGTTTTCAGATGTAATTAGTCTCCTACTGTGGAGAAGAATTATATGTTTCGGATCTGTTGCGCATAATTAATATCACATGATGTTTGTTGCCTGAATATTGTCTTCTATTTTCCTGTTTTCTCTGATGCAATAAATGTATTGAATTTGTTTATGATTTGCTGATGTTGCTACAATGAACTTATGATGTGATCTATTCCAATTCTTTCACAATTCTGATGAATGATGATGAATCTTATTAAAGTTGTTTATGAGTGATACTACTGCAATAACACTACTATGATAAATGAATGATGTGATCTATTAGATATGTAGTTGTGAAGATGAATCGTGATAACTGTTTTGTTATGTCAAGTGACTTGGAGTAATTTGATAGTTATGCAGTTGAAACCACGGATGCCATATCTTCCTTTCTTACTGCTGAAAACTTGGTTCCTACAGCTCTCCCTTGAACACCTCGGGTGAGACTTCGTCCGATCTATGGATGTTGTTGGGTAGGGTAAAACCTGTATGGGCCAGTGCTCAGGGAGATCGTGCTAGTTGGGTGTCAACAGAGTGAGAACCCCTGTCGATGAGGCTTTGTTGGTGGGTTTTCACTAAAAAATAGTTCCTTTGTTGGGACCGAGTTATGATTGAAAGGAGGATATGTTTTTGCATCCGAGTCGACTAGAGATCATGGACTGGTTTAGTATAAAACTATGTGAGTTTGGTTAAACAGAAAATCAAAATCCAAAGTTGTCGACGGGAAATTGGTTGGATAGATATATTCATGATGGTCCTCACAAAGGGTTCTTCTGTGAGTTTCCTGTCATCTTGTATTAGTGGATGGAAAAGTTTGCTTCTAAGCAGACAAAATTCCAAGGAGGAGAGCCGATATATTGGACTTTGGAGCTGATCCAGGAATTACAAGAAACAAAAAATAAGGCATCATGAGCTGTTGAGGTGTGGTTGGACAGTATCCTGGGGGGATACCTTACCGATTTTGCAGTTGATACTAATAACTCATTTAGCAAAGAAGAAAGGGAGTTCTTCAATGAACCACGATGTATATTTTTGTTGTCTCTATAGCTATCTATTAAATAGCTTGTTTGCGAAAAAGGTATTCTAAAGATGGACCAAGAGTAGTGGAACTCTAGTGTGTGGAGGCTGTAAACACCACAACGAAAGGGGGGAGACTCATGGAAATGTAAGGGGTAGATGGGCATGATTTCTGGTGAGATTGTGAAGTTCTCCAAGGAAACAAGTGGTTGTACAATACAAGGAGGAAGGTTTCAAGAGAAGAGGCAGAGGATAGGAGAAGGTCCTCCTATGATCGAAGTGTGATGCCGCAAAGAAAAACCATAAGGGACAAAGCAAACTTTTAGTTATGATGAGGATGACCAGGCCCAGGATACAACCAGAATAACAACAAGATCGAACCCCAGCAGTAATGTGTCCACACCTCCGTGCACTACTGCACCGCTAGGAAGAAATGCACATTCTACATCAACGTGCCTAACATGTCAGTAGCAGTCTAGAAGTAGAGTACCAGGCAGAGGAAGAAGGCCCAGAATGGCGGGCAACGAAATGAAGTTACCAATATTTCATGAAAATGGTACCGATGACCCAGAGAAATACTGGTTCTTGTGCGAGGCAGTCTAGACCACCCGAAAAACTGTGGATGACAATATCAAGACAAGCTAGCTGGTAACCACCCTCAGGGGTTGTCCACTGGATTGGTACATGAGATTCATGCTGGTTCCTCAGGAAGGTATAGCGAAAACATTGGATGAGATCCATGAGGGGTTATTTATTTCAACTTGGTAATGTACTGAGCTTTAGACTTCAACATCTTGAATTAATATCAAGACAAGCTAGCTGGAAACCACCCTCAGGGGTTGTGCACTGGATTGGTACATGAGATTCATGCTGGTTCCTTAGGAAGGTATAGCGAAAACATTGGATGAGATCCATGAGGGGTTATTTGAAGAATTCAAGATGCTGAAGTCTAAAGCTCAGTACATTACCGAGTTGAAAGAAATCAAGCAGTAAACAATTTGGGAATTTGATTAATGGTTTAAGCTATTGATGGCTCGAGTCAGCTTCCAGATGAGTGATGTTCAGCACAAGGAGTGTTTCATCGTCGTGCTTGTCTCACATATTAGACAACTGCTAATGCAACAAAAGATTGCGACACAGAGCGAGGCTATGGAAATCGTGATGAAATTAGAAGTGTCACCAGTAGGAGAAACCGCAGTTGGGATGAACCAGATTCAAGCACAGTTGGCCAATCTAATTCTCCAACTACAAGATATCAAGAAGGATAAGGAATATGATGACAACCTTTGGTGCACCCAGTGTCATGCGGGCAAAAACACCAAGGTTACATGTCTGACATTCTGAAATTATTTGCTTTCAGGAGCCCCGAACCCATTTAGCTGCATTGGTGCACCATGGTGATGTATATGTTAGGTCTATGGACATTGACAAGAGAACTACAACTACATGCAAAATATGGTTGCCAAGGCAAACATTTTGTACTATACCTTTTGCTGGTCAGTAGGACACGACGATAAAAACTGTCACTCTTATGACTTGCTCTAGGAGAGAACATATGATTCATACTTTGTGAAAGGTGAGGAACCCCGGGTGATGTAAGCATAGCCGCATATGGCATAGCCAGTAGCACAAGTATAGTATACACTGCCACCCTAGATGCAGTTTATCTCATCGCAGCTGCAGCAGCAATTTACATTGCAGACACAGTTTGCACCGCAACCGTAGTTCTCAGTACAACCATAGTTTGCGCCATGACTGCAATATAATCAAGTACCGCCTATTCAACCGTAGCCACAATATGTGCAAGATGCACACTATTTCCAGTAGCAACCAAACCCCCTGTAGCAGTAGTTGGCCTAGCCCTAGTTTCAACAAGGAGGAGTCCAAAGGATTCCATGGAGGATTTAGGGGATGAGGAGGAGGCTTCAGTCGAGGAGGAGGAGGAGGTCAAGAATCAATCTCGTGTTATACTATGGAGTATTCGATCACTACCAGAGGGAGTGTCCTCATGCGCAATGTACATACTATGTGGCCAGTGAACATAATGTTGAAAATTTCCCACAACTGATTGGAATATGGTAGGATGGAAACATTCCTCAGTTGCATAATTCACAAACTCAGAACTAGCCAACGTTCCAAGTGTAGAACCAGCCAAGGATGCAGAATCAAATCCCCCCACAGAATTAGAATCAACCAATGAACCTGTCATTGAATCAGAACCCACCATTGAATCTAGCCCAAAACCTGAATAAAGGATTGACAATTGCGGCAATTCAAGCCAAACTGCAATCAAAGGATGTCGACGTTGGAGTTGTCACTTGCGCAAATGCGAAAACTAGAGAAGATGGACCACGTTAGCAATTTCGGTTCACTGGAAAGAAAAAGGTAGCATTTTCTATTGTGATGGAGAAAAGCACCTTCTTCAATGCCAATCATATAATAGGGAGAAATATGGGTAAGTTACCTATTATTGACATGCTATCTTCTTTTGATCCATCTGTAGAGGCAAGACCGTCACCGTAGCATGGCACCTTGCAACAGTTCTTTGAGATTTGGATGTCACTAGAAAGGGATCTTGAAGCCCTTGTTGAGATTGAGAAGTTGTTGTACCACTGGGATAATAAATTGAAGGATTCTGCGGTGAACTCCTTGCAAAAGAGGAAGACGGGCAAGGAAATGAGGGTGAACATCCAGATCGGAGATTACAAGGTTGACTTGATTATTCTAGATCTAGGATCATATGTAAATATTTTGACCAAGAAAACTTGGCAGCTGATGGGGAAGATGACATTGGGATGGTCGCTGATGCAGCTATGACTAGCAAATCAGGAAAAGGTTCAACCCATTAGTTGCATCTCAAACCTGGTTGTCGATGTTGAAGGTATGAAAACATATGCTTAGTTTGATGTGATAGAAATGGTTGAAGATGGAGGCTCCTATCCAGCATTGCTAGGAATTAGGTGGGATAATGATAGCATGGCATTTATTAATTTCAAAAAATAGGTTATGACATCTGAGAACTAGGATGTTAGGGTCATTGCTCCCATGGACCCTCAGGAAGGACACCGGTATATTGAACTTATGAGGGATGAAGTCGGTAGAAGTTGGGATCATGCCTATAATATATCTGAAGACTATATCCACCCTACCGTTGATGGTGAATTTGGATGGCGCAGTGATAGATCTGTGTCCTATGATTCTGATGATGCTTTGGAAAATTGGAAAAATAGGTTGCATGAGGGGTCGCTCAGGAAATTCGGGCTGATCACGCACTCTCTCCATCGCATAGTGACTGAGACTGTCAAGCTGCCAATTTATGAAGGGCTTCCAGAGATATCTAAATTCCTTCGAGAGTTTGAAGAGAAAGTGTTTGAACCATAAAGGGTGTTGGCCCTAGATGTAGCACTGAAGGCTATCCCGACCCGATGGTGGCCAACACATAAGCAGACCATCCATGACTGGGGACAGTGTTGGAGAATGATTATGGTGCACTTTAGCAATTCGGAGGTCTATCATACTGGGAGATACAATGGACAGAATGACTCCTCTAGCCACTTGATGGAATGTTAGGCCTTATGGGCATCGCGCCCTAAAGATGAGTGGGTCCATGCGTTTGTTCATACTCTAGATAATATGCTGAGATCCTGGTATGCAACAGCATAGCTACACAAAAATATAACCACTTGGGAAGAGTTATCTATTTGCTTTGCACAGACGTTCAGTTTCCATGATGCCAACCCAGAGGTACATAATTCATTGAAAATCATCCATGGCGTAGTGTTGAAGGTCATCGCTGTCGCATACCTAGTTGATCCACATGCGCATTACTCGATGCAATCCATGATGACCTATTACAATCTATATGGGGAACCTAAAGATGATGATGAGTTACAGAATGTTAATATTCTAGAGTCAGAAGGAATTCGCGATGTTGCAGTGCCAGAAATACCGACAGATTCAATGTATCAGCCATTGAAGATTAGGAAATTCAACATTGGGATGGAAGAGAACCTGAAATTTGCCAATATTGGGGATTATTAGGACGAGAAAACAATGGCCAAAATGATATACCTACTGCATGAATTCTGGGATCTTTTTCCCACGTGGTTCTTAGAAATGAAGGGGATATTATGGGACCTGGGGGAGATGAAAATCCCATTGAAACAAGAAGAAAAACCTATGTGACAGAGGCCATATCAAATGAGCCCATGATACAAGGACCGTGCGAAAGATAATATTAACCTGATGCTGGATGCTGGGATCATTGAGCCTATGGAAGAATCATAGTGGATAAGCCCCATGGTGGTTCAGGATAAAAATATTGGTGAAGCCCGCAATTGCATCGACCTAAGAAAGTTGAATGATTCCTACATGCATGATCCATTCCCAACTCCGTTTACTGATGAGGTCCTTGAAGGAGTAGGTGATCAGGAGATGTATTCCTTCACAGATGGATTTTCAAGGTACCACTAGATCTGGATTGTAGAGGATCCCCATAAGAGCGCGTTTGTCACTGAATCAGGTTGTTTTCAATATACAATCATGCCCTTTGGGCTAAAGAATGCATCGACAATATTTTCTCAAGTAGTTATCACTGTGTTTAAAGGCTTCATTCAAAAGTTCTTGCAAGTATATATGGATGATTGGACAATCTATGGTCTAATTAGGGACCATCTCGACAATTTACGATTGATGCTAGAAAGGTGTCAACAGCATCAGATTGCATTAAATTCTAAGAAGTGCATTTTTTGTGCACCGTTTGGAATGCTACTCAAACACATAGTATGTAAGGAAGGTCTGTTGGTTGATCTAGCGAAGATCTCACTAATTCTTAGTTTGTCACCACCGATGAATGTCAAGATGCTTCAGGTGATGCTAGTGCATACAAGGTACTATCGCAAGTTCATCAAAGGATATGCTACAATTACTTCCCCTATGGAGAAGCTATTATATAGGATGTTGCATTTTAGTGGAGTCAAGAATGTCAAGGAATTTTTGACATGTTGAAGGCCAAGATGGCCTCCGTGCCCATACTAGTATTCCATGATTGGAACAAGGAGTTCCATGTGCATGTCGACGCCTCTTCTGTTGCACTAGGGGTTATGCTTCCGCAACCAGGTGAGGGTGACTTGGATCACCCGATCGCATATGCCAGTAGGAAATGGTCATTTACTGAATGAAATTACACAATGACTGAAAGAGAAGGCTTGGCAATGGTTTATGCCTTGCAAAATTTTAGGCACTATTTGTTAGGCGGCCAGTTCAAGATGCTCACCGATCATTCCACCTTACAATACTTGTTCAATAAGCCTGTGTTGGGGGGGGATATCTATTAGTAGCTACTAATTTTCCAGGAATTTGACTTTGAAATAGTTGTGAAGCCAGGATGGTTGAATGCCTATCCTGATCACCTTTCCCACATTGAGACTGGAGAAGAACCTACCAATATTGATGACAGATTGCCATATGCTCAAATGTTTCGTTTCAACATCACAGATGATCATTATGCCCCAATCATTCAGTTCTTGGCCACTGGTGTTGCTCTTGAGAACCTTTCAACTAGTCAGAAGAAGTAGTTGGTAGTAAAGGCTTTAGATTTCTAGCTGATTGCTGGGAAATTATACAAGATTGGACCAGATGAAATCTTACAACGGTGTATCCTACCACATGAGCTACTGTGGAGGTCACTATGGAGGAAGGGCTACTGTGTGAAAGGTGTTGTATGCTAGGATATGGTGGCCTATGTTGCATAATGATTCCGCAGATTATGCACAGAGTTGTGACATATTCCAGTATGTCGGTAAACCAATCATGGCGGGATGAGATGTCGCTTGTGTCATAGGTAATTCTACAACCTTTTAATAAATGGGCCATGGATTTGTGAGTCCAATTAATCCACTGGGGAAGAGGACTGGTGCGCAATGCATCATTACCACAACTAACTACATGACCAGGTGGGCAAAGGCCACACCAATTGTGGATTGTACCGTTGCGACAGCAACGAAGTTCATATCTGAGAATATTGTGACACTGTTTGGGTGTCTCAAGATATTGATGAGTGACTAGGGCAGTAATTTTATCAACCACACTATGAGAGCACTAATTAAGGAGTTGCAGGTGCAACATAAGAAAATCACACCATACCATTTGCAGGAGAATGGGACTATTGAAGCGTTCAACAAAATTTTGGAAACAGCGTTGACAAAGGTATGTAATGCTAATTGCGATGAATGGGGATTGAAAATTCCAGCAGTGCTATGGACCTACTGCACCACTTGTAAATGGCTGACAAGATAGAGACCATTTAAACTGGTATATGGGCAAGAGACCGTCATGCCCATGGAATGCATTGTTCCTAGTTTGTGCATCGCTGCAGCGACCAGCATGGATGATGTAGAAGCATTAGAAGAGCACCTTGCACTATTGATCCAGCTTGAAGAGGACCACTTTATTGCAGGATTCCACCAACGTGTTGTGAAGGATCGACAAAAGGCATGGAATGATTGCCACATTAAGCATAAATAGTTTGTGGAAGGATATTTGGTGCTGTTATACGATAGCAAGTTTATGAAGCATCCAGGTATGTTACAGATGCACTAGCTAGGTCTGTATCTTATTCATTCCATTAATTCTTGAGGTGTAGTTCAGTTAGAGCAATTGAACGGTGCAGTGCTACAAAAAATTGTGAATGGGAGTCACTTGAAGCCCTATAGGACAACACCTAAGCCGCACAATGCTTGAGGCACTATGCAAGTTAAAAAAAATATTTTGTTAGATAGCAACAAGGCAAGCCTAGGGGAAGAGGTCGTGCAAGGATAGGAGTTAGTAGCGATGAAAGGGAGACCATCTGCAACAACTGCAGGTTTAGGGGTTGGTCAAATCAGTAATAAATGTAGGTAGTTAAACTAGTTACTTGGCGATGCTTGTTGAAGCAACGCGCATTAATGTCTGATCCGACCGTTAGTAGGGTGATATTGCTGGCGTATTTGGTGTCATTACTGCTGGATTCGGTCATGATGGACACGATGGATTTGGAAATGATGATTTCGAATTGGGAAGTGGTTATAAAAAGCGCACGGAATGTGGGAGGAAGACATTGTTCAAAGTAGTTCAGTCAAGTGAGCAATCTATTGAGCTGAGTACAGCTAAAAAGTCTTGAGTGTGAGTTGCGGGGTAGAGGTGCAGAGTCATCAGGTGCATAGTCAAGTTTTGGGAGTGCGGGATGTTGAGTGACCTTGACGCAATTGACATTTCCAATGAGAAGGAATCCTCCATTTGGCCCACGGTAGTTGAAGAAGAATTCATGAGCATGTCGATAGGATCTTTGTCGATCCCCAAATGAAAGCGACAGGCTCAGAAGCCCAGCTCCACACTACCGTAGAAGAGGCACACCCACACTTCGGCTAGAGTGCAAGGAGAGGGGACTAAACAGACCATGCCATCGAGCTCAGGATCTATAGAGTCTGAGGCGCCTAGGGGTATCTTTGTCAATGATATCCTGGGATATGTCACTCCAACACATTTGGGAGTGAATCTGAGGTAGCCCACGAAGAATCAAAGGTATCCACACAAATTGTCACCTTTGCCGGAAGGGATGACTTGATTGGTAGATATCATCCCTCCCTTGATCAAGATGAAGTTCGAAGACCATGATTTTTTGTTGCTCAAAGATGTTTGGGATGAATCATATCAATTAGTTCTAATGGGGCTTGGTGCACTGATTTAGAGGATTTCTCAACCATGGGCGAGCAGGTTGAATAAATCTAGATTGTTGGGGCTCATTAATATGCCTCACTTTGGGTGATTGAACGAAGCCCATGCATGCGTCAAACAAATCTTGGCATTCTTTCATGGTGGGATTCTTTGGTTGAATGAGCCTATTCATGTCACAATCAACTTAATTGTAAACATTGTGGGCTTTCCAAAGGCTAGGGAGGATCCGGCACAGTATATCCACAGGTGAGATACTGAAAAGAAGTTGTCCAAATAGCTAAAGGAGATATTTGTCTTGTAGCATGATGGCTGCGGCTATCGTATTGATAGCATTAATGCACAGGTGGTGCATATCGGTTTGCTCATTTTGGTAAGCAAGATTGTCCTGGGGATTTGACCAGTCCAGTGCAACTCGGGCGTTGTCGTATGTGCACAAAAATGTGCAGAGGGCATGCAAATGAATTGATCCTTGTTTCTACTCAACCAGTTGCTCAATGATGCTCTTGTTGCTCAGGTCGAGTGGCCATTTTCCTATAGTTGGCTATTAATTCTCATTGCACTTGTCGCATGGATGGAACCTGAAGATTATCATCCAATGGCAGTAGATGCGGTGAAGGTGTGCCGAGGTGCACGCTATTATAATTTGTGGTGGGTTGAGGAGCCAAGTCAATGGATGGAGTGTGCGATCCATTTTTGGGTCTATTGGGAAGCGCTACATTCTGCAGCTATCAAAGTTCCCCACTTATCCAATTACACAGCATCCAAGTATCAGCGGCTCATTCAGTTCGCTATCGGGCCTCATTCGATTTATATCCATGCACGATGGGACCCTGATAAGAAGTGGGTACCTCTAGCCTACAAAGTTACTGATGAAGAATTGGATGCTATCGTTAAGGAGTGACTGACTTAATGGCACAACCTCATGAGCCAGGAGGAACTCTCTAAGGAGCCACCCACTCATGCCCTGGACGAGCCTATCTAGAAATATCTAAGTGTTTACGACTCTGACAATGAATCATCAACAGACCCTGATACTGAAGAGTAGTGCATGCAGGAGGAAACTAAAACCAAATGGCTCTTAGAATACAATGCAGGAAGCCGTACCCAGCCAGGGATGAAGGACCAATTGGAGCGGCTCATCAAGGCGGTCACTGACTCCTCTGAGGCTGCAATGCAAGCGATACGAGAATCTAATCATGAAGATTTTGTTGTGGTAAGAGATAAGTTGAATTCTATTTGTGATGTTGTTTCCAAGAAGATACCTGAGAAAGATGTGATGCAGGAATTCCCATTGATCAACACCGAGCCACAGGCTATGAATGTTCAAGTTTCCCCGACTATGATCAATGTGGGGAGTGAAGAAGTGAACTTGTTAGTACGACCAATCCATAGCATTTCCTTGGATCTTAACAAGTTACCTACTCAGGCACTTGTGGAGCTACAACATGTTGCCACCCAGGAATTGGTGGATAGGAAGAAGGAGCTTACTAATGGGTATGTGCAATTGCAGAGCGCAACTGAGAAGCTATAGAAAGAAGCTGAGGAGCTCCATCACGTTAGGGTACAGCTAGTGGAAGAGAAGGTATGGAAGATTGATCCATTAAAGGTAGCACAGGTTATGATGCAACGCAAGGCTACCGAGGAAATCACCAAGCTTAAGAAGGAGCAAGACCACCTTATCATTGAGAAGGTGTTGCTGTGTGCAAGTTGTGGCGAGTTCAAACAAGCTATTGTTGAGGCCTATCAACATATTTTTGAGAACACGGCTGAGCTTACTGCAGTCGCTAAGGCTAAGCGACTTGGGGAAACTAGCGTTAAGCTCCAGGACACCAATCTTCTGCTCAATGCCTTGGTCCATCCCACAACGTCGTCGGACCAGGTTGCTAAACAAAATACTGCTATTGAGGAGATAGTGGCCTAGTTTGAAACAATGGAACAAGAAGCAAAAATAATCATGGAGGTGACGATGCAATTCTAGCAATGCGTTGTCCAAGACAAACAGCTCGACCAATTGACCAAGCCTGCGGCCCTATGAAAGAAGCTAAAGGAAAATTGATGACGCTGAAGACATCGCTGTGAGAACTGTTGCTCATGGTGCAGATCACACAGTCTAAGGAGTTGAAGGACCTACAACAGAGAGCTTCCTATGCCCAAGAACACCAACAACAGCATCATGCCTAGTTGGATGAGTTTCAAGAATTTTGTGGGCAGTTGGATGTCAAAGCAGTTGCAATGTTGTAGGTGGTGCAAGCGATTCATTAAATGGTCGATGGAAAGGCTGGGGAGGCACACCCTATGTAGTAGGATTTGATCAACTATCAAAGAGATGCCAAAAAATTCCATCTCCATGTTCGAGAGATCTCGCAATAGTTTGAAGATTTCAAGACCAAGACATCAGCACATACCCTATCAACCTGACGTGGCTTGAGGACGAGTCATAAGACTGTGTTGGGGACCTATTGATAGGTATTTGGGTAAGTAATTTTTGCAGCATTGCGGAAGCTATGCAAGATCACGTGACACTGTGCAAGGCCAGATCAGTGCAATGCAAGGAAGGATAACCGTATTTGAATATTTAATGTTTTAATTGACCACGTTTTGTAGACAAAAAAAATTATTGGTTAAAATTTAGTTAGAAGTGGACCTTTGATGTAAGGAACAAGCCTATTTATAGAGCTAGCTTTGCAATTGTAAAGATACAATGTATGGAGACACAACACATGGATGAATGATCAGCGTAATACAAGTCCAAGTCAATATTTGTGGGTGATCAATTTGTTGCGATATGTTTGTGTCAGAGACTGAGTTTTGAGATGTAATCAGTCTCCTGCTATGGAGAAGAATTATATGTTTTGGATCTGTTGTGAAAAATTAATATGACATGATGGTTGTTTCCTGAATGTTGTCTTTTGTTTTCCTATTTTCTCTAATGCAATAAATGTATTGAATATGTTTATGATTTACTGATGTTGCTGCAATGAACTGATGATGCGATCTATTCCAATTCTGTCATAATTCTGATGAATGATGATGAAGCTTATTAAATTTTTTATGAGTGATATTGCTATGATAACACTACTACGATAAATGAATGATGTAATATGTTAGATCTGTAGTTGTGAAGATGAATCATGATAATTTTTTGTTCTGTCGAGTGACTTGGTGTAATCTGATAGTTATGCAATTGAAACCAAGGATTTCATATCTTCCTTTCTTACTGCCGAAAACTTGGTTCCAATAGATCTCCCTTGAATGCCTTGGGTGAGACTTCATCCACTCTACGGATGTTGCTGGGTAGGATAAAACCTATCTTGGCATGTTCTTAAGGAGATTGCACTAGTTGGGTGTCGACAGAGTGAGAACCCTTGTCGACAAGGCTTTGTTGGTGGGTTTTCTCCAACAGGTAGAGCCGATTCATTTTATTGACAAATAAAAATACTGGAACAGGCTTGATGAAGCATATGGATGCTTGTTCCTATCAATCTCTAGAGATATTCTCTTCCTCATCAATGTATTGAAGACTCCCAAGGAGTTTTGGGATAACATTTATTCCTTGTTTGATAATCAGGATGACCTAAGGATCTGTCAGCTAGAGAATGAGTTGATTTCTCTTCATCTAGCCAACTTCGAAACTCTAAATTATTTCTTCACCAAATTCAAGCACCTGGTGTTCCAGTTGAATTTGTGCAAGGTTGAGAAGGAGGATGATCAACTCATCCTTTCCATCCTCTCAAAACTTGGTGCAGACTACTCAGTCTTTGTATCAACCTTTCATTCAGGGAATCTCACTACTCCAAATTGGAAGATGCCTACTCTTAATTCCTTCATTGAATCTCTCACCCATGATCATGACAAGTTGATCCAAATGGGGATCATTCGATGTTTTAAAGATCAAGCATTGGTTGTTGGAGGACCTAAGGTTGCAAATGCTAAGGGGAAGAAAAAGGATGAGTCTCCTATGGAGAAATAGCATTCAAATGAGCCTTCAAGTTCAAAGAGAAGCAAGCGGAATGGAAAAGGAAATATCCTTTTTTCTTACTGTGGAAGGGGTTGTCATCCAGAAATCTCCTATATGAGAAGAACAATTGATGAAATGGCTCCTCTTCTAAAGAAACATAACATTACTGTACCTCCTAGCGCAAGGAAGGATGATCATAGAGAAGAAACTGAAGAACATGATGAGACATGCCATGCACTAAAGGCTAGTTGTTCAACAACACATGCCTTCCTCATTGATTCTAGAGCTTCCAATCACATGGTTGCATCCAGAGAATCATTCTCTTATTTATAGTATTATGATGGCCCTAGTATTCAGATGGGTAATAACAGTCAAATTCAAATCAAGGGGAAGGGTTATATCAAGCTTGAACATGGGAAGTTCAAATATGTGCTTTATGTTCCCTCCTTAGCTGCAAATATATTATCCATATACCAGATGACCTACACTGGCCCTCCAAATAAAGTAATATTTGGTCCTAACTCAATGGAGATCACATATATCTCTACCAGGAACATCATAGTGAAGCGTACTGCAAATCATGCCTCCAAGTCATATGAGTTCTCATACTTCCTGCCATTTTCAGAACCAATGCACTCTCAGCTACCACTTGAAAGGGGAGGTAAACAAATTTCATATACTTCTTTTGTAGTTTCCAATAGTATTGTAGAACCAGCTATATTAGTTTATGATATTGAGATTCAGGGTGATTCAGATCCAGATACAGTCCCTACTCCCAAGTGGGAAGCTAGTAAGATGAATGGAAATCCATCTGACACACAGAAGACAAAGAACCTTGCACTATGTTAGGAAATCTCACCTCCTTCAGAGAGATGCAACAAACTCCCTGTGAGATGATACATGGAAAGGTCTGATCAGTTACACTTCCTTCAGATTAATAGAGTCGATCATACACCTCTTCAATACAAAAAGAGACAAAGGTTATATTCCTCCTTCCTTCCATCATAATTTTGGGAGAAGATGGAGAAGTCTACATGCCAAGCCCCAGGATACCTCTGCATATAACATCACACATGCTTCTTCGCTACACCATAGAGATGAAGGTTGCAGAAACATATTTTCAAGTTTTTTAAACTTCAATCCTGATTCTCTCTACTTAGTTCGAGGGGGGGCTTTTTTTTCCATGTGGTTTTTTCCTTGGTTCCTTGTATTGAGTATTTACTTTTCTTAGCTTTAATGGGTGACCTATGCTCTTAGTTACTAAGGCCCACAAATTGAGCAAGTCAGCATTCAAGGGGTGTGTTAGGATTATAATCATCCCTTGTCCAATTTGGTCAATTATGTCTAAATCAGGAGTTATTTCAGTCTATTATTAGTCACTATCACCATTGGGTCCACTTGGCCTAATTGGGCCACATGTATCAACTACTAGAGTGTGGGGAACAATAAATGAGGCTAAATTCCACTGAGTGTGTTATCACTCTAGGAAACTCCTCTAGGTTGTAGCTCGAGGATGCCTGGTAACTTAAAATCTTTTGGGGTTTTCTGATATGGATCAAGCTGGATAACCTACATAACCTCTCACTTTCAAGATGTGCATGAAGCTCACTCAATCATATGGATTTTAGTTACAACTCGCTCAGTAATTTGACAAAAAGGTGCAGGAATGGAGAACCCACCAGGCTAGCAGACTCACACGCATAACACATGCATACAAATGGATAAATCCTGACAAGGATGGTAATTATCAATAAAATCACATAAACTCACCAATAGGATGACATCTATTGGCTATTAAACAACTTGAAATCACCTAAATGCACATTCAGGCATAAGTACAGTAATGATAAAGAAGATGGCTAAACAAATCACAACAAAAGAGCTTGTATTTCAAATAAACTAGATGAAATGCTTGATAATAGAATAGGCTTGCAAATCCCCGGAGTCGAACCTTTATTAATAAAATAATCATGGGCTTTATAGCCTTTTACAAAATTTATAGATCCTGAAAATCAGATATGTTTACACAAAAAAATGAAAGTAATAGTTTTTCTAGATTAGGGATTCAAACCCTTGCTAACTATTTGTTCATATACTGTGAAGATCTAGTTCACTGAGTGGTCCTTTAATGATGGAAGTGGTCACTGATCATTCCCACTACTAGTTTACTATGAAATTTCCATCAATAGTCAGTGTATCAGTGTTTAACTTAAGTGCCCAGTCTTGTCCAATCCGTCCATAAATTTTCTACTTTACTGCCGCAGTCGCCGATCGGAGGCTTTGTCTTCTGTGCCATCGGTGCCCCAAGTATGAATGTTTCCACAGTTTCAGCTCCTTATATCACCAACATTGTGATGGCTCCTTCATCGGTGATCGAAAGCTATTCATTTAGCCTATCAACGCTCTAAAACTCAATGCTGGTGCTCTACATCCTTAGCTCATCGGCGATTAGGAGTGGTAATAACTAATGTATCAGATCCTTTTATCTAAACGTGGCCACAATTTTGGAGGTGAAATGAACCAAATAAAACCTTATATGCTTGATTATTGGCCATTGGGATTTATCTCTATCAGAGGTTGGTAGAAGTTAAATTTGAAGCTTTTAGTCCCCCGTGTCGCTGATACTACGGAGATGCTTCATTGTAAAATCGTCATTCAGTAGTCTGTATGTCTTTCGATCACCAATGGTCTCTTATTGTTGCGCTATTAGAATGATTATTGTCATCGATCGGATGCCTTTATCTACCTTTCTTCCACCATTGTGCCTCCTTAGGGAACTAGCTCGCTGAATGTTAGTCCCTTGAACCTTCGATCGCTGACAATTTCCTCCTCTCATGAAAGCCGTAGTCTGTAAGTCTTCCATCGCTTCTGTCCCTTAGCTGACTATCTCGTCAATACCTCAGTGTTTTCAAGTCCAAAACTACTTTCATCACTATCGGAGGTGAGCAAGAGTTCACATCTAAGCCTTTAATCATTCTGTTATCCGCAATTGCGATGCTGCAGTGCACTAAGACTCTGCAACATCAGCGTAATAGAGGACTATACCTCCGAGCCTTGTTTAAAACTGTTTCGTATGAAATAAAAGTTTTAGCGATATGTTTATCTGCCGAAAAGGTCTTCCATAACTAGCTCATCGCCGATCGGGGGCTGTAGTAAATAATGCATTGGAACTTTTAATCATTGTTTTCTCCAACATTGCGGCTCCTTAGTGGACTGTTTTTCCACTACGTTGTTCTTAGTCCTTCCGACTGCCGAAGAGTTCATCTATTGATTGATCGGAAGCCTTAGTCATTTTTCCTCCTGCCGTTGCGGCTCACTAGTGGACTATCTTTCCAATGATTATTGTTTGCAATTTTTTCTGCGTAGTATCTCCTTATTCCGATCGCTGACATCTCCATCTACTCATGGAACCTGTAGTCTGTATATCTTCCACCCTTGCGGATCCTTAGAGGACTAATTTGCCAACGATTATTCTTTATACCCTCCAATCGTTGTTTTGTTCATCTATTGTCGTGCTATCGAAATGTTTCTCATCATCGATCGGAAGCTGTAGTCATTTTTCTTCCCATCGTTGTAACTTCCTAGGGAACTAGCTCACCGATCGTTAGTCCTTTAAAGTTTCGACACTGACACTGCGTAAACCTTTAGCTTTATCTCACCGATTCTGTAGTCTTTAAAACTTCCCATTGCTATTTAAAAATGCTTCTATGGTGTAAAAATTTACAACAATGCATCTAACTACCGAAGGGGTTTTTTACCTGCTATTTATATTCCATCTTTCAGTGGCTAATGAGATGTTTTGATCCTCACCCAAGCCACTGAAGCCACAACTTTATGAAATTTGCATAAAAAATAGAGGTCTTAAAAACTATTAGTGATCTTCATATCCTTCATTTCATCCTTTAAATTCTTCATACTATCATAAATAAATTTATTTTATTTTGGGAGATAACATATGGCTCCTACTCAGGGATGGGAACCTCCCTTTGAGGTCCCAAGAACCCCAGACCAAAATGCCTTTCCCTAAAAGAAACTATGTAACTTAACAATATTCTTTATTGTTCCATTGGGCATGGAGTCTTATTCTGAAAGAAAAAACAACCTATATCTATGAATTTACAATCATAAGGCCTCAAAGCCTCAAATAAAATAGAGTTTTAGGAACCTCTCATTTACTGGGCCATCGAATACCTCTTCACCTTCCAGATTCTACAATTTGAAGGTGTTATTTTCATATACTTGGTCTATAAAAAAAGGGCCAATCCATAAAGAGTCAAATTTTCCATGTTTCCCCTTGTCTTGTCTGACAGCATCCCACTTGAGGACCCAATCTCCAACCTGGAATTTATCTACCTTTTCTCTTTTGTCAAACATGCCCTTTATCCTCTGTTGATGAGCCTATGATTTTCCTGCAACTTGCTCCCTGATCTGCTATAACTCCACCAAATCCATCATCCTTGTCATCATATGATTTGGTTCATCTTCCTCTTCTTGAAAGAACTTTGCCACTAAAAGGGTGATCTAGATAGGAAATATGGCCTCAGTGCCATAAACTAACTTGAATGGAGAGGTCCCTATGGATCTTTTGTCTGTTACCCTATTAGCCCATAAAGCAAACTTAAGTTTTGAATCCCAGCTTTTCTGATTTGTCTCTAGCATTTTCCTGGTGATTCTGACTAAGCTTGTGTTGGATGACTCAGCCAGGCCATTGCCTTGTGGGTAATAGGATGTGGAGTGCACTAGTTGAATACCCATTGATTCACACAATTTAAATAATTCCCTAGCCTTAAAATCGTGTGCATTATCAGTCACTAACCTTACTAGGCAACCAAACATGCTGAATATGTTCTCATATAAAAATCTCATGATGACTTGATGAGTGGCATTTTTGGTGCTTATTGCTTCTATCCATTTGGTAAATTAGTCAGTTGCTACAAAGATCGATTTATGTTGTCCTCTAGAAGATGGATTTATTTCACCTATGAAATCTAGACCCCATTGCTGGAAAGGCCCATTCACTGTAACAGGCCTAGGGGGCAAGGATTTGAGCTGTTTCTTTCCTACAAATCTTTGACATTGGTCACAGGCCCTTACAAAAGTGCATACACCAGCAAAAAGGACTGGCCAATAGTACCCTGCTTTTAATATATTGTGGGTTGTGGTTTTCCAGTAGTGGTGGCCTCCACATGTAGTGGAATGAAAGTGATGCATGACCTGCTATGCTTCCTCTTTATCTAGACATCTTAACAAAATTCCAGACTGATCCTTCCAATACAGCAAATTGTCAATTATGCAAAACATAATAGATTTCAATTTAAGAGCTCGTGCTTGGTTAGGAGTAAGATCAGGACAAACTTCTAATTTTAGAAAAAAATGAATGATACCTAAATACCACTCACATGAAGATATGTTCTCATCTACTACTGGACTATTATTCTGATCTTGATTTACTTATGTTTTAGCTACTACCATAGTCTGCACCTTTGTTGATCTGACATATGTGAAATTCATCCCCAATAGTTCACAGTTTTCTTTGGCCATGAGTTTGGCTAGACCTAATCCTTTTACCAACTTGGTGGGTTTCACCTCTACGTCAAACTCAATGAGTTTGGCAATACACTTATCTCTCTTCCCATCAATGTCAAGATGAGTCAAAACATCCTTCACTACAGCTAAAGGGACATGTGCAATGACCTTTGCATGGAGAATGTAGATTCTCAAGTTCTTCAAATATTTTATGAGAGTATAAGCCTGCTTCTCAATTGGGTCATACTTCAGCTCAGCATCTCTCAGAGTTTTGCTGAAGAAAGCAATTGGATGATCAAGACCTTCATCATTATTTTGTAATAGGACAGCTTCCACTATGTCATATGATGCAAAAGAGAAAATGTAAAAACCTTGGTGTAGTCGGACTAATCAAGGTTGGGGCCTCTATGATGGCTTTCTTAATGTCTTCAAAAGAGTTTCTTGCCTAGTCAGTGCACTTTATTTCTGCATCCTTTTCTAGCATGGTTGTTATGTTCTTTACTAGTTCGAATAAATTTGGAACGAATCTCTTGAAAAAGTTTATCTTGCCTAAAAAGGACTAAATGTCTCTTTTTGACCTTGGTATTGACAGCTATTGAATTGCTTCCACTCTTACCAGATCGATCTTTACACCTTCTACTGAGACTATGTGGCCTAGGAGCTTTCCTTCATTGAGTGCAAACTGGGATTTCTTGGGGTTTAGTGATATTCCATACCTTATGCACTTCATAAATACCTTCCTTAAATTTTGCAAGTGGTCATGATGGCTGTGAGAGTAAATTGTTAAGTCATCTAAATATATCAGCACATATTTATTTTTTAGCCCTACAAAATCTAGGTCCATAACTCATTGAAAAGTAGCCCCAGCATTCATTATCCCAAATGGCATTTTAGCATACATGAAGGTGCCCCAAGGAGTGGTAAATGCAGTCTTCTCTTGGTCATCTGGGTGCACAGCAACTTGGTTGTATCCAAAGAAGCCATCAAGGAAGGACATGACCCTATCCCCTGAGACTTTCTGCAGTAGATGTTCCATCTTGGGTAGTGGATAGTTGTCTTTTTTGGAACACTTTTTCAGGTTTATAAAATCAACACACAACCTGATTTCTCCATTTTTCTTTCTCACCACTACTATATTTGCAATCCACTTGGAATACCTGATGGGGATTATGTTCTTGGCTTTGAGGAGTTTGTGGATCTCTTTCTCAATCACTGGTAATAGAAGAGGGCTGATGTGTCTCAGTTTTTGTTTGAAAGTAATGGTGTCCATTTCCAAAGGAATGTTGTGCTGGATGATGTTGGTGTCATATGTTTTTAGGTCACTATATTCCCATGCAAAGACATCAGCAAAATCTTCTATCAAGCTGCAATATTCAGACTTCTGTTCAGCAGTCATTCCAGTGGACAGATTTATCAGTTTTGGATTACTTTGGTTGCCTATGTTCAACTCTTGGACAGCAAGATCTATCTCCCTTTTGGAAGTATTGAAAGGGATTTCATTGTGATCAAATAGTTCTTCCAATGGTACTAGACCTCAGGGTATGTAGTTGCTGGGAAATTGGACTATATTTTTCTCAATCACTTTATCTTTTAACTTGAGCCATTTAGATTCCTCCACATTAAGTTTTTCCTGGTCTATGTGTATGTCAGAGAATTCACCCACTAACTGAAGGAATTTACTAAGCTCCCCATCATCTTCAAACACTCTCCAAAATTTTACATTGGCTGGCAAAGAGGGTCTGTACTTGACCTGAACATCATAGCTGAGTCTAGGGGGTAAAGGGGTAACAAAAAGACTTGTAAAGACAGCCAAGGAATCAGCCAGGTGATTCAAATCCCAAGGAATATATGTCAGTTCAAAAAACATAAATGAGTCTCTAAGTTTCCATACCTCGTCCCTGTAGGCCTTCAATTTGATATTTTTTGTCTGAAAAGTGTTGTTTACCTGCTATATGATGAGGTTTGCATCCCCAAAAATCTTCACACACATTATCCCCATCTCTTTGGTTGCTTTAAATCCTAGCAGTAAGGCTTCGTACTCTGCTACATTGTTCATGGTATTGAAATTGAGCTTATAAGACAAGTGAATGCTTTCTTTAGATGGGCAGATCAACACGACACCCGTGCCTGCTAAGTTTTGTGCTCTAGCCCCATCAAAGTACATGGTCTAGATTGTTGTTGTGACTTATTCAAGCTATTTACACGTAGGCATGGTGAGTTGAACTGATTTTTTCTGATTATCATCGATTTGCAAGATGTAGGATCCGAAATCGGTGTCCACGGCATAGATCGGGTGATTTACTGAGTGACTCTCTTTGCTTATGATGTATGCTAGCTGATTTTCTTTGTACAACCGCTTAGTTTCCCCTCCAAACATGGGAATGGTAGCATACATGAGATCCATCTGGAGGGTGCCGTCTAATCTTTTTCTCCACAACCGAGACAGCAAGAGGCTGAATTTTAGAGGAATATCGGCCACCACGATGTCCATCATTACGCTTTTTGAAGGTAGCTGCGTTAGGTTTACAGTGAAGTATTTGATGAGACCCAAGCATTTGACATTCCTAGAGTCAAAGGAAAATAAATCATGGTAGGGCTTGGTAATGTTGAGGCCGATTTCATCCACCACAGCCTTAGGCATTAGGTTATGAGAGGCTCCTGAATCCAGCAGACAATTAAGGAGGATTTTATCATGGAAGTTCAGAGAGATATAGAATGGTGGGCAGGAGTCCTTTAGGTCTTAGATCATGGGGTCTAGAGTTAGAACAATATTTTCATCTTGCATATTTACAATGTCATTGTCAATGTGCACCTTGGGCTGAAGGGAATTCAGAATGGAGGTTTTAAATGCATCATTCTTCATCAACTCAATTAAAGGGAAAGGGATTTTCAATTTTTGTATTATAGACTCAAGGTTGAAGGAATAATGCAGCTTATCTGGGAGTCTTACCTTGTGAGTTGTGGCTTTGAGTTGGACTTGATCAAGTGTGGCTGAAGGTGCTGGTTTAAGCAATGTTTTGGATGAAACAACCACTTTCTTTGGTAAAACAACAGCCTTTCTAGCAGGTGCAGAAAGCTACTTAACATGTGCAACATTCTTCTTGAGGGGAGAAACCAACCTAGACCTCAGTTGGTAACCTTCCTGACTATCAGCCTGATAGACAGCTTCTTCAATGATCTACTCATCAATCAGGGCCTCTTCATATTCTGCCTGGGTTAGAAAAGAATAGTCCACCTCATCCTCCATGTAGTGGATATTGTCTTCAGCTTATCCTTCGTATTAAATGAATTATGGCTCTTCTTCAAATACAACATTTTGAAATGGAGCTCTTATCCTCTGGTCTTCCCCTTGATTTCTCTCCCTTCTAAGAATCTGAACAGGGGGGTTTCCTCTTCTATAAGGAACAAAATTTGGGTTTCGAGGAGCAAAGTCACTTGGCCCCTTACCCCTCACTGGCATATTTCCTTGGTCCTTCAATTTTGACATTTTAGTAGTTGGGTTATCTAAGAGTTTGGTCATTTTTTCAATCTTGTTCTCTGATCCTGAAGCCCCACTATAGTCTGCCGGCTACTTTCTCCTATCTACCTTCCCTTTGACCTTTTGAGATGCCAGAATGTTTGACTCTACCTCTAGGGCAGCATCCTGCATGAGTGATAAGGAGGCAGACCTCCTTTCTCTGAGAAGTAGGCAGAAGTCAAAGTCAAAATCATTTGCATAATTTATCATAGCTGAGGTATCGATGGGCTTAATCTCAGTGGGGATCTTGTTGTACATGTTATTGAATATTTTGGTAAAGTTGGAGACGGACTCACCATTTTCTCTTCTTAGGTTGTTGAACTCTATGATGTAGTATAGGTGGTCTCTCCTCTCTCCCTAATTCTTTAGTAAAATGTCATCTAGGGCCTCTATGCCTACCACCGACCCAACAAGAAGCTCCTTAAACCATTTTCTAGCGTAGCCATCTAGGCTTTGCACAAAAACTCTGGTCCATACGTCTTCTTGTTCTATATTTATATTTTCAGCATAGCTATAAAAATCCTCTAGATTTTCTTCAGCAGTGAAATACCCTTCCCCTATAAACTTAGGCATATATTTGAGGTAATCCCCAGTAGGCATGGATGCAAGAGGATTTGGAAAAACTAGGGGTGCATACCTAGCTACAAGGATACTTTCCATTTTGGATAGTTGAGGGGTAGCCATATTGAAAATGGGTATGGAGAGGGATGTGGAAGGCAGCACTGATGAGGATATTTGATGAGAAGGATGTGGTATACTTATCCCAGTGGAGTTACCAGGGATTGGATCTTCACAAGAAGTAGTGCTTGAAGATGCCCAAGCCCTAGGTTTTACAGATGTATCTAAAAATTCCTAGGAATTTAGAGTTTCAGTAGAAGAAACAACAGCAGAAAGATTTCTTGAAATACCTAATGTAGCATTTTGTGCAGCACTTTTGATCTGTCTGAGTAAATCCCTCACTTTCCTCAAGATTTCTTCTGGATCTGGAATGGGTGTTGCTGGTGGTCCCTTTGGGTTTTCTCTAGTACTTGGTCTTCTTGAAGCCACCTTTTAGTAATGGAGTCTACAAATAGATGAGTACACCCGTAATAATGTCCAAGCCTTTTCTATCATCAAAGCATGGATCTATGCCATCTCCCAGGGAAGCTGAGCTTCAATCTCCTATCCCCGACAATGGCGCCACTCTGTTATCACTCCAGGAAACTCCTCTAGGTTGTAGCTTGAGGATTCTTGGTAACTTAAAATATTTTGGGGTTTTATGATATGGGTCAAGTCGGATAACCTACATAACCTCTCACTCTCAAGATGTGCATGAAGCTCACTTGATCACAAGGCTTTTAGTTACAACTTGCTTAGTAATTGGACAAAAAGGTGCAGGAATGGAGAACCCACCATGCTAGCAGACTCACATGCATAACACATGCATACAAATGGCTAAATCCTGACAAGGATGGTACTTATCAATCAAATCGCATAAACTCACCAATAGGATGACAGATATTGGCTATTAAACAACATGAAATTGCCTAAATGCACATTCAGGCGTAAGTACAGTAATGATAAAGAAGATGGCTGAACAAATCACAACAAAAGAGCTTGTATTTCAAATAAACCAAATGAGACGCTTGATAATAGAATAGGCTTGCAAATCCCCATAGTCAAACCTTTATTAATAAAATAATCATGGGCTTTATATCCTTTTACAAAATTGACAGATCCTGAAAATCAGATCTGTTTACACAAAAAATAATTGAAAGTAATAGTTTTTTGAGATTAGGGCTTCAAACCCTTTCTAACTATTTGTTCATCTACTGTGAAGATCTAGTTCACTGAATGGTCCTTTAATGATTGAAGTGGTCGCTAATCATTCCCATTGCTGGTTTACTGTGAAATTACTGTCAACAGTCAATGTATCAATGTTTAGCTGAAGTTCCTAGTCTTGTCCAATCCACCCGTAAATTTTCTACTTTGCTGCAGCAGTCGCTGATCAGAGGCTTTGTCTTATGTGCCATTGGTGCCCTAAGTCTGACTGTTGCCATAGTTTCAGCTCCTTAGATCACCATTATTATGACGGCTCCTTCATCAGTAATCAAAAGATATTCCTTTAGCCTATCGGCGCTTGGAACCTCAACGCTGGTGCTCTCCATCCTTAGCTCATCGGTGATCGGGAGCGGTAATAACTAATGTATCGAAGCCTTTTATCTGAACGTGGTTGCAATTTTGAAGGTGAAATGAACCAAATAAAACCTTATATCCTTGAATGTTGGCCATTGGGATTTATCACTATCGGAGGTTGGTAGAAGTTAAAATCAGAGCTTTTAGTCCCCTATGTCACCGATAGTTTGGAGATGCTTGATTGTAAAATCATCATTTAGTAGTCTGTATGTCTTCTGATCGCTGATGGTCTCTTATTGTTGCACTATAGGAATGATTCTTGTCATTCATCAGATGCCTTTGTCTGTCTTTCTTCCATCATTGTAGCTCCTTATAGAACTATCTCGTCAAATGTTAGTCCCTTGAACATCCGATCAGCGATGATTTCCTCCTCTAGTGGAAGCCGTAGTCTATAAGTCTTCCACTGTTTCAGCCCCTTAGTTGACTATCTCGCTGATACCTCAGTGTTTTCAATTCCTGAACTAATTTCATCGCTATCAGAGGTGAGTATGAGTTCACATCGGAGCATTTAATCATTCTCTTATCTACTGTTGCAGCGCAACAGTGCACTAAGACTCTGCAACATCAGCGCAATAGAGGACTATACCTTCGAGCCCTGTTTAAAACTGTTCCGTAGGAAGTAAAAGTTTTAACGATATGTTTATCTGGAAAAAAGGTCTTCCATAAATACCTCATCGGTGATTGGGGGCTGTAGTAAGTAATGCATTAGAACTTTTAATCATTGTTTTCTCTACCGTTGTGGCTCCTTAGTGGATTGTTTTTCCGCTACGTTGTTCTTAGTCCTTCCGACCATCGAAGAGTTCATCTAATGATTGATCGAAAGCCTTAGTCATTTTTCCTCTCACCATTATGGCTCACTAGTGGACTATCATGCCAATGATTAGTGTTTGCAATTTCCACCGCATAGTCTTTCATTATTGCAATCGCCAATGTCTCCATCTGCTCACGAAACCCTCAGTCTGTATATCTTCCGCCCTTGCAGCTCCTTAGAGGACTAATTCATCGACGATTAGTCTTTTGACCCTCTGATCACTGATGTGTTCATCTATTGTTGCACTATTGGAATGTTTCTCATCATCGATTGGAAGTCGTAGTCAGTTTGCTTCCCGCCATTGCGGCTCCCTAGGGAACTAGCTCGTCGATCGTTAGTCCTTTAAAGTTTCGACGCTGACACTGCGGAAACCTTTAGCTTTATCTTGCCAATTATATAGTCTTTAAAAATTCCGATTGCTGTTTAAAATTGATCTGATGGTGTAAGAAGTTATAGCAATCCGTCTAATTGTCAAAGGGGTCTTTTACCTGCTATTTATCTTCCATCTTTCAGTGGCTAATCAGATGTTATGATCCTCGTTGAAGCCACCGAAGCCACAAATTTGTGAAATTTGCATAAAAAATAGAGGTCTTAAAAACTGTTAGTAATCTTTGTGGAAATTGAACCTATGTGTTAGAACAATTACACTCACAAAAATTGCCAATTACACATGCAAGTTACACACAAAAGAGACTGAATATGGAGCAGAACACTAATCTGTACTGAATAAGTGTACATTAGCCAACCCTGTGAAGTCATAGGCTGCCACAATAAATAATTACATGAGATATTCGAATGCATTTGGATGCCATTCGAATTGGTCAAAAGTAGGCTTACTAAATCTAAGCAAATCCCCCATAGGTGCATAAAGCAGCTTCCAAATCTGTCTAGGAGCTCACGAATTGGAAAAATAAATTAGGCAAGCTAATAGGTGATGGAAGGACAACTCATACATGCTTTTATTAGGATAAAAGAGTGGAGGATGGTGAGGACAAAAAAAAAGTTAACTTCACCTAGTCAAACTTTCCCAATTGACTTAAAACTCAGCAAAACCAGGCAATAAAGCAGAAAAAGAAGACATGTGCTAGGAAGGCCAAGAATAAAGAAAAAATGATTCCAAGAGGTTTCCCAAGTGCTCCCTGACTCAGTTTTATCAATTTTGACCACTTTGGACATGTGGAGGACAACTTGCATAAGGTGGAATATGGAAACTAGGCAAATAAGAAAAAAATTGATTAATTAATGTCTAAGGTAGCTAAATATGGGTTGATTATTCTGAAACCCCCCCTTAAGCCTGAATTATGAGTAAAATATCAAAAAATTATAGGGCCTAGCAACAATTCTTAGTCACCCTTTACATACTGCATGTCCATTTAACCAAGGAAAGAGGTAAAAACCCAGTGGGAAAAATCCTCCCTTAAACATGGACAGTAAAAGAAAATTTAAAAATCTTGTCATCAATCATGCTTCATAGCATGATCAGTAATCCCCAATAGTGATTTGAGATTGCTGAAAGTCTTCTCACAAAAAACTTTGGTGAATATGTCTGCTACTTGTTCTGAAGATGAACAAAAGAGTAGGTGAATGGTGCCATCATGCACAAGCTGTCTGATGTAGTGCATATGGATCTCAATTTGTTTGGTTCTCTGTCTCTGAAATGGATCATTGTAGATTCAAATGGTACTCTAATTATCACAATAGATAGTAGTTGAGTATTCTGATTCGAAACCACACTCACCAAGTAACCCCAGCAACCATAAACATTGAGTTGCTGCATTTACAACTCCTGTGTACTCTGCTTCTGTAGATGAGAGTGCAATGGCACTCTGTTTCTTGCTTGACCAGATGATTGGTCCTTCAGCAAGCATGAACACATATCCTGGTGTTGAATTTTGATCTATGTTTTCACCAGACCAATCACTGTTAGTAAACCCAATCAAATCAAGATCAGATTTAGCTTTGTAGAAGATCCCATGAGTCCTTGTTTCCTGAACAAAGATAAGGATCCTTTTGGCTGCTCTCCAATGGATCTCATGAGGCTGATACATGTATATTGAAGGCACACTTACTTCATAAGAATAATCAGTTCAAGTATGTGTAAGTTACAGCAAACACCCAATCAGTTGCCTATACAGTGTATTGTTTACCATAGGAGAAGAATATGCTTCTTCAAGCTTAACTCCGGAAAGGAAGGGAGTATTTCTTGGCTTGCAATATTTCATGTTGAACTTGTTCATCAAATCCAAATCATACTTGTACTGATGTAATTTTATTCCTTGTTTAGTTTGAGCAATCTCAAGACCCAAGAATTGGTTCAATAACCCCAAATCAGTCATAGAAAATGCATGGTTCATTGCATCCTTCAAGGAGGCAATTTCATCCTTTGAGCTTCCTATAATGAGAAGGTCATATACATACAAGAAAATAATCATAAAATAACCATGAATCAGCTTCAAATAAACATTAGTATCATACTTGCATCGAACAAAACTCAATGACAGCAAAAAGCCATCAATCTTGGCATACCAAGCCCTGGGGGCTTGCTTAAGCCCATACAATGATTTATTTAGCCTGCACACAAGAGATTGATTAGTAGAAAATACTTGAGGATGCTGCATATAAATATCTTCAGTAATATCTCCATTCAGGAAAGCACACTTCACATCCATGTGATGTACCTCCCACTGCTTTGAAGCTGCAATGGCTAAGGCTAGCCTGATGGAGTCCATCTTTGCCACTGGTGCAAAGGTCTCATTGTAGTCTATGAAATGTACTTGTGAGTATCCCTTGGCTACCAATATTGCCTTATATTTCAAATTTTAACCATCATCAGAAAACTTGGTTTTGTAAACCCACTTACATTGAACTAGCTTCCTCCCTGGGGGAAGATCAACCAACTCCCAAGTGTTGTTCTTCTGGAGTGAGATGAACTCTTATTTCATGGCTGTTTTCCATCTTGTATCATGTGATGCATATTCATATGTTTTTGGGTCTGATTCAACCATCAGATAGCATTTCTCTGCAAACAAAGGGTCTTTCATACACGGAGCACTCTCAAATTGAGATCTTGTCCTCCTAGGATCACTAGGATTTCCAGCTAGTTCTCTAGATGCATGAATGGTATTTGCTGCACATTTTGGTCTTGTAGGACTGTTAGGATATGCAATTAAAACATAATTATCAGACATATCATAATCAGCAAAGTCAACTATCTCTTCACTTACATTCAATGGTTCTGGCAGTGAAGAGGATTCTCCAACTTCCACCGCTGCTAAAGGCTCTTCTTGGAACTGAACACTCCTTTCAATGAAGGATTTGTTTGTGTTAAAATTCATCAGATTGTACCCTTTTGAATATTCATATTACCCAACAAATAGACACTCTTATCTTTGGGGTTGTAAAGACTTCCTCTTTTCTGTGGGAATTCTAGCCTAAGCCCTTGAGCCAAAAATCCTGAAATGGGTCACATTTGACTTGTGCCCACTCCATGCTTAAAAAGTAGTCATACCATCAAGTTGTTTATGAGGCACACTATTATGGATATAGGATGCACAGTTTATAGCTTTGGCCCAAAACTTTGGTGGCAAAGTCTTAGCCTCCATCATGCAGGTTGCCATCTCTTTCAGTGATCTGTTCTTCCTCTCAGCAACACCATTTTGCTGTGGTGTGTAAGGGATAGAATGCTGCATATGAATACCTACATATACACAATATTGAATGAAATCAGACTTGACATGATCACCACCATAGTCATATCTGAGGACCTTGAGTTTCTTCCTAGACTGGTTTTCAACCAAAGCCTTGAAGACTTTGAAGAGACCAAAAACTTCAGACTTGTGTTTCAGGAAGTAAACCCAGCAGTACCTGGAAAAGTCATATATGAATTTCAATGCATATTTGGCTTGACTCATTGACATATGAGGAAATGGGCCAGAAACATCACTTTGGATCAACTCAAGAGGTGTAGAGGTTCTCTCATGACTAGCTTTCTCAAATTTATGCTCTGGGTGTTTTCCTAAGATGTAACCTTGATAGACTCCTTTGGAAAACTTAATCTTGGGGAACCCTATGACCATTTATTTTTCACTAAGATCAGAAATATACTTATATTTAATATGGCCAAATATTTCATGCCAAAGCTTGCTTTCCTCATTAGCATGAATCAGAAGAGCAGAGGGGTTTGAGTAGGGTAGGAAGTGTGAGAACATGTATACCTTTGAAGTGTGATTTGCAACTCCTTTTGCAATGACTTTACCACTTGAGATCTCTATGATATCAACTTCATGAGGGGAGAATATGACCTTCTTTAGATACCCTGTGTGGGTCATATGATACACTGATAATAGGTTAGAGGCAAGACCTGGAACATACAATACATTGCTGAACTTACCATGGTCAAGATCAATCCTCCCTTTTCCCAAAATTTCAATGAGAGAGTCATCTCCCAGTACTATTGGTGGACCTTTTTACATGTCAAGTGAGGTGAATGCCTCCTTGGTCAAAACCATATGTCTTGAAGCTCCAGAATCACTGATGAAACTAGGTGAGCTTGATGTGCCAGCAACCAATGCATGAAATCTCTCTCTGTCTTCTGAATTTGATCCTCCTTCCCTCTTCTTTAAGCTATCAGGAAGGGAGATGCCATTATTCTCCAGGAGTTGGGTCAGCATGTCAATTTTATTCTTCATGCAGGAGCTTTCAGGATGATTTCCCTTACTACAGTATGCGCACTTGCTCATTTCTCCTTTGTTATTCTTCATCTGGGGGTTCTTCTTGAAACCTTGGGGCTCCACTGGAGACTTGTTCTTTTCTCTCTTTTGCTCAAGTGGCTTCTTAGCTTTCTTATTTACTTTTGAATCCACCCTTGAATCTCCAGCAACCAGAGCTTGGTCTTTGGAAGGTTTGATGGTTCCCATCATCACCAATTTATCTTGTTCTTGTGTGAGAGATTCCATGAAATCTGCAAGGCTAGGAATTTTTTAGGCTCGAGCTGTCAACATTGTGGCATGGAAGGTCAAGAAAAACACTGAATAGTCAATGCCAAGCTTCAATAGTATGGCCAAAACCAGTTGTTCCTCATTCTTTTCAATTCCACACTGTTTTAGCTACAAAACAAGGGCTTTGAACTTGGAAAAGTAGATTTGCAGGGATTCGAAGTTGTTGGGACTCAAGGAGATCAATTCATTTTTTATTTGATGTCCCCTCATCTCATTTTTCTTACCAAAAATCTCAACAAGATTCTCCCATACTTCATTTGGTGATGTTAATCCATCAATATGGAAAAGGAGGTCTTTGGATATGCTCAGACACGGGAGACCATAGGCCTCATCCCTCCCATTGTGCCATTTAATTTTCTCCGTAGCTACATTGGGATCTGCTTCTATTTACATAGTCACTATTTATAGGCCTTTCTCTCTCAAAAATATCTCCATCTCTACTTTCCATTCAAAGAAGTTAAATGGAGTCAAGATGATCTTCTGAGATTGATCCATAGCTCAAAAATTTTCCCTTCAGTCAAGAGAATGCTCCCAGTCAATGATGTCGAACCTGCAATAAAAAATTGGAAGGAGAGAAATCAATCTACAAAGGATTTGATACCATGTGTAAATTGAACCAAGGTGTTATAACAATTACACTCACAAAAATTTCCAATTACACATGCAAATTACACACAAAGGAGACTAAATATGGAGCAAAACACTAATTTGTATTGAATAAGTGTACAATAGCCAACCCTGTGAAGTCATAGGCTTCCAAAATAAATAATTACATGAGATATTCAAATTCATTGGGATTCCATTCAAATTGGTCAAAAGCAGGCTTACTAAATCTAAGCAAATCCCCCATAGGTGCATAAAGCAGCTTCCAAATCTGTCTAGGAGCTCACGAATTGGAAAAATAAATTAGGAAAGATAATAGGTGATGGAAGGAAAACTCATACATGCCTTTATTAGGAGAAAAGAGTGGAGGATGATGAGGACAAAAAACAAGTTAACTTAACCTAGTCAAACTTTCCCAATTGCCTTAAGACTCAGCGAAAGCAGGCAATAAAGCAGAAAAAGCAGACATGCACTAGGAAGGCCGGGAATAAAGTAGAATTGATTCCAAGAGGTTTCCCAAGTGCTCCATGACTCAGTTTTAGCAATTTTGACCACTTTGGACATGTGGAGGACAACTTGCATAAGGTGGAATATGGAAACTAGGCAAATAAGACAAAAATGGATTAATTAATGTCTAAGGTAGCTAACTATGGGTTGATTATTCTAACAATATTCATATCCTTCATTGCATCATTTAAATTATTCATACTATCAGAAATAAATTTATTTTATTTTGGGAGATAACAGAGTGCATTTGCATGAATCAGTTTAGGATCCTCCTAGACCCGTCCCTACAATTTAGGAGCCACTGGGAGTGCCGACACCAACCTCCTTCAGTTGAGTTCAATTGGTGACTATTCAAGCTTAGTTAGGAGTCAGTTACATTCAGTTCTAGTATGTTACATTTATTTCTACTCAGTTAGTGATAGCTATGCATGGTTGCATGTAGGCGAGGTGCGTTTACTCACCTACCACAGTAAGTTAGACTAGTTAACTGGTAACTAAGATTGAATTAGACACTTGAGTTGGGTTGTTGAACTTCGACAGTGATTTAGACAAGTTCAGTTAGCCATGCAGTCAAGTAGATTCAAACCAATTTGAATTTCCTCACATGGATTCAAATTGCATGGGGATATTTAGCCATTCTACTAAATTGTAATTAATTATCCAATTACTTTTGATTAGTGAAAGAATTCATATTTGTAAGCCATTTTTGTATTATTTCATTCTCCAATTTCTGAGTAAAATTGACTGATCTATCTTGTGAGTTGTGTGTTGGTCCACAGATCTATGTGCTCAATTTAATATAAAGAGGAAATTAAAAGAGTTAAGGTTGTATAGGTGCAGGTCAAGAAGGACTGCAGGATCTCGAGTCGGCGAAAGAATAAAGGACAGTTTTGTGCCTAGTTATATACAAGCAAGTTGAAAGATGTTTCTACAGCTATTTATGGTCATGGTTAATGTAATGAAATACTTTGTGGCTAGGTATAGGCCATCATCAATGTAATAGAAGATATTTTGTAAGCTACTTATGAATGTAATAACTCATCTATACTCAGTCCACCCTGCGCGGTCTTGTAAACACTATAATAGGAGGAACCCACTCTGTCTAAGGGTTCAAACAGTTAGTATTGGTTTCTCCTAAGTTCATATCATAGAAGAGTTTGATAGTAGTATATTGTTGAGTCACGAATCTGCAGCTGAGTGCACAGACCGTTTTGTAAGAGTTAATCTGCAGTTGAGTGCACAGACGGTAAAATAAAAGAGTCAATCCAGGGTGTGTGTGGATCAGTAGGAGTAGATAGAAAAATAAACTAGAGAGAATGAGAGAAACTAGAGTCTGATCCAAAAGACATATCTTAAAATAGTCTGCAAGTCACATACTGCAAGGTACTACCTATATTTCTCATGCCAGATGAAGAGAACCTTGGTGGTTTTTCCTAGATGGATTTACACATTATTTCCTGTGTTAATGAATGATTGAATGTTGTGTTGAATGTTTAGTAACTCATATTATTTATGGTTATTGTTTGAATGAATGTCACAATACTGACAAGTAGTGAATGAATGGATATTTAAGCATTGACGGCCATTGTGTATCATTTCATATTTAAAAACTGTTAAGTCACGATATAAGTCACATCATGGTCATTTACTATTAAGGAATCAGTTGCATCATAGTATTGCACTAGCTATTAAGTTTTTAAGGACAATATTGTGTTGCACGCAAGTTGTGATGCACTATTTTGCCTCTGTCGAGTAGTAAAAGACTCCATCCTTCCATCTCTGTCGAGCACCTTGGTCGCATGCCAAGGGACTATAATCCCTCGCCAACTGTAGAAACATGGTTCTGGAAGTTACACATTAAGATATCTCGGGTGATATTGCACCTATCTTGCAGGTGTTGCCAGTTGAGCTTGCTTCATCAGGCCGATGTCTTTGGGTGTTTAGTTGGTTTTGTGTTTCTATTGAACCTAGGTCGCAAAAGTAAGGAAAAGTAGGCCAACATTCATGGATTTCATTATTTCTTCATCAAGTATTTCACCAAGAAGCAGTTCATTCGGCTCATTCAAGTGAAGATAAATACCTATTGAACACATGTTATTTCAAATTTTGTGCCTTGACCTTTCTTGAGGGAGAATTCTCCCCATGTGGTTTTTCGTCTTTCCTCACTTTTCTAGACATGAATAATTTTAAGGGAGACCATATTATTTTTTTTGGTTCCTATATACACCTATATATCATCATAAATTCATACTTAAAGGGGTGTGTGGGAATATAATAAACCCACTTCATAACCTAGGATAAAATATTTAATCAATTTTGATTAATTTCCTACCCACTAGCATAGATAGTTGGCATCCACTTGCACTACATAGTCAACACTTTCCATATACACCTCAGGAACACTTTAATTCTGATTCTGGGTTGATCTTTTCCACTTTATTTATTTTCATAGTTAGTAACTGTGCTTTCCTACAGAATCTTCCTTATTCTTCTTTTATCCAACTTTTTGTGGATAATGTAAAGCTAGTAAACTAGGAAACTACTATCTTTTGTTTCCAATCCATACTCCATGATTTTCTCTCCATTTTTCAATATTAGCATGTTTTTCCATCACTCTTGATAACAAAATCATGCTTTTTCTAATTCCTTAGGTCCTTGACTTGTTTTTCAAGTGCTTTAGCCACCTATGGGGGTTTATCATATTTAGTAAGTCTATCTTTCTAAGTTTGATGAGTTGTCTCCAATACAACTCATTTTTTATTATGAGGGATGTAATATTTATATACACTCTTATTCATCATTATTCAATGGAAGGATACACTCCAATATTCATCTCTTCATTCATGTGATTCAATCTCTTTTCTTCTCTCCATTTTTCATGTGTATGCCTATGGGAATTATCTTAGTAGCAATATCTATTTCTATTGCTCCTTATTAGCATATTTTCTCTTAGAATTGGAACTACTATTTCTACATGGTATCAGAGCTCTCCTACATAAATCATACAAATTCAGATGCAAAGCAGGAGAGTAAAAAAGCAAGGAAAGGTTAGAGAAGACCAAGATAAGGAATATGAAGAAAAAGAAAGAGATGGTGAAGATTCCAAGAAGACACCCCTAGACCAGGAGTACCAAAAATATTTTGAGATAGTATAAGGAGGATCCTTTTGGTCTATGGATTAATATACGCTAATAAAAGGAACTACCCAAAATATAGAAGAAATTTCAGTCAAGGAGGATTCTTGTTTAATAGATGCCTTATCAAAACTAGCCAAAGTGAAGGAGGAGTTAACATTACTGAATCTTGCAACGCAATCCCCTATCACCATAAGAATGAGAAGGAAGGTTGAAACTTTAGTATAAACACCAATAATACATGAGAAGATTTAGATCTTAAAAGCGAAGCATGCCTGTCAAAAAAAGCGCTTGGAGCAACAAAACTAGGAATTACAAGAAGAATTGAGGAAGGCTCAAGAAAGGGTAGTAGAGAAATATCAAAAAATATTAAATTTAGAGACCACACTAAATCATACTACCAAACTTTACAAGGATATTGTTGGATACATACCCCCTTGTTGTAAATTTGGACAATACTAAGAGGGGGGATGAATCAGTATTATTAACTTTTAACAATTAAAACCACTTTTAACTTATTCATTAACACACATGATCAACAAGACACAAGAAACACAACTTTTATCATGGAATCCCAATTTGGAAAACCACCAATACTTCCTATTACTGTAAAATCATATTTACAAATAGTTTATTCATGCTACTATAGACAAGGATGGTACTACACCTTATTTACCAACAACTACTAGAAGGAGGCTACGGCCCCTGGTTTACCAGCTACTACTGAAAGTATGCTTCTACACCCTATTTACCAACTACTACCAGAAGTAGGCTGTGACCCCATGGTTTATCAGCTACTACTAAAAGGATGCTTCTACACCCTATTTACTAGCTACTGCTGGAAGGTGGCTACGACCCCCTTATAGTAATATGCCCATCCCTAGCACCACCCTACCTCCCTAGGATGTTTTTATTAGACTTATATATCTCCTTATATCTTTAATATTGTCACTGGTTTCTCATTACTCCTTGGTGTCTGTATTTTGTTGCTACTGCTTGGATCTAGACTACTGATACATCTTTTCTAAACTCGAAATCTTGCTTATAAATACATCATTCATTTTACAAATAGATATCTTCATTAAATAGTTTCATAGTTGCACCATTTCAATACATATTCATGCATGTTCATCAAACACATCACTCCATAAAGTATGCCTCTTCATCAAATGTGTTTCATTAATTCTTTATTAATTAATTTTAACTCTTTAAATTTATCAGTCGCGACCTTCGCAATCTTGTTTCTGTAACGACCTTTCCACAATTATCTGTCTTCATTTGTATTTTCACAACGATCCTTTTCGCATGTTCCTTTCCACACTTTACCTTTTGCAATCAACCTTTATACATTTATCTTTCAGCACATATCTATCCGCAACTACCTTTCCAAAAATACCTTTCCACAATCATCTTTCTACAATTACCTTTCCGCAATTACCTTTTCACAACGACCTTTCTGCAATAACCTTTCCGCAACGAACTTTACACAATCGGAAACTAATTCGTTCTATAATTATGGATTGCAGGTTGTGGGTCTGTATTTTGACTTTTTCTCGAAATTGCTTCCGTAATTCGTCTTCCTCAAGACTTCTTCCGCAATTTGCAGATTGTAGATTGTGACTTCCTTTCGCATTGCATATTACGGATTTCGGATGTGCCTCCCAGCTTTTTTGAAATGTGATTCTGCAACTCCTATGAACCATTGATCTCTTTGCGGGATCCTCCTCATCTGTTGATGAGTTATCAAACACAAAACTTCACTTTCGTGCTCCAGAATGTTATTTTCCAAACACATTTACTTTGCAGATCCTCTCCCTGTCGTCGATATATTTTTTTTATACGATATTAGTCATCCAACCTCTGCTAAATAAGCTCACTGGAACTCCACAACTCTACATTGATTTATCATAAGATTGATCAATCAAGCTCAACTAGACTTCATCGTACTTGATCCCCTCACTGGATCTACACATTATCTTTGTGGATTCATTTGTGAAGGTATTCAAACTATAAATCGATTCATGATTTAGACACACAAGGATTCAATTATCCATTTACACAGAGATATGCATACTATAGTCCTTCTCAATTCAAACATAATGATGTCATATTGCAACACCAACTTCATGATAGCACCTCATGTGTCTTTCTAGCCTCATCACACATGCCACATCATTATGCATGCCATGTCATCACTTCATTTGTTATTCCTTTGTCTTACACTGATTTTTACATGCCATCATGTCCTTGGTTATTCCTTTGTCATTACTGAACTACTTTGACATCAATGACAATTCCATTCCACATTCTCCCCCTTTGGAATTGATGGTAGCATATAATCATTATCCCCCTTTCATAACAATGACAAAGGATAACCTGTTATGCCCTTGTTGAAACCATATTTATAGAGAATTTCATATATTTCTTCTTTTTGACAGCTACCCTTGTCAATATATCTCCTCTTTTAAGAAAGTTATCTCTTTGCTTCTCTTCCTGTTGTTCACTTGAACTTGGTGGTGACCATTATGAATGATAATCTAGCTAACATCCTTCTTTACCTTTAGTTGCTGTTGCAACTGCTTCCCCAAAAATTTTACATTTTAGGGCCCCTCCTTCCATTTTTATTTTTACACTTGTTGCCCAACTCAATTAAGTCCTCCATGCATACCTAGTCTTTCCTAGAAGTATGAGCATAAGTTTCTTCCCCAATATTGAAGTTCATTTTGGTAAAAATAAATCCTTAGGCGTGATCTTGGAAACAAGCCTTACAAGAAAATCTACTTTTGATTTAAGATCAACGGCTGAGAATCGCTCTGGCCTTTATCAATGGGTGAGAAAAACTGAAGTAGCAGAATTAAAGTTAACCTTTGAAAAAAGTTGGGAACCCATGTTCCTCTTTCTAAAGTCCATGATCCATGGATCAATGGCTAGGGATGAGTCTTCAAAGATCCAATGACCAAGAAATGGCGAGGGTGGAAGGGCGGGGTCGAAAAAGCCAATTTTTGCTTATGAAAAAAATTTGCAAATACGCCTTCTTCCTTCTGCAGTTCAATATCCAACAATCAAAGGATTTCGTGCATATCAATGATTCAGGATAAAGCAGAAGAAGAAAAGTGGAAGTAGAAAATCCAAAGTTTAATTTCAGAAAAGATTGAATTTTCGCTTTCCTATTTCCGCCATCGAAAAGAAAGAACCGAAAAAGTAGAAAGCAGAAAGGTAAGGTTTTAATGTTGAAAAGGTTGGAGATCTGCTTTTCGATCTCCACTTAGCAGAAGGGCAGAAGCGGAACCGAAACTGCAGAGGTGGAAAAGTAGAATTTTAACTTGATAAAATTGGTGAACCCAATTTCCTCTTTCCAAAAGGGTGAAGGCGGAAAGGAGTTGTCAAGGCTACATTACCTAACAGTTCAAATTAGACCCAATCCATCTTTGAGATGATCTAAGCCGTCCAACCTCTGTTTTATTTTTTACTGTGAACCATTGGGGAAACTGAGAAATCTTTCTCCCAAAACGTTAATGAAATAATTTGCTTGCTTAGCAGAGCACTAATCATCATGTTTTTTATCTATTTAAATAATCAACACATATCATTAAATTACAATTGAAAATATGGCGATTAGTTGCAGTATCATTGGAAAATTATTGTTGTTTCAAGAACAGACATTTCTCTCATGATTTTTTCTTTATATTCGTAGGTATTATGGTTCACCAAGTTAGGATGGGAGATTGTGAGATTGGGTAAAGGTTGCAGCTTTCAATGGCTGAGATTCATGGCAGATACAAATATACGATCCTAAATAATTTTGTTGTTTTAACTTGCAGGAATGAAATAAATTTATTAGATCAGCGGAATGTCGTAGGACTTGCATTTTTCAATGGACAAGATCAAAGGTGGAGTCATATATATGGTGGACTTGAATTTCATTGATTCAACATGCACAGGTTAATGAACATTTGAAATCTATGGAATTGGTTAAAGGGCTACATCTATCAACGACTAACATGAAGGTTTTATCTAGATAAATGATTGAGGTTGATTTCACTGATTAAATGTACACAGAAGCTGGAAAATGTTGAAGCTACGGAATCCTATAGAACCAGTAGGATTAGACAGAGGAGATCTTGGTGGATTTGTGATCTACAATCAAAATCAATTTCGCAATCCAAAGATGCAGGAAAAATAAAGGAGCGTGTATTTCCATCAAGGCAAAGCATGTGTAATTTGTTTTTATTTGTTTGTTTTTTGAAACCGTTGTATTCATCTAGGTGGGCAAATAAGATGCCTAGGAATCTCCTGGGTGATGGATATAGATAGTATAAAGAGGGGTGCAGAGCACCATAGTAAGGAATTTTTCCTAGTAAAAGAAATCTGGACTATTGTTGTAAAAGAGCTACATATTTGCTAAAAAGAAGGATCATTTTGCTGGAACAGAGGGCATGTGCAGATATTTAATCAGAATGTGTGGAACGCATGTTGTAGAACTATTTCTTCTTCCTTCTAACCTCTTGGAACTATTTCCTTTGTCATGAGTGTCTGTTATATGTATAAATGTCTGTGTTGACAGGGTAATAAATGGTTTAATTATATTAGAGCTACCTATGGTATTCTTTCTGTTGTGAATGTGATTATTGTGTTGGTACAATTCTTTGTTAGATATTTATGAGAATTTGCAGTATATTACTCTGAACTCTAAATTTTCTCCCTGTATGGGGATAGAATAGTTTAGTTTTAGTTTTATATTAGATTTTGATTTAGCTTAGGAATCTGCATATCATTCTTTAAACTAGAAATCATATAAACGGTGGATTGGGTCGTAACTAGTAAAATATTAAAATAACATAATTTACGGTAGGAGGAACCGTGAACTGGACGGATTCCCCACACCAAACGATGTCTGATATAATTGGGATCATTCACCAAGGAGAATCCCTACTACTTGGTACCTGGGATTTTTCTAGGCATCAACAGAATTGGTGCTAGAAGGAGAGCACCAACCTGTGCATGAATGGTAGAGGAAATCCAATTTTCAGAGAATATTACACTGGAACTTCATCCAAAAAAAATTTCCCTGAATATTTTATTTCTGAATTTAAAGAACAAGAATAGACAGTTTTTCGGGAAGAAGAATCAAAAAGTTTGTATGTTGTCCCATTTGAAGAAATAGATCTGTTCAGCCAATGGATCAATTAGATCCAGAATCCCCTGCAGTTTCAGTAGTCAATCAGTCTCCACCACAGTCTCCATTTCGAATCCTAGATGTTGTTAATCAACCCACATGGAGAGCAAGAATGGCACTCAACCTGGCTGCTCCATTGCATGACTTACCTAAGCACCCAGAAAAGGTTTTACCAAAATTTGATCCTGGAAAGGGTGTTTCTGCTGAAGATCACCTACAGAGTTTTTATCTGGATTTGAATGTTTTAAATGTTGAACATGAAGATGTTGTTTGCTGACTTTTTCAATATAATTTTGAACCTAAATCATCTTCATGGTACTTTAGTTTGCAAGTTGTTTCAATAGTAAATTGGGATGGTTTTGAAAAGCCATTCTTAGGTAAATTTGGCAACCAGAAAACTGTGGCCACTCTCATGAAAGAATTGATATCAATGAGGATGGTAAATAAAGGAAAGGTCCAAGACTTTAATCAAAGATTCACCACTTTATTGAATAGTTTTAGTGCTGCAACAAAACCAGCTGAAAATTCTCTAGTAGAATATTATACTACATCACTTTATCTACCAATATCAATGTTTGTAAAAAGGTCTGGTAAATTTACATTGGTAGAAAAATATGAGGAAGCCAAGGAAATAGAGGAAGATATGGATAGTATAGCAAGGAATACTCTAGAACCTGAGTTGAAACATACTACAAGAAAAATTCTTTTGTTGTTAACAAAGCCCAAACAAGAACACTCTAATGATCTAGATAATGTAGTGAAGATGGTGCAAAAATTGTCAAACAAGGTAATGGAGTTGGGAAAGGATAAGGGATTTATTCCATATAGAAATCCATTCAACCCTTATTACAAGAAAAGGGAAGAGAGTGAACAACCCCAACCACATGTGCATAATTCCGTTACGTTGAATTTTAATGAAGTTGGCATGGATCACTTATGTACTCTGGTTATGAATCATTTGTTAGATACCCAACTAGCATATCCTGAAGAAGAGAAAGCCCAAACTAATAAGCCATGACAAACAAACGAGGAAACCACTATGGTATTATGGTATTGGGAACCTACTTTGGGGCTTATTGAAAATGAACCTACTGAGGAAGTTCAAGTGTCATCAGTTAATGTCATGACTAGAAGTAAAGGCACAGTAGTGGATGAAAGTTTGTTACTGCCTAAAATAAAGAAGTTTAAAGAAAACATGAAGAAAATTCTCAATATTACTCAAACAACACCTAAGCCTAATCTAGTAAATATAAAAGAGACAATCCCAGTAGTTAACAAGTCAATTAAGACAATAATTAATAAACATGTGGAAACATTGGCAAATAAAACAGATACTACTATAGAATAGGGCATGGGGTATGATATCATAGAAGACATTAAGAAAACCAAGGAAAACATCTCTTTATTTAAACTATGTAATTTTCCTCAGCAAAGGAATAAAATTCTAGAAGATTTTAATCCACATCCCAGCAGTGCCCCAGAAGCTATTTAATATGATGATGAAGTAAATGAAGCAATCATTGCAGGAAAATATAGATCTCAGACTTTACCTTTTTTGTTGTCATTTGAAATTTTTAATCATAATGTGCATAATTGTTTGGTAGCTTCTGGGGATTCATCAAATGTCATGCCACTTTCAGTATGTAAAAATATTAATGGCCAACCTACACCATCCCCATCTCAAATAGTTCAACTAGACATATCTATTGTTAAAGTCAAAGGGGAAATGAAATATGTTTTGATTCGATTATCTGCATATCCCAGAAATTGTCAGTTTATAGATGTTATGATAGTGGATATACTACAAGCATATGGATTAATTTTAAGTAGGGACTTGTTAGCAAAACTTAATGGATATTTTGAAACTAATTGGTCTCACATGTGTCTACCATACCAAAATGCTCAAAAGCAAATTAAAATACTGAGGGAACCACATATGAGGTATAATGTAACTCAGTTAGAATGGAAGAATGAACCTGTGAAATTCTCATCTTCAATTTTGGGAAATCACTTATTGGAGATTGAACTAGAAAATCATAAATCCAAACAAGTCAGTCATGAATCAGACACACAGTTCAATCTCCTTCAATTCTCATAGGATGATGATATTGATTGTAATATAGTAGATTTAGAAGATATGTTTTGGATTCTATATTTTGATGTAGAATGCACAAATGACACTATTGAGTATGAAGCTCCAGGTTTGAAAAGGGATATTGAGTTAAATGTAAGAGATCTGAAAGTTTTTGGAAATTCTAGAAAAAAACCTTTCCAACAACACACTCTAAACTGGAGCCTTTGATCCAAAAGGAGTTGAGGAATCTTGGTTATGTTCTCAAGCAGTACTTTACCTAGGATCTAGAAACCCTTGTACATAAATAAACTTGCTTTTATTGATTTTGTTTTCTAGTTGTTTATTTTCCTGTTTGTTTCATCTTATTTCATAGCCTTGGTTTGTTTTCTTTTAATAAACCAGCTCAATTTTTGGTGGTTGGAAGTATAGGAATCTTATTAAACTTGAAATCTTTGGATGCCATGAATTTCTTATGGGAAAGATAAAATGATAATGTTTGATCATAATGAGATTCTTTAACTGTTGACAGATGATGGAAAGGGAAGCTAGTCTTCAAGCTCACATTTGAATCATTATAACCCCTATTAAATAACCAAGACTCATGAGGTATGGAGTACTATCTTGGGGTTTCATCCATTCTCACATTCATACCTGTCTTAGGAAGCATATCATGATCTACCTATGGAAAGCAAGTAGTTCTGACATATGTATGGTATTCAAAAAGATCCCATTGCTACAAATCAAAAAATGGAAAATGGCTTAGATTGAAAAGTCAATTTTCTGAAATATTCAGTGTTCAATTAAAGAAATGATGATGAAGAAATAAATCATCGGAATAAAAGGGCTGTCAAAATTGAAAAGATCGGCACGGTTCTTCTCCATCCGTGAAATTGATAAGAAAAAAAAATTGTCACTCACACAAAAGTATATTGTGGATGGAAGAACATGAACCAAATTCTCAAAGTGAAAGGAATACTCATAAGACTTTTTCAGTCATAAAGAAAGCATCAAAAGAATGCTTATAGCACGTGAATGAGGAAAAAATAAATACATATGTCTTACTTTGTTACGATCTTGTGGAGTGTTATTTGATGGAAAATTAAAGACAGGGGGTAAAATGAACTTCATACTTTGACCCCAAGAGTGTTATCAAGACACTGAGCTCTTGGTGTCCTTACTCCCAAACAAATCGTATCAAACGTGATGCTTGAAAGCTGCATCCCTGAATCAATCTGGTTTAAAGAAGTCTCAGGAAATGGTTGTAATTAATCATTGAACATGCATAGTATAGTACCATATGGCAGTCTTGTTGTTCAAAGAAGTTTTTTTTTCAGAGATCTATGTTCACCAGCTAGTCTCCAATTGGTGGTGCTGCAACTGTTTCCCCAAAAATTTTACATTTTAGGGCCCCTCCTTCCATTTTTCTTTTTACACTTGTTTCCAAACTCAGTTAAGTCCTCCATGCATACCTAGTCTTTCCTAGAAGTCTAAGCAGAAGTTTCTTCCTTAAGCTTGAGCTTCATTTTGGTTTAAAAAAAATCCTTAGGCGCGATCTTGGAAAAAAGCCTTACAAGAAAATCTGTTTTTTATTTAAGATCAATGGTTCAGAATCGCTCTAACCTAGATTGATGATCAAGAAAAGCAGAAGTAGAAGAATTAAGTTAACTTTTGAAAAAATTTGGAAACCCGTTGTTGCAGCAGCAACTATTTTCCCAAATTTTTGAAATTTTGGACCCTCCTTTTAGTTTTTATCTTTCCTAAAATTGTTTGGATCCATGAACTCTGTTTTTTTTTCCCTCTGCTACAGTTTGGATTGTCTTGAGATCAACTGTTTTCATGCTTTTTAGAAAATTGCTTGTGTCTACAAAGGCTTTGGGTCGTAGAGTTTAAAGTTCGATCTGAAAATGTTGTCCTTTGATCTGAATGATTTATTTCAATGCTATCGAAAGTCCATTTCTGTTCAAATCAAAGTTTTAGTTCTCTTTGCAGCCATGGTGTCGGAGAAGAAACAAAATACTTCTATCGCTGCACCACCGAAGTCTTTCGAAACTTAACTTTTTGATGTGGTTTTTCGGAGGTCAGTTGAACATGAATCGTGGCCATAGTTCTCTATGCAGCCACCATTTTGGAAACTTTGTTGTTTATCTTACTAATGTTGCGGAGATCCTTATTTTATTTTTGCTGATCCGTATTCTTAACGTTTTCGATCGTCGAAGTTTTTATTGGTTTTCAGAAGCCGTAGTTTGATTATTACCCACCGTTGCGGCTCCTTAAAGGAACTAATCGCCCGACGCTGATTTTCCATTCACTAATGGTTTGTCCTGACTTTAGCCGATGTTTTCTTTTTGCTGTGAAATCCATTGTCCATCCACCTTCTACCGTTGTGGCTATGTATTGATCTATCCCGTCGACGATTTATGATTAGTCTTTCTGATCCCCGATGCCTGGATGGCAGTTGCTGTTGTTTTATTTTCACCAATGGATAATTCTTAGTCTTGATGTTTCCATGGATTTACTACTTAAACCTTTGCTTTTCGATGATTTGTTTTCTCTATCAGAGCATTTTTAATGTTTGATCAGAGGGTTAGTCTCTTGTGTCGCTGACACGGCAGTTGCATCAAGCTCATCATCGGCAGCGTTTAGTCATGTAAACTTTCGATCGCTGCATTTTTCATTTGAAAGCAGAAGCCACAGTCTGATTAACTAATCATATGATTTTTATAGTTTTTTCACCCACCGAAGTGGATTATATGCCAAGCAATTAGTATCTATTGCTTCCGACTGTCGGTAGGGTTTTTTCCCGCCGCGTTTTTGTTGTGTCGTTACTCTAATTTATGGGATGGTGGATTTTTCCCATGAGTGCGGGTCGAGTCAAAGTTTCTGTGATGAAGAGCACAATTTGGGGGTTGTTCATTTGTTTATAGTTAATTTCATATAATGCGTGTATTGATGCAATTCATGTTACTTTGTCAAATGCTAATTGATCTAATGACTGGTTATTCATGACAGGGTGATTGTTGTTGTAGAGAGAATGTATCTAAAGGACAAAGCAGAAGGGAGCTAACTGAAGAAAAGAAAAATGAAGAAGCAGAACTAGAGAACAGAAGAAGCAAGTCGGGTTCAAGCTCAACTGGATCTAGCAAGAGACCAACATATTATTGAGCAAAATAAATAGAGGCAGAGGCCCAGGCTTGGAAAAGTTTAGCAGTTACCAAGCTAGTCCCTTTTTTTTTCATAAATGCTCTTAAATCATAAATCTTAAATGTAACGTTTGCATGAATCATGAGCACTCACAAACTGACAAAACTGTGAGATTAAAATGGTTGGGGGAGCCTGAAGGTCACCCGGCGGGGAAACCCAAAGGTTATGTGGTTTTTGTATAAAGATAGGAAAGTTAGAGGGAATGGGGGATTTTTCCCTGGAGAAACTTGTCAACCACTTGTTGTAAGAGGAACTACTTTGTTTTACAATAATAAATTACAAATTTTTCCTGTTGGAGAAGGTGTTGTGTGGAATGTTCGAATGTGATAAAATGAACAATGTTGAAGGGGAACTATTTTGTTTTCAACTATGTTTCATTAACTGTGAGAGCGTTCTAACTTTCTGAACCTATGTTCTTATTTGAATGTTATTTGGTTTATTCTGTGATAATTTCCACTATGAGTAATAAAGGTTTTAACGGCTGATGAGCTATCTTGTCATGTATATATTTATTCATGTTTATGTGTTTTGATTTTAAGAATAGCTATCTGTGATTTATCTTAACATGTGAACAGTATTACATTACTCATGAATTAATATCTTGCTCCCTAGGGACAGCTTAGTTAGTGTTTTTTTTCCAGTTGTGTGTGATTTAGATGTGAGAGAGTCTAAGACGAGAGGTAAGAACCTGTGCATCACATTGTGACCACTCCTTGCATTCTTTATTAATATGAATCTTAGATAGGCACTTGCATATCATACTTAAAGTCAAAAATACAAAAAATATATATGGTGGATCGGGCCGCAACCGGTAAAACCCTTTATTTTTGTTTATTGACCTATGGTAGCCAGACTACAAACCGAACAATTCCCTACAACAAACAGTCATGGGCTAGTTGGGAACGTTGACTAGGGAGAATACCTTACTATTGTTGCCTGCAAATTTCCAGGCCTCAATAGTTTCTGGCACTAGAAGGAGGGCTGCCAATGCATGGTTGGCTGGGGAAATCTATTCCCTCGAAATTACTCCACCAGTGATAGTTTTGAAAGCAGTTTATTTCCTGATCCAAATACTGAAGAGCATAGAGAACATTTTTTTGCTATGGACAACCAAGTGGTAAATGATCTGAGAAGACACACACGGGCTTATGTAAAGAGTATTGGATGATTACCCATTATCCCTGATTTACCCTGAAGAGAATACAAGAAGAAAGAACGTCCCATCTTGGAAGATTCAGTGTTGGTTGGAGATTGGGAAGAGTTAGTAGAAGTATCATTACAGGAGGTTGTTCAACCTTTGAATCAAGTAGGCCCAAACACACCTTAATTTTCACCTATACGGACTCCTGTTCCTTCACCTCCTCACTCTCCACCCAGACTCATGGCAGGTGTAAATGCAAACCAACAACCTAACCCATTAACTCCACTACCGGCTTGGAAATCCAAATCACCCCTGAACCTGACACCTCCGTTGCATGATTTACCTCAAGCTTTTGAAAATATGCTACCCAAGTTTTATCCAAATGAGAAGATGTTAGTAGATGACCATTTACAAATTTTTTATTTGGTAATAGAAGGATTGAGGGCTGGGGAGCATGAGGATGTCGTTTGTAGACTTTTTCCACATACCCTTAATGGAGCAGCAACATCATGGCATTTTGGTTTGTCTGCAAACTCTATCCTAGACCGGGATACCTTTGAAAGGATTCTTAGAAGTAAGTATGCAACCCAAAAAACTCATGCAACTCTCATGAAAGGACTATGCACCTTAAAGAAAGAAAGAAAAGAGAAGGTGCATAGTTTTACCCAAAGATTCACAGCCCATCTTAAGAATTTTTATGAAGCTGACAAACCCTCAGATAAAGTTCTGATTTAATATTATACCTCAACTCTAGGACTCGAGTTGGCCTTGTTTGCCAAAATGAAGGCCAAACCTATGCTAGCAGAGACTTATGAAGAAGCAGAGAGAGTAGAGGCTGAAAAACAAAGCATCGAAGATTATCCTGAACGATCAGGAGAAAAAAATGTTGGGAGGAAAGCTTTGTTATTTACTAAGCCTAAAGAGGAGCAATCACCAGATTTTGAAGGAATGGCAAAGATGATGCAGAAGCTCTCTAATAGAATCATAGACTTGGAAAAGGAAAAGGAAGCCCAAAAGTTCTATAAGCCTTATTACAAGAAAAGGGAAGATAACAATCAATCCCAACCCCCTCCGCATAGCCCTGCATCTATGAACTTAACAGAGGTAGGAATGGATAACTTTTGCACTTTCCACCAACAACCCCATTCTGAAAAGAATTGTCGTCAATGGATGAATTCAATGACGTTGTTCATGAATCAGCTGTTGGATTCCAAATTAACTGAAGAAAACAATGAAGAAGGGAAAGACAACAATAAATCAATAGAAAAATAGGAGAATGAGGCCATGGTTTTATGGGACTGTGTATCATTGTTTGATGCCGAGGAAGAAAAGGATCTAAAACACGAGGACATCTTGGAAACAAATGTAATGACGAGAAGCCAGGGGTTGATTAAGGAAAATAGTGTTATGCTCCCAAAGATTAAGAGACTTCAACAAAATGTTAATAAATTTCAAAACAACTCCTCAGCTAATAAAATTCCAGCATTTACCATCACCAGTCAAAATCCTAGATGGATCAACATGCCTACTAAGCCCAATGAAAAAAAGATAAATAATATTGAACCGAATCTCACAGGACATAAGATGGATTATGACATTGTGGAGGATATCAAAAAGGTAAGGGAAAATATCTCATTATTTGAAATGTGCAATGTGCCGCAGCAGAAAGAAAAGCTATTGAAAGTGGTTGAAGTATCAGAGGAGAGGTTTCCCACTGACAATCAGCCCCAAGAAGAAGAAATTGGTGAAGCAAGTATGGGAGGTAAGCCTAAATGCAAGACTCCACCTTTTCTCCTTACTTTTGAAATTTTCAACCACGACGTGCATAACTGCCTAGTAGACTTGGGGGCATCAGTCAACGTCATGCTGTTGTCGATCTACAAAAAGATAAATGGACAACCTAAACCATCTACCTGGAGGGTCGTTCAGTTGGACAGAATGAATGTGAAGGTAACTGGGGAAATGGAGGATGTTCTTGTTTTCTTCTCTTCAAATGATAAGGTATGTCAACTCATTGATATTGTGGTGGCTGACATACCGAAAGCTTATGGACTTGTTTTGAGCAGAGATTGGTCGGCAAAGCTGAACGGATATTTTGCCTCGGAGTGGTCACATCTGTGGCTACCATATAAAGGAAGCCCAAATCAAATTAAATTTTTGAAGGAGCCCCACATGAAACACAATGTTACTCAGTTCGAAGGTAAAAATGAACCAGTGTATTCTATTTTGGGAAATTACTTTATTGAGCTAGAACTAGGAAACTATCAAGCGAAAGAAGCCAATAATACATCAAACGCTCAGCCTGATCTCCTTCGGTTTTCACAGGCTGATGAAATTGACTGTAAAATAGTAGAATTAGCTGTAGTTGTAGATGTTAATTCTCTCACAGTAGTGGTTAGCGATTTTTGGACGCTTTTATTTGATGGTTCTAAAAATTTAGAGGGGTTGGGAGCCGGCTGTGTCCTGATTGACCCTAAGAAAAACAAACATTTTCTTTCATGTAGGTTAGAGTTTGAATGTACAAATAACACAGCTGAATATGAAGCATTAGTTCAGGGACTAAGAAAAGCAATTGAATTAAAGGCAAAAAATCTAAAAGTGCTTGGAGATTCTGAAATAATTGTAAAACAAATTCAAAATCAAATACATTGCATTTCTCCTCATTTAAAAGATTATCAAAATGAAGTATGAGATTTACTTAAATGTTTTAATGCATTTAACATTGTATCGATTCAAAGACTTAAGAATGCAGCAGCTGACTTGTTGGCCACCTGAGCTGCGAGGCTTGTGCCCTCTAATAATCGGTGCTCTATTGAATTGTTTTTCAAGCCTTTAGTTCCAGATATGATTACCAATCTACAAGTTTTTGATGATGATCAACAAATTATGGAATGCTTGAAAAATGATGAGACCTTCAAAGGGGCGATTATTAACGATGAAGAACATCAAGTCGAGCTAAATTTCGATAATTTTATTCCTAAAGGATTCAGGACCTTGGAACGAATGTTTGATTTAAACGAGAAATTCAAGAGGACAGTGAATGTGAAGACTCATAGCTCATCTCTACAGTTCGAGTTGATTAATTTGGGGACTAAATTTGAGCCTAAATATGTCAATTTGGGAAAGTGTTGCTCTCCAGGTGAAAGTAATAAGTTTATCAGTCTTTTCAAACAATACAAAGATGTTTTTTCCTGGACGTATGAAGATCTGAAGACATATGAAACCAATATTATCCAACATGTTATCCCCATCAAATCTAGAATCAAACCTTATCAGTAGCCTTTAAGGAAAATGCATCCAAAATTAGAGCCTTTAATCCAGAATGAAGTTAAGAAACTACTGGATGCTAGAATTATCTTCAAGGTTATACACTCAGAATGGGTTTCAAATATGGTACCGATAAGGAAGAAATCCAAAGAAATTAGGCTATGTGTGGATTTCAGAAACTTAAATCGCGCTTCAAATAAAGAAAATTATCCTCTTCCACCCATGGAACAGATATTGAAAATGGTTTCGGGCTCTAAACTATTCTCTTTATTAGATGGATTCTTTGGCTACAATCAAGTATTAGTAGCTGAAGAAGACATACTTAAAACGACATTCAGAACCAGGTGGGGAACTTTTGCTTACAGAAGGATGCCCTTTGGACTCATAAACGCTGGAGCTACTTTCCAGAGGACTATGGACATAGCTTTCCATGGTCTGATTGGCCGCAGTGCTGTGGTATACCTCGATGACATCACGATATTCTCAAAGAAAAGAGAGGAACATGCATTTCATCTAAAGCATATTTTTGAACGCTACCAAAAATATGGTATCTCACTAAACCCCAAAAAGTGTGTGTTTTCTATTACCGAAGGTAAGTTGTTGGGCCACGTGGTATCTAAGAAAGGGATCTCCATAGACCCAAAGAGGATAAAAGCTATCGAACATATTCCTCTACCCCATAATAAAAAGGGCATGCAGCCATTTATGGGGACAATAAATTTGTTGCGAAGGTTTGTGCCAGATTTCGCTGAAATTGTTAAACCTTTGCAGCAAATGGTAAAGCAAAGTGTACAATTCAAGTGGAATGATGTAGAGAAGAACGCATTTAGTAAAATAAAGACAGTTGTTGCGCACGTACCCTCCCTCAAAAGTATGGATTTTGAGAAAGATTTTATTTTGTACACTTTCGCATCTGATGATTAACTAGCAGCTATACTTACCCAAAAGGAAGATGGGGGAGATGAGTTCCCCATATCATTTATGAGCATCGGTCTGCAAGGGGCTGAATTGAATTACCCAGCGGTGGATAAACAAGATTATGCCGTGTTCAAAGTGGTAAAACAATTTAGGCCATACATACTTAAGAACCGAAGAAAGGTAATCATTCCACACCCAGCTGTGAGGTCTCTTTTCGTACAAAAAGAGTTAGGAGAAAGAAGAGGAAACTGGGTAATAGCTCTACAGGAGTATGACCTCGAATTCAAGCTAGCCTCCATAGTTAAAGGGCAGGGATTATGCAAACTAATGACTAAAAGTAAAGACAATGAAGAAAAGAGCTTGGAAAGGGAAGCTGAGTTACATTTGATGGATGTATGTCCTCTTTTCACAGCTCCGGAATCCTGGTATCGAGACCTTGTGCATTACCTTCAGGCAGGATTGTTACTGGAACATTGGAATTCTAAGCAAAGAAGAGCACTACATCTTAAATCAACCTCATATCAGATTGTTGAAGGAATATTATTCAGAAAGAATTATGATGGAGTTCTTCTTGGATGCTTAGAGAAAGAAGATGCGAAGAAAGTAATGATCAAAATTCTGGAATACTCTTTCAAGGCTCCATCCATCTCACATGTAAAATGTCCTAGGGGGTGACAGCAAAACACCCATGGAAAGGAAGCAGGGTAAACAGTATATTATATATAAATGATCCCATGCCAAGAATTGAAAGTCAAAAGGAAGATAAGAGTAAAAAAAATCCTATGAAAGAAATAGGTACCAAAACAAAGTAGTGAATCATTTAAGTACAAAATTTCCAAAGTTCTTCTCCATCCGTGAGCCGAAAGTCAAATGTATCTCTCACACAAAAAGACAATATGGATAGAGGAGCCTGAATAGAAATTCAAAAAGAAGGGCATGTAGGAGGACTCATAAAGAAAGAAAAAAATAAGTCCAAAAGCACAAAAAAAAAGTGCAAAATGGCATGGGAATGAGGAACAAATGAATATTTTTGTTTTCCATATGTTACGATCCTGTGGTGTCCAAGCTGGAAGCTACCCAAAGACAGAGGTAGAAAATGAAACTCATTTTATTGGCCTTGAAAGAGTTACCTTGAATTTGAAATCTTGGTTTCCTTTTCCTAAATGGGACTACCCTCAATGATTAAAAGTACATATATTTTCCATTTGGGAAATCCAGACATCTAGAAGAATTCAACATGTTCATTTTAATGCTAAACAGTCCGTTACTTAAGGAAGAAATTGTCTAGAGATCTGGGTTCACCAGTGTTGTGCCCCTGCTCAACAGCCTTACAAAATACATATTTCATCAAACAAAATCCTATTTTGTTTGATGAAATGTTCAAATTTCTTAGGGCAAATCCAAGGAATCACCAGCTACTGAAATGATGACTTTCTATGAGCTACTGAATCAGTGAAATTCTATGTTTTTAAGCAACCTTTGCAAACTATAGATTATTTGACAAAATCACCATTATCAAGTTATTATTTTGGATAGATTTACATTAATGATCAAGGAATGAGTATTAATAATTTCTAGATCTTTTTATCATAACCTAATCTTGAAGTCTTGTCCCAACGTTTATCGCTTGATTTTGATTTTATTATTATAGATGTTAATAAGGTTGTGAAAATTAAATGATTGATCATAGTATGGTTTGGTACGTTATCATAGGTTTCATTCGGATGTTAATTAACAAGTATGCATGGTTGGTCCAATGTAAGTGTGGCAAGGTCCTAGAACATTGGAGGCTTAATAATTTATGCGAATATGCAGTATCCTAAGTGTACCCTTCAAGCTCCGAACCATTTTCAATATTACTATGGTTATTTTAATCTTTATTTTTATAACATGGTCTATATTGTAAAGTCTGGTTTTGGTGTGATGATTTGTATTATGGTGCTTGGCTCGCCACCTTTAAAGGTTAAATCAAATTTTACGGTAAGGGTAACATGGGATCATTGCTTAACATTAGCTTAATTTATGTCGTCGCCTCCAATTCCGATATACCTGCTATGAAATTGATATGGCATCATTGCGCGGGTACTTAGTTATGTCAGTCATATTCAATTTCGAGTACCTGTGTGGTGTCGTGGCTCCATGATCGGTCAAACACCTATATTATATGGAATGAGTAGTCTCACGTCAATAACTCGGGATAAATGATGGAAAGATCAGTTCAATATGGAGTTGGTTGCTGTCATTTCTTATGTCGATTTCCTTGTAGTGTTATCATTCTCCTTCATGCCAAAGTTTTAGGGTTATGGGCCGCGGTTTTTCATGTCGCAGTCGGTTTATGAACGCATAGGGTTTCGTTGCTTAGTTTTTCTCCTCATTCTGCACCCTGAGTTCTCACTCTCTAGTTCACTGTCCGGTTTTGACCTTTGGTATCTTTTCTGGGTAAGGCTGCGTGCATGCGCACAGTTAGTTATGGTGCCAGTGGTGAGAGTCGAGCCTTGTGAGATGAAGATTCTTGATTCAAATCCTGAACTTTTAACCAAGGTCGAAGCCGTCGGGTGGTTGCCGTTTATCAGTAAGTTCTCGGATTCAAACCCTGAAGTGACGAGGGTGTTTGTTGTGTCTTTGGCTGACTTTCAGGTTAAGGTAGGTGATCTTCAGTTTCGAGTGGATGAGCATTCAGTTGCGCTTGCTACTAGTTTGTCATTGGTAGGCGAACGATGGTTTAAGTACCAGCGAATGGATATAACTGAATGGAGGAAATTACTGAAGAATCCTTGTCAAGAGGTATCGTTCAGAGCTGGAGTGGCCCGGAGATACTTTAAAAAGGAATGAATCCCGGTCTTGGACTTAATACACAGGTACGTGACTTGTGAAGGGCATCTCTCTTCAGACTATGTTTACCATCTATGGTTGATGTCTTTTTTTATTGGTTTCCCTCTGAATCTGCCTTATTACCTAGTCCAAAGTCTGTCTAAAATGTCTTCTGCTATTAAAAAGGGTCTAAAACATATTAGTCACAATATTTTTCACCACGGTTTGGTGCGGATGTTAATAGAGAGGGTATTGTCAAAGTTTAACAGGTCGTGGGATGAGTTTATTGAGTCTAATGGCTTTTCGGCCTTTTTCCACTGTCAATTTAACTGCCCGAAAGAATGCTTAAGGCATCAAGAACCTAATCAAGTTTCGGTCTCGCCTTTACGTGCGCCTTTGTCAAGCAAGCCCATGTCAAACCCTACTAGCCATATGAGCCCCAGTGCCTGTAATGAGTCAGTTCCTCCTCCTATAAGTAGCCCTGGTTCCTCTATCTCTGCAAAGCGTATGAATAAGTCTTCGGGTTTGTCTCCTGTAACCCCAAAAAAAAACATTGATACCTGTAAGCAAACGGGTAAGAGCCCGAAAGCTAAGTTGATGGGTAGGTTTACCAGAAGCATGGCCAAGGGTAGTGTTGTAAAACCTCCCGTAAGCAAGAACGTTGATGTTGAAACAGTCATCATCAATGACGAGGAACAGAACCTTGTTTCACTTGATGTTGGTCATGACATTGAGGATGAGTCTATCCCGAACCTTGTAGAAGACAGTCCTTCTGCGTTTGACAAGGATATCATTAGAGGAAATTTGGGGTCTAAAATGTGCCTTATAAGAAAACGTGCCAAAATAAGTTTTTGTGAGTTGGAATTCAAGAACCAATAGAATTTCAATAAAATAAGTCAACCATAATGGTTGAATTGACATATTTGTCATTAAAAAAAACTACTTTTTTTGTTCGTATTTTCGACATATCTCATTGTGTTTTTACTCAAATTTCGATCGGGAGAGCTCGTTGGATGCGGAATTTGATTCTGCATCCAACGAGTACCCACACTGCATACTTTTGATGGACCCTGCTACCCTAAAAACAAGAAATACCTGAAAAATGTGATGATGATGTCATCATCACATTTTTTCAAGTATTTCTTGTTTTTGGGGTAGTGGGGTCCATCAAAAGTATGCAGTGTGGGCACTCGTTGGATGCGAAATCAAATTCCACATCCAACGAGCTCTCCCGATCGAAATTTGAGTAAAAACACAGGGAGATATGTCGAAAATACGAACACAAAAAGTAGTTTTTTTCTTTCTTCCTCCAAAATTAATCAATATTATTTTATTATTTTAACTATTATTTTATTATTTTAACTATTATTTTATTATTTTCCTTAGGAGGCCCATTTTAGACCCCAAAATTCCTCTAATGTCGGGTCGATCCTGTTGTTGATATTCTAGTTAAGGGGAAGACTGTCGAGGAAAACTTACCTGGTTTCTATCTAGATGGGGATATGATTCACCCAATGTTCGTTACCTGCTTGTTGGATAAGATACATAGGATGGAAGGAAGAGTTACTGAGATGGTAGCTCATCGCGATATTATGGAGGCTGAGAATCTTAAGTTGAATGAGAAGGTAGTTTCAGACAACAAGTCTTTGTTGTGGCTTAAAAATCATAATAATCGTTTGATTTGTAGGGTACTAAAGTTGCAGAATGAAAACCATAAGAATGAAGAGAAAGTACGGGAGCTTAATGCTCAAATTACTCTTATGCAATTTAAGGGTCCATTGCAGAATCCATCAAGTGGTGTGAACATTCAAGTTTTTAACGCTCCTGTGAATTTATAATGGGTTGGGGTGCACTTACTTTTGATTTCAGGTTTGAAGTTATGATAAGTTGATAATCAAGTTTTTCTTACAGGTATTTAGTTTGTATTAATTCTTTTTATTATTTAGTTTATTTCATTTTCTTTTTTTGTGTGTGTTTTAATTATGTTTCTTTTGTGTGCAGTATCGCAGGTAATGTTTTGGATTTTCTTTCATGGATTTTGATGATTTCCTACTATCTGGATGATCCCTACATAATTGGGAACAAATCGATTGGCGAGGACAGTTTTTCCAGGTGTCACTATATAGTTAGTGCCTTTGTCGCTTTCCTGATTTTGTGCTATGAACTGAGTTTCTCCGATTTCATAACATTACAATGTATATTAAAAATGACATGTTTCACTTGTCATTTTTAAGGAGATTAGTTATGATTTAAATTTTATGGTTTCCGATTATATAGAACCATTTCGCTATGAAATGGTTATTTAAAGGGACATGTGGTGATTGAGAAGAGGTCGATAGTTTGGGAAAGGAGGATACAAGACCACTGTTTGATTTTCCTGTGACTTATGGCAGTTTGTTGTCAGCAGCTACAGTCTTTTAAACTGGTGATACTTATATATGGTTACAGTATTTTTACTTAGCATATGTGTTCACTATATCGATTGGTCTTGTTATTTTTTTTCACATTATTAATGTTTGTTATGATCTCTTTAATGGAATTGTGCAAATATTTTATATATAATTATCGACTTATACTGTTTTCGTTTTTGCTGATATATGTCGTGTTGTAAGTTTGATGTTTGAACATCATAAGGTATATGATAATATCTACTGTGCGATCTTGTTTAAGTTCTGAATTTATTCTAAATATTTCCAAGATTATTAACGCAGTAGTATTATTGGCAAATGTGATTACAGTTTTATGTTCTCCACGCTCCTGATCAGGATAGGACTTAGATTAGATTAGTAGTTTCCTTTTAATTGTTTTACTGGGAACTTATTTGAATCAGATCTTTATATTCATATTACAATTCAGATTATTCTCTTGTAATTAATGTACAAGTGTTTATAATATACCTCTGTAAATTTATCAACTCTGTTAATATTCAGTTATTCTTGTATGATAAATTAATTGTTTGGAGTAGATGTAATTTAACTGATTGATCTTGTAAGATATAACATTTATTAACTTGTGTAGGGATAGGTTTAGATCTAATTAACAAATAGTAGTTTCAGTTTTCCCTTTTCAAATCAACTCCTGTAGCGGGGAATAACTTTAGGAAAGGCAACGGGGCCTTATTCCCGTCAGGAATAGCTATTTAAACGACTGAGAGCATCTCGAAAACTCTTGGATCGGGTTGTTCCTTGGTTGACTCTTGTGCCTATTTCGTCCCGTCAACAACCAGGTAGTCGCCAATTGTTGCAGCTGCAACTATTTTCCCAAATTTTTGAAATTTTGGACCCTCCTTTTAGTTTTTATATTGCCTAAAATTTTTTGGATCCATGAACTCTATTTTTGTTTTTCCCTCTACTATAGTTTGGATTGTCTTGAGATCAACTGTTTTCATGCTTTTCAAAAAATTGCTTGTGTCTACAAAGGCTTTGGGTCATAGAGTTTAAAGTTCAATATGAAAATGTTGTCCTTTGATCTAAATGATTTCTTTTAGTGCTATCGAAAGTCCATTTCTATTTCTATTTGAATCAAATTTTTAGTTCCCTTTGCAGCCGCAGTGTCGGAGAAGAAACAAACTACTTCTATTGCTGCACCACCGAAGTCTTTCGAAACTTAACTTTTTGATGTGGTTTTTTGGAGGTCAGTTGAACATGAATCATGGCCATAGTTCTCTATGCAGCCGCCATTTTGGAAACTTTGTTGTTTATCTTACCGATGTTGTGGAGATCCTTATTTTATTTTTTTCGATCCGTATTCTTAACGTTTCTGATCGTCGAAGTTTTCATTGGTTTGTGAAAGTCGTAGTTTGATTGTTACCCGCCATTGCGGCTCCTCAAAGGAACTAATCGCCCGACGCTACTTTTCTGTTCATCGATGGTTTGTCTTGACTTTCGCCGATGTTTTCTTTTTGCTACAGAATCCATTGTCCATCCAAATTCTGTTGTTGCGGCTACGTATTGATCTATCCTGTCGACGATTTATGATTAGTCTTTCCGATCCCCGATGGTTGGATGGCAGTTTTTGTTGTTTTATTTTTGTTGACGGATAATTATTAGTCTTGATGTTTCCATGGCTTTACTGCTTAAACCTTTGCTTTTCAACGATTTTTTTTCTCTATCAGAGCATTTTTAATGTTTGACCGTAGGGTTAGTCTCTTGTGTCACCGACACGGCGGTTGTGTCAAGCTCATCATCACCGACATTTAGTTATGGAAAATTCCGATCGCTGCAATTTTCATTTGAAGGGGGAAGCCGCAGTCTGATTAACTAATCATCTAATTGTTATAGTTTTTTCGTCCGCCGAAGCGGATTATCTGCCAAGCGATTAGTATCTATTACTTCCGACCGTCAGTAGGGTTTTTTCCCATCGCGTTTTTGTTGTGCCGTTACTCTACTTTATGGGATGGTGGAGTTTTCCCATGAGTGCGGGTCGAGTCAAAGTTTCTGTGAAGAAGAGCACAGTTTTGGGGTTTTTCATTTGTTTATAGTTCATTTCATATAATGTGTGTATTGATGCAATTCATGTTACTTTGTCAAACACTAATTGATCTAATGACTAGTTATTCATGGTAGGGTGATTTCTATTGTAGAGAGGATGTATCTAAAGGAAAAAGCAGAAGGGAGCTAACCAAAGAAAAGAAAAATGAAGAAGCAGAACTAGAGAATAGAAGAAACAAGTCGGGTTCAAGCTCAACTGGATCTAACAAGAGACCAATGGATTATTGAGAAAAATAAATAGAGGCAGAGGCCTAGGCTTGGAAAAGTTTGGCAGTTACCAAGCTGGTCCATTTTTTTTCATAAAAATGCTCTTAAATCATAAATCTGAAATGTAACCTTTGCATGAATCATGAGCACTCACAAACTGACAAAAATGTGAGATTAAAATAGTTGGGGGAGCCTAAAGGTCACTCAGTGGGGCAACCCAAAGGTTTTGTGGTTTTTGTATAAAGATAGGAAATTTAGAGGGAATGGGGGATTTTTCCCTGGAGAAACTTGTGAACCACTTGTTGTAAGAGGAAATACTTCATTTTACAATAATAAATTAGAAATTTTGCCTATTGGAGAAGGTGTTGTGTGGAATGTTCGAATGTGATAAAATGAACTATGTTGAAGGGGAACTATTTCATTTTCAACTTTGTTTCATTAACTGTGAGAGCGTTCTCACTTTGTGACCCTATGTTCTTATTTGAATGTTTTCTAGTTTATTCTGTGATAATTTCCACTATGAGTAATGGAGGTTTTAACGGTTGATGAGCTATCTTGTCGTGTATATATTTATTCATGTTTATGTGTTTTGATTCTAAGAACAACTATCTGTGATTTATCTTAACATGTGAATAGTATTACATTACTCATGAATTAATATCTTGCTCCCTAGGGACAACTTAGTTAGTGTTGTTTTTCTAGTTGTGTGTGATTTAGATGTGAGAGAGTCTAAGACGAGAGGTAAGAACCTGCACATCACATTATGACCACTCCTTGCATTCTTTATCAATCTTCATCTTAGATAGGAACTTGCATATCATACTTAAAGTCAAAAATATAAAAAATATATGTGGTGGACCGGGCCGCAACCGGTAAAACCCTTTATTTTTGTTTTTTGACCTACGGTAGTCGGACCGCAAACCGGATGGATTCCCTACACCAAATAGTCACAGGCTAGTTGGGAATGTTGACTGGGGAGAATACCTTGCTATTGTTGCCTACGAATTTTCAGGCCTCAACACCCATGTTTCGCTTTCAGAAGTCCACGATCTGCAGATCGACGACTAGGGATGAATCCAAAAAGATCCAACGACAAAGAAATGGAAGGGGCGGAAGGACGGAGTCAAAAAAGCAAATTTTAGTTTTTGAACAAATTTGCAAATCCTCCTTCCACCTTCTGTAGTTCAATATCCAATGGTCCAAAAGGATTCCACGCAGATCAATGATCCAGGGAAAAGAAGAAGTGGAAAAGCAGAAGTGGAAAAGCCAAAGTTTAATTTCAGAAAAGATTGACTTTCCAGTTTTCAATTTTCGCCTTCAAAAAGGCGAAAGCAGAAAAGCAGAAAGTGGAAAGGTAAGGTTTTAATGTTGAAAAGGTTGGAGATCTGCTTTCCAATTTCCTCATAGAGGAAGGGTGGAAGCAGACAAGCAGAAGTGGAAATGAGGAGGTGAAAAAGTAGAATTTTAAATTGATAAAATTTGCGAACCCAATTTCTACTTTTCGGAAGGGAAGATGCGGAAAGAATTTGTTAAGGCTACATGTTTTAACTGTTCAAATCAGACCAAGTCCATTTTTGAGATGATCTGAGCTGTCCAACCTCTATTTTTTTTTATTGTCAACCATTGGGGAAACTGAGAAATATTTCTCCTAAAACTTTAACTAAATAATTTTCTTGATTAATAGGGTGCTAATCATCATGTTTTTATTTTGTTTAAATAATCGACACATATCATTAAATTACAGTTGAAAATAGGGCGATTAGCTACAGTATCATTGGAAAATTATTATTGGCTCAAGAACAGACATATCTCTCATGATGTTTTCTTTATATTCACAGGTATTATGTTTCACCAAGTTAGGATGGGAAATTGCAAGTGATCCGTCGGATCTCAACTTGAGTGCATTAAAAGTTTTTAAAGAATGTGTTTACTAGTTTGCTTAATTCATGAAACATCATTAACAGAAATTAAATGCTTAAATAGAAATGAAAAGAAAAACTGATAACCAGATGTGGGAAAAAAAAACACAGAATCAGAGAGTCATTAATAGAAGTTGATAACGGAGTTCACCACCTTCACTGGGCTATGTCTCCAAGTCCCTCTCCAATGGGTACCGATCCAATTAATCTCTTTAAAATGGTACAAAAATGGTTCTAGAATCAACTTCAGCAACTGTGAATAGAATTCTGTACAATGTCTTTAAGACTTCTCTTCTGTAAATTACAATTAGCCTTCAAAAGGCAAAGAAAGCTAAAATTATAACAGAAAATGTCGACCTCCACAGCAACAGCATCTGGACACTTCACATCCAAACTCTCGGTGCTTCTCTCTACAAGCTTCTCATAACAAAAAAGCGATGCTCGGTGCTCTAAACAATCTGAACCCCCCATTCACTGTGGCCTGAATCATCTATTTAAGTGTTCAGTGGGAGGATAAGTAACGGGTTCGACTCGTCTGCTACCCGTCTTTTCATATTCCATGTGCTATCTTTTAATTTCCGTCAAAACATTTCAACTGGCTATACATATTACGTTACATTCATTTCTGTTCCTCCAAATGTGGCAGCGGTTCCCAACAGTTCCACCTAATACCATGTATGGTATTAATAGCCCACCACACAATGGATATCCATCACATTTTAGAGTTGTTCCAAATGTTATATCCGTTATCGCAATATATAACTAAACTCCACAAATGTCGCAGCATACAAATGTCGTAGCATACGTGACCGCGCACCCTCATCCAACTGCTAGAATAGTGCCATTTAACCATGCACAAAACCGCTAGAGGGTATACACTTGACTGTGCGGGCTTTTCATGAACCATTCGAGGTTCCACTTGACGGTGTGCAAGACCTCCAAAACGTTTCCACTAACTGCGCGAGCATGTTACAAACCATTTTATATTACCTCTTGACGATGCACAAATCGCCAAATGCCAAGTCTTAACCGTAAGACTTGACCGTTCGAACCATGAGATGTTATGTCGAACCGCGCACCATGAGATGTTATGTCGAACCGCGCACCATGCGATGTTATGTCGAACCGCACACCATGCGATGTTATGTCAAACCACGCACCATGCGATGTTATGTTGAACCGTGCACCATGCAATGTTATGTCAAACCGCACACCATGCGATGTTATGTCGAACCGCGCACCATGTTTAGCATATGAGTTAAAAAAATATGTTATGTTCTTTGAACCATAGATTAATAACCATTGTACCATATTGGATCAGTGTAATTTTTGAACATGAATAATCCACCGGATCATTCCTCCCCATTGGAGAGATTTTGGACCACCAAAAGCCTGAGTCACTCTGCAAGTAAGTGAGGGTACAGCTCCCTCACTTTTCCAATCTCTATCCATCTTGCTTTGCTAGGATGCATGCCTTTAAGCCCCACTCGAAGGTACTCAACATTCCCCCTTCGTGAAGTCCTTACATTTCTGTTAAGAATAACATCATCCTGCAACTCTTTCATGTATTCAAGTGCCATATCATCAACTAAAGGAATCTGTATGTTAGTTTCCTCATCCATGATCATAGGAGGCTCATACAATTTAAGATTCTCAACATTGACAACTTAATAGATTTGCATGTATGGAGGTAAATTCAAGCGAAAAGCATTAGTACCGATATTTTCCAAGATCTCAAAAGGACCATACCTGATAGGCTTAAGCTTTTTACCTTCACCTTTCATTCTTTCTTTGGTGATATGTAACCAAACTCTGTCACCAACCTGAAATTGATGATCAACTCGATGCTTGTCATTCCTAGCTTTGTACTTTGCCTGGATCTTCTCCAACTGTTCCTGAACTGCCTGCTACACCGCTTGGATTCTCTGAATGAATCTTAGAGCTTTATCTGCATCATGATGTCCATCCACTGCATCTTTGCCAAAAGAGAAGTCCATCGGTGTTTTTGGAAGATAACCAAAACAAGTTTCAAAAGGAGATGTTTTCATGGAAGAATGAACTGCATGATTGTAAGTATGTTGTATTTACTACAACTACTCATCCCAAATTTTAGGATGTTTACTACAATATCCCCTGAGCAGCTGAACCACTGTTCTGTTTACTACCTCTGTTTGTCCATCGGTCTGTGGATGAAAAGTTGTACTTTTCTTAAGTTTAGTATCCATAAGCTCCCATAAATTTGACCAGAATTCTCCCAAGAATCGGGAATCCTGATCAGATACAGTAGACATGGGTAGCCCAAAATGTACCCAAACATTTTGAAAGAATAGATGAGCTTTTTGTTCAGCAGTGATCTGTTTGTTACATGGCATTGAGATACACATTTGCTGAATCTGTCCACAACAACATACAGGTAATCATGCCCTTTTCTAGACATAGGTAGTCCTCCTGCAAAGTCCATAGAAATTCTTTGCCAAGGATGAGAAGAAACTGGCAAAGGTGTGTACAAACCCAATTTCCTATTGCTAGGATTACTCGTTACACACATAACACATCCTCGTATATATTTAGCTACATTTTCTTGCATCTAAGGCTAATAATAGTGATTCTGCAATATTGTCAACGTTTTACTTACACCAAAATGTCCTGCAATCAATGAACTATGTGCTTCTCGGATCACATGCATTCTCTCTTTCTCTAGAATATAGATTTTACCGAGATGATACAGGAGTTGATTATGCACATAATAGTTCTCTTCCTATTTACCATGTATCAGTGATGCATATGCGTTCTTAAAATCCTTATCTTCTGCATACTGTTCAATGTAACTTTCATGTGTTAATGAACTGTTCTGAAGAATGATTGAAGCGTTTGTAGGTGGCCTTGACAACATGTCTGCTACCTTATTATGAATTCCCTTTTTGTATTTAATTACAAGATGAAACTTCTGTAAAAATCCCATCCATATTAAATGATGACTTTGTTGTACTTTAGTTTGAGATTGCAGATATTGAAGTGGCTGATGATCAGTATGTATGACTGTTTATTTTCCCATGATATAATGTTTCCACTTCTTCACACTCTGTACTAAAGAATACAACTCTTTGTCATAAGTCAAATAGTTACTTACCGCAGTAGAGAATGTTTCTGAATGGTAACAGACTGGCTTCCTCCCTTGCATCAAAATGACTCCCATGGAAAAACCGCTGGCATCTATTTCGATCTCAAATGGATGCTGCAACTCTGGCAACGTCAGAACTGGTGCGGTGCTAATCCTTTCCTTCAAAGTGTCGAAGGCTCTCTGATGCTTGCCTCCCCACTGGAAAATTTCTTTAACGCTTGTCAACGCATGTAATGGAGCAGCAATGGAAGAAAACCCAGAAATGAATTTCCTCCAATACTGAACCGCACCCAGAAAACTTCTGATTTCAGTAATGGTGTTAGGCCATGGCCAGTTTACAATGACAGCAACCTTGGCTGGGTCCACTCGCAGGTGGCCTCCACCAATAATATGGCCCAAATATACTAAAGAAGTTTTAGCAAACTCACATTTAGACATTTTTACATAAAGCTTCTCCTTCCTCAGTACATCTAAAACTTTCTTCACATGTACAATGTGTTCCTCCCAGGTTTTGCTAAACACCAAGATATCATCCAAATATACAATTAAAAAATCATCAATGAATGGAAGAAAGACATCATTCATGAGACGCATGAAAGTAGCAAGTGTGCTACAAAGCCCGAAAGGCATCACAAGCCATTCATACAAACCCTGTTTTGTTTTAAATGATGTTTTCCAGGCATCATTTTCAGCAACACGGATTTGATGATACCCACTACGCAGATCCAATTTTGTAAAGTAAGTTGCATGTTTCAACTGATCAAGCAAATCATCAATGCAAGGAAGAGGAACTTGTTTTTAATGGTGATTTTGTTAAGGGCCCTATAGTCGATGCACATCCTCCAAGACCCATCCTTCTTCGGAACCAAGACTATAGGAGAGCCACAAGGAGAAGTGCTTGGCTAGATTACCCCCTTCTCAATCAGCTCCTGAACCTACTTCTTGATTTCCTCATTCTGCATTACAGACATCCGGTACATGGCTATGTTCGAGAGTGGCACATCCTGCTGCAAATGTATCTCATGCTGAATTTCTCTCTTTGGTGGTAACCCTTTCGGATCTTGAAATAAATCATCATACTCAGAAATAATTTCAAACAGTTTAGATTTATGTTTAGGATCACATCCTTCAAAATATTTAGAGATCTCATCATTTTTCACCTTAACCATCATTAACATAAAATTCTTACTAGCATTTACCAGCCTCTTCATTTGTCCTGTAGAGACTATTGCTAGATTTTTTTTTGTCTTATGTGCTCGTACAATATATTCCACACCATCTTTAAAAAGATGATACTTATTCTTCCCTCTATAAAAGACTGCTTTCCGTTCATACAAATATGGACTCCCAAGTACAATTCCACAAATGTCAAGTGTACTACATCCAATTCTACCTCATCCATGAACTTTCCAGTAATTGCAAACTTTAATACACATTTCTTTGTAACTTGCAACTGTGTATCATTAGTAACCCAACCAAGAGGATAGGGTTTTTCATGAGGCATAGTAACTAAATGCAATTTCTTAACCACTTCTTCTGATATCAGATTTACTTGTGAACCACTATCAAACAATGTATCAATCTTTATGTGATTTGCAATGACACGAACATGAAACATTGCACTTCTATTTTTATCATTTTGCTTAGAATTAGATGGCAGATTTGTACTTGCACTAGAACTTGATTTTGCATCAATGGGAAGTGAGATACTTTTATTCTTACCCTAGATTTCGATAGCTGTAACCTTTGTTTCATCACCCGAGTCGGATCCCAATTATTGAATAACTGCTGCAGTAGATTTTGCTTTTCCTTTATCTTTGTTTCCTCCATACTTCTTTGGCCTTAACTCTGGATGAAGTTTCCAACACTTAGAGACATCATGTCCCTTTTAACAATGCGAACATGAAGGATTTTCACCCTCTTTCTTAACAGTAGCCATCTTCTTTTTCCCCTTATCTTTACCTTTCGATTTGCTGTCAAATTTAAATGATTTCTTCACAAAAGTATCAGTAACATGCTTACCCATAGCTTCTAAATGTGTAGCTTGAACACATACATCATCCAAATTACTGGGGTTAAACATCAACAAAGTATGTCTCAAATAAGAATGCATGCCACCAATGTACTTAAGAAGAGTTTCCTATGTATCTAATGAAACATTCAATGCAATAGCCCTCTTTTTGAATTCATGAGTATAGTCTTGAATATTTTGTCCTTTAGCTTGTCTAAACATTTTCCAACTCATGGTTAATTGTTGAATATGTCCTAAATGATAAAATTTCTTCCTTAATACTTCAATGAATTCATTCCAAACTAAAATAATTTTACCGTTCTTTTGAAGATCTTGCTGAATATTGATCTCCCACCAAGTAAGAGCCATACCACTCATTCTCAAAGTGGCCAATTGAATCCTGGAAGGGTCATCATTAATGCCCTGCACCCTGCAATATACTTCAAGCTGCTTGATCCAATTGTCTAACTTTTCAGCATCTAAATCTCCATTATAAATTGGTAATTCAAATTTTACATCCAATTTGAAATAAGGCATATTAGGATTTGCATTATTTGAATGAGAAGTATGAGAAGAAGAGAAAGTTGGATTAGTATCAGAAGGATCCCCATCACCTCCTACTCTTTTACCCTTTTCTTCCTTCTTCACTTCGGCATCTTTGGATGAAGATCCTTCTTCTTTCTTCTTCCTTTCTGCACGCTCATCGAGAAGAATTTCCATCATGGCTTTCATACTGATAAAAGCCTCAAAAAACTCAATTTCATAAATAACAGGTATTTCCCGTTCTGTATGTCCTTCTTCTTCCCCTCGTGGAGAAGACATGGTTCTTGAGAATGTTCTCCCTGAGCCAATCTCAGGATCTCCTTCAATTAATTCTCCTTCACCAAGTTTAACTTAGACCTGGTAAGCATTCACAAACTTGCACAAGTAGTTAACCTGCTTTGATACCATAACATGATCCGTCGGATCTCAACTTGAGTGCATTAAAATTTTTTAAATAATGCGTTTACCAGTTTGCTTAATTCATGAAACAACATTAACAGAAATTAAATGCTTAAACAGAAATGAAAAGCAAAACTGATAACCAGATGTGGGAAAAAAAAAACACAGAATCAGAGAGTCACAAACAGAAGTTGATAATGGATTTCACCCCCTTCACTGGGCTACATCTTCGGGTCCCTATCCAATGGGTACCAATCCAATTAATCTCTTTAAAATGGTACAAAAATGGTTCTGGAATCAACTTCAGCAGCTATGAACAGAATGCTGTACAAAGTCTTCAAGACTTCTCTTCTGGAAATTACAATTAGCCTTCAAAAGGCAAAGAAAGCTAAAATTATAACAGAAAATGTCGAATTCCACAGCAACAGCATGTGGACACTTCACAGCCAAACTCTCGATGCTTCTCTCTGCAAGCTTCTCATAACAGAAAAGTGATGCTCGGTGCTCTAAACAATCTGAACCCCCCCTTCACTATGTCCCGAATCGTCTATTTAAGTATTCAGTGCGAGGATAAGTAACGGGTTCGACTCATCTTCTACCCATCTTTTCATATTCCATGTGCTATCTTTTAATTTCTGTTGAAACATTTCAACTGGCTACACATATTACGTTACATTCATTTCTGTTCCGCCAAATGTGGCAGCGGTTCCCAACGGTTCCACCTAATACCATGTATGGTATTGCTAGCCCACCACACAATGGATATCCGTCACATTTTAGAGCTGTTCCAAATGTTATATCCACTGTCACAGCATATAACTAAACTCCACAAATTTCGTAGCATACGTGACCGCGCACCCTCATTCAACTGCCAGAATAGTGCCATTTAACCATGCACAAGACCGCTAGAGGGTATAGACTTGACCGCGCGGGCTTTTCACGAACCATTCGAGGTTCCACTTGACGGTGCACAAGACTGCCAGAACATTGCCACTAACTGTGTGAGCATGTTGCAAACCATTTTATATTACCTCTTGAAAGTGCACAAATAGCCAGATGCCAAGTCTTAACCGTAAGACTTGACCGTTCGAACCATGAGATGTTATGTCGAACCGTGCACCATGCGATGTTATGTTGAACAGTGCACCATGCGATGTTATGTCGAACCATGCACCATGCGATGTTATGTCGAACCGTGCACCATGCGATGTTATGTCAAACCATGCACCATGTGATGTTATGTCAAACCACGCACCATGCGATGTTATGTTGAACGTGCACCATGGGATGTTATGTCAAACCGCGCGGCATGCGATATTATGTCGAACCGCACACCATGTTTAGAATATGAGTTAAAAACATATGTTATGTTTTTTGAACCATAGATTAATAAACATTGTACCATATTGTATCAGTGTAATTTTTGAAGATGAATAATCCACCGAATCAGCGAGATTGGGTAAAGGTAGCAACTTTCAACGGCTGAGATTCATGGCAAATATAGATCTAGGGTCCTAAAGAATTTCGTTGTTTTAACTTGCGCGAATGAAATAAATTTCTCAGATCTGTGGAATGTGGTAGGACCTGCATTTTTCAATGTCTGTGATCAAAGGTGGAATCAGATCTATGGTGGACATGCATTTTTCTTATTCAACATGCATGGATTAATGAAATTTTGAAATCGATGGAATTGGTTAAAGAAATACATCTATCAACGATTGAGCTAAAGGTTTGATCAAGATCAACGATTAAGGTTGATTTTGCAGATTGTATGTGCATAGAAAATGGAATATTTCAAAGCTGCAAAATCCTGTAGACCCAGCAAGATCATACGGAGGAGATCTTGGAAGATTTGTGATGTATGATTAAAATCAATTTCCCAATGCAAAGATGCAGGAAAAATAAAGGAGCTTGTATTTCCATCAGGGAAATGCTTGTGTAATTTGTTTTTTTTTGTTTTTTTTTGTGAAACCATTGTATTCAACCAGGTGGGTGAATAAGAAGCCTGGGAGTCTCCTGGGTGATGGATAGAGATAGTATAAATAGGGGTGCAGAGAACCATAGTAAGTACGTTTTCCTGGTGAAAGAATTATGGACTATTTTTGTAAAAGAGATACCTCTTTGTTAATAAGAAGGATCATTTTGTTGGAACAAAGGGAATGCGCAGAGATTTAATCGAAATGTGTGGAATGCATAATGTAGAACTATTTCTTCTTGCTTTTGTATATCATACAGTGAGATTTATCTAACCTCCTGGACCTATTTCTTTGGTTATGAATGTATATTGTCTATATAAATGTCTGTGTTGAGAGAGTAATAAATGGTTTAATTATATTAAATCTACCTCTGGTATTATTTCTACTATGAATGTGATTATTGTGTTGGTACGGCTATCTGTTAGAACTTTATGAGCATATACAATATAATAATATGAACTCTAAATTTTCTCCCTATCCGGGGATAGAATAGTTTAGTTTTAGATTTAGATTAGATATGCATTTAGCTTAGGCACCTACATATCATTCTTTAAACAAGAAATCATATAAATGATGGACTGGGTCGTAACTAGTAAAAGATTAAAACAACTTAATCTACGGTAGCCGTAACCGTGAACATGACAGATTCCCCACACCAAACGGTGTCTGATATAATTCAGATTGTTCACTGGGGAGAATCCCTACTGCTTGATACCTGGTATTTTCCCAGGCATCAACACCTTCATGTAGTCGTTCCTTGAATAAGAGACTGGATGATAAGTTCATATACTCCCCCTATCATAATGTTTCCTTCTGTTCCATTGATGATTTTATTTTCAGTATTTCAAACCAATGTGATGATTGTCCAGAGACAAATTTCAATGTGTGAGTAGTGTTGGAATTCTATGCACTGATTTGAACATCATCTTACAAGAGTTCTCACAATTTCTTCTTTGTCACTCATCAAACATTTTTCTGTATGTATATCAAGTTTTTTTATGAGGATCTTTGGATGAAATTTGTACTAGATGGAGACTTTAATGGAAATCACTTTTCATGGTTGGACAACCCATGGGATACACCTTCCACTATTCAATAGAAATATTTCCAATACACTTTCAACAATAGGATTTGCTATAATTTCATATACGCACTTCCATGATAACTTCATCAACTGATATGTTCCTGAATCCCAATTGTTCCCTTCAAAAGTCTACCAAATCTATGTCTTCAGTCTTCTCATATTGAGTCTTCCCATTTGTATTATGTACTTGATTATTCATACTTCCCATAACACATGGATAGATAGTATCTTTGTTTTCGTACTAAGTGATCATATTCAATAGGTAACTCAATCATTTCTAGAAGATATTCTACAACTATGATTTATTTTTCAATCGGTATGTTTTTGAGTTCATTCAAACAACTCATATCTTCTTCAGGACCTTCATCAATTTGTACTTAAGACACTTTCAATATCCTTGTTCAGTGATGAAGATGTCATCATGTCGTCAACATCTATCACAAAAGTGTTACATTAAGTCTAATCTTCATTCATTTCTTTCATATATGCTTAATCCCACATTCAGATTAAAAATAGTTCACTGAAATTTCTCAGTTTTAGAGATAATCTATTTTCATAATCCTTGGATGTAGTTAGCTCCCATGATCATCACCTATCTTCCCTTCATCACAATTCTAATTCTAGATTTCTTAGACTTAAAATATTAATTTTTCTTCACTTGTCATAAAGTATCCTTCTTTTGTGACAGATTTAATAATCATTAGTTTTATTGTTGATGTTTTTCATCCAACCTTTACTTTCCTTCCATACCCGATTTCTCTTTTAAGGATGCATCATATAACTTGTTTTTGTTTTAAGGAGTCGTTAATGCCATAAAATAACTTCTCCTATCTTAGTTACATACTTCATGGTCGTCATGGATCATGCACTTTAATAATTTCATGTTGCTTCACTTTGTCACATGGATGGTCTTTAGAAAAGATTTTAATTTGTCACTTCTATACTTCTTCTTGCACTACAACAAAAAATGGATTTAGCGTCGAATTTAGCGCCAGATTTTACTGTAATTTTTTCTCAATTGTGGTGAGCAATATGGCGCTAAACCTGGTGCTATTGTACATTTTCATAAAACGCCGTCTATTGCATCTATTTTTCTGTCCTTTTTAACATCCATTTTTGCCTCCATTTTTGTGCCCAATTTTTTGCATATTTTGTTACGCATTTATTTCCACCCAATTTTGCAACTTCTATTGCATCTTTTTTTTGCGTCCTTTGTTACATCCTTGTTTGCACCTAGTTTCACGCTCAGTTTTGCATCCAATGTTGCATCTTATTTTGCTCCTAGTTTTTCATTAAGTCTTAGACCCAATGTTGCACCATGTTTTGCATAAAATTATGTGTCCAATTCTGCATCTAACGTTGCATCTAGGTTTGCATCCAATTTTCGGCCCAATGTTGCGTCTAGTTTTGCATACAATTTTACTTATAATGTTGCATCCCCATTTGCATCTAATTTTGTATCTTGTTTTACGTCTTTTTTTGTATCCATGTTTGTGCCTAATGTTTCATCTTGTTTTAAGTCATATTTTGCATCTAGGTTTGCACCTAGTGTTGCATCCCAGTTGATGTCTTTTTTTGCATCTATGTTTGAGCCCAATGTTTCACCCAGTGTTGCGCCTAGTATTGTGCCTATTTTTGTACCCATGTTTGTATCTAATATTGCATCTAGTTTTGTGTCCAATGTTGCATCCCATCTTGCATTCAATATTACATCTAGTTTTACATCCAATGTTTTGTCCCATCTTGCATCCAATATTGTGTCTCATTTTAAGTTTTTGTTTGAGCCAAGTGTTCCTTCCATTTTTTCACCCGGTGTTATGCCTAGTTTTATGTCCATCGATACACCATATTTTGTTCTCAATTTAATGTCCAATTTTACGTCTAGTTAGGAGTCCACTATTGCATCTACTGTTGCGTCTAGTTTTGGACCTAGTATTGCATCTAGTTTTGAGTCATTAATTGTGTCTAGTGTTGAGTCTCTTTTTGCATCCAATTTTGCGTTTAGTATGACATCCATTTTTGGGTTCATATTTGCATCTGACATAAGGTTGACTTTTGCATCCACTTTTACATCTTGTTTTGCATTTAGTGTTGCGTCTAATATTGCATCCATCTTGCACTACTACATTTTTTACCTTTAGAAATACATTCCAATATCATTAAGGCATGGAGGAATCGAACCACCAACCTCCTGCTTGTAAAGCAGGTGCTCTTCCATTGAGCTAGCACCCTTTAAGAATCGGGAAGAGAAGAAATATTAACACATAGATTTCATCATTTGTAATTCTAATAAAAGACAAGAAGATCCAAAGACATTCATGCTTAAAATCCAATTTATTTTTTCAACCACACTAATAAGCACAAAAATCTACCATGCTCAGGCAACAAAATATCCTAAACAGTTACGCAATCTATTAAAGTGGTCCGCAAAAAAATCTTAGAGAACAACATAATGTATTCATGCATACTTAATAACCTAAACTTGATATGGACAAAGAATTAGGGATGTGTTTAAGAAATAGTTGCAGAATCCAATTGAGGATGTGTGTGTTGCTACATACATGTTGTTATTCATTGATGAGGTGAATTTTGTTCAGCAATGGGATGGTAAGAGAAGAACTCATGAATGGTTACTAAAAGAAGATGTCTAATATGTGCAGCATATATGATATAATGAATATTTTAACAATTAACACCAACAAAGTTGATTTATATTATGTGCATTATTTATAATCTAAAAATTAGAAAGATGTCAACAAGAAAAATGATCATACCAGTTTCCACAATTGACAAGGCCACAAGGAGGTAGATGAAGTTTAGGGGTTTCTCATCTTACTAACGATTGTTCCATCAAGAGATTCTGAAGGGGCATGCCATCACATCATCAACATAGCTTCATGATACTGCGAATTTCACAAGCAGGGGCGGAGAGGGGGGAGCCTCCATGTAACATAGCTTCATGAATCCATTTAATAATAGCTAACTAAGAGAATGTGAAATAAGAACTAAAAATAAAAACACAAAAATAAAAAGAGAATAATGGGATTTAGAGTAAAAATTAGTGAAGAGACATGGAGAATCAATGAATAAAGGAAACTTTACATAGAAAAGAACAAATGTTTGCTTGAACTATTCAAAATTTCAAAAGGGGTTTATCAACAAACAATCTGAAATTGAAATTTATCTTAGGCATGTTAATGAACAATTCATGAGTTCCATATTTGTGATGATGAAGACTAATTTGATTTATGGGGTTCTAAATACCAACAGTTTTAATAATGGACAATTCAATTTCTTTCCCATCGGAATTATATGTGCCAATTTAAATTCAAAGATCATTGTATAAAATTGAGCCTTAGAGAATGAAGGGAGGTGGGAGTTTTGGAGATAGTTCAATTTTTTTCACTTAATATTAAATAATACAACATTCGACTTTACATTTGGGGATCACATAGGGTTTAGATAGGGGAGGAATAATATAGGTCAAAATCAGAGAATTTTATTGTGCAAGTTCATCGTCTTGCAAAACTGCAAGAATCTGAAATAGAAAAGTTGTGGGGATGAAAGGACACAAGAAGAAAACATCCAAAATTGCAAGATCGTAGACACAACAAAGTAGTCAACACAATTTGATACCTGTCACCCTAATTTTCCAAAACCAATGTTCCATAAGTGAACATAATTTTGCAAGAATTAGAATACCTGAAACACAGCTGGAAAAATCAGAGTTCCACAACAATACAAAGGCCACAAGACCACATAGTGGAATATAGAAAAGAATCACAATAGTATTTGAAAAAATAATCAATAGGTCATGGACTTTAAAAATACAAGTTCTATGTGTTTTGAGATTCTAACTCAACAACAAAACTGTTGTGTGTGCATGTATGGATGTAAGTAAGTGTATGAGTCAGGAGAAAACTCAAAAGCCTTGAAACTAATGGTCTTCTATATTATAAGCGTCTCTTATACAAAATTTGTTTGTATTAAGCGATGCGAATATGCATGTGTTCTTTATTCTATGCATTTAATCTAATTCTAGATTTGTAGGCAAAGAAAGACAACAAAATATCCAACATCCGTAAGAAACATCCAACATCCTCTAGACACACTTTGTATGATCATGATCATTGTAAAATAAAGGGATCAAAAGTTTGTGCAACTCCAGATAGATGATCGTAACATGACCATTAGAAGGAAACTCATGAACCCCAAACATGGGTAGACATGATAAGAACACTAATAATCTAAATAGAAGTAACAGTAAATATCTATGACATACCATTGATATTTAACATCTTTTTTGTACTTCTCCCAAATTATTTGTTGTGACTCACTCTTAGGGATGACCTCCACAGAAGTCAATATTTCTCCTTCCACTGCCTTCCCTATAAGAACAAGCTTCTGCACTTTCGACAACTGTGAAAAATTGACATCAATTTGTTAGATAACACAATATTAAAATAGTCAAAACGAATTCTATTAAGCATTATCATCAGTTGGAAATTTTAGGAAAACGTATTCTTGGATAACCATGTGAGTAGTAAAAATGAAAAATATCAAAGTAAAATGTGGTTGTGCTATGCAAACAAAAGGCATGTTCTTTAACAAATAATTCCCCAGCTTAGTATAAATAATAATTGTTATCTAGGGGTCCAACATGCCACCTTAAGGCCCAACTTGTTAATGACTAACAGGCTATCATCCTAACAACTGACATCAGAAGGAATGTAATAGCATTTGAATTGCTTCCTTTCCACCTAACCATGAAAGTTATAGGATTCAATGCAAATATCTGATCCCATGTAGTGAACATTTACCCCATGTAGTGTTGTACTTCTTAAAATCAACAAGGTTCACTTTTTTAACTTACCATTCATTGCTCAAATAACTACACTAAATTTGTTTTAATGGAGTGGTACTAATATTCACATAATCACTTGAGAATAGATGGAAGCATTATAAAATTTTACCCAACAACAAAGCAAGTAAACAACAAAAAAGAGGGCTGTCACACAAAAAACAGGTAAATTTCACTATATTTTCATCATTTTAATATTGTAGAGCAGAGAAAGAAAGGCATACGAATGAGTAGATCATGGCAATAAATGCATGGAATTTATCTTAAAAGTAGGAAAAGTGTTGTTAGAAAACCATTAATACAACAAGTCTTAGACTACTCTAGCAATTTGGACAACCAACAGAGCAGGAAGCTCAATGTCAGAGTTACAAGTTGTTTGCAAGCCATTTTCAAGCATTTTGCAGCAAAAAAACTTTGAGGAGTAGGGTGGCTAGCCAAGACCAATAATATTCAATTGTAGACATCCAAATAGTGTTGGATTTGTCCATTGGAAGTTTCCTTTGGGTCATTAGTTGAAAATGTATGTATTGTAAGTGGATCCCTCCACACTTATTTAAGATTATATTGTAGTATAAAAATGAAAACTTATTCAACCTCTCACCAAAATATCTAGATGCATCCAACAGACTAAATAATACTACAAACTAAAGATAAACTTAGGGAATACTTCCAAGAAGTACATATAACTCCATCATACCTACCATCTACAAAATCTGTACCTACTACAACTTCAAAATCAACCACTATCTATAGAATAGAGACAACACATTCACATCCCAGCTAGAATAGATCATACCTTAGTCATGGCCAGTTAGGAGAGGGTATGCACATTCACAAATAAGGTTTACCAACCCCATAGGAATGATTCCCAAGTTAACAGTCCAAGAGCATCCTAGAGAAATGAACACAGTTTACTTTATCAGCAGCAAAATGGAATTATCATGCATTCTTCATGTGCTAACAAATGGAATTCAATTCAAAGGAAATTGTGAAATTGTTAGTGAGTCCAATATGACTAAAACAATAATCCAGTTCAAATGATGGAGAAAACCCATTTCTTAGCTAGATACAAGGTCCTTGATGAACTTGGAGTAATGTTGGTGGTAGCATTTTGATTGAAGACTGAGCCAAATATGTGTTGGATTTATTGCTTGAATGTATATTTAATGGGGAGATATAGTTGAGCCACAACCAAATCCTATGATTATGCATTACAATACATAGTATGTGATGTAATTGAACTAGAAATAGAGCATTGTAAATAGAACCAAGCCCTTCCATATATACTACCCACTTATGCACAAGGAGACTTTGACCTCAGCTTTGATAAATTGAATGTCCCATTGTAGATAGTGCATTGGCATTGGTGATTAGCATTGGTTTTTACTTTCAACAGCTCGAAACCTGACCTAAAGAAATGAACCAATCTAGAACATAATCCTTTGAATCAACTCTAAAAACAGAGAACCTTGCATTATTCCAAGAGTAGAGACCAAATTTCAATTCTGCAGAAAAATTGTGTTGGTGAGACCTGAGGGCTATAAGTCCCATATTTACAGATCATGTCTACATTGCTATTAGTGTTGCAAAACTTTCCCATGAAGAAAAAAACATAAAATATGATTTCATGTCTGTTTGAGTTCCAGGTGATCATGAATATTTATAGCATACCCAATCATCCAACTAAAAGAAATAGAACACTACCCCCTTGTTTGGAATTTTACTTTTACTTTCATCAAACCCTTCCACTTCTCCAGAGAAAACCCATCTCTATTGAAGAAATGATCTCTCCTAGACATCTACATCAGTGATTAGGTGTCTGCTATCAAAAAATAGAATTGGGGGTAGACTGGATTTTATCAAAAACACATCTTATAATCACTTTACCGAGATTTTGTAAAGATTGCTTCTAATTTTGGGACAGGAAACTTGGTATCTTGGATTCTCAAGTAACCATAATTTGTTTTTTCTTTGGAGATTTTGGGGTATGCATTGTCTTGTTCCTAGTGAGAGTTAAATTTCATGATTTCTGGTTAAAGTGACGAGAGAAATTTTTACTATTCAAACCACATAAATATGTTGTGCAACTACAATGTGAATAAATATCTGACAGTTGAGCCACACACCTAGCTCAAACGAGAAAGTGCCCACCATCAAAGATGTACCTTGGACAGTCTTGGTATTTTCCTGAAAACAATATTCCTTACTTTAAGCCTCAAGTGCTTTAGAGCATTCATACTTTACTCTATTCACCAAAATTTAAAACTGGTCTTTCCTTAAGCTGCAAATCCCTACGTGAAATGGCATTTAACACATCTTCCAAACAATCTCTATGCATATTTGCAAGACAATTAAGCATCACTCTACACATTTATAATGTCATTTAATTACTAAGGCGTTATTTCTTGTGAATGAAAGATTAGCTACTTTTCCACATTGAAGACAAAAATTCGAATCCAGGCATATTAAAGACCACTCACATGACAACAAAATGGGAATATCCACTGCAAGAAGAGGATTTCAATAGGGGAGCACTTGAAACCATGCTAACTTCTTTTAAGTTAATCACCAATACTTGTCAAGTTCTTGGTTTGAATGGAAATGGTCCAGTTATCTGCTAATTACAGAAAGGAAGCAGAATAATCCAATTGGAACAAAACTAAGTCATATTTGATATTTCTATGGATATATTAAGATTGCAACTAGTGCAAGTAAAATATAATCTATCTTTAGGGCTAGTGAAAACATAAGTTTTTTTCAACTGGGTCTTTCCCATGAAGTCGATAGGCATGTTATCCACCCCACCCAGGTTCAAGTCATACAAGTGACATATTGAGCTCATAATGAGTTATTGTTGTAATGGCCTTGAGCCTGTGTTGAACTGCCTTAAGATTCTACAGAATGTATTTTAATTTTTTTCCTGGGTACCATCGACAAATTGAAGGGTAGTTCCAAACAGATTCCCTTGGATGTGTATTTCACGAAGGGAAAAAAACATACGTTTTAACCAAAAACAATATTGCCCTTGTTTCAAGATCAGCCATAAATAGGGGTTGTGCCTATTAGTTTCGAATATGCTTGAACCATTATATTTTTTATGCCTTTTGTATCTTCATTGTATATGTGTACTCGAGAAGATAATTGGCTTTTGCTACAACAAGTTCATGCCTTGAGAAGATAAGTGCATACGATTCCCACTGGCTGGAGATATAAAAGTTGTATTCTAGAAAAGGAGCAACCAGATAGCTCTGTCTAAAATTCTAGCAAACTGCTAGTCGGGAAAGCAAATAGCCCAATCACTTAAATATGAACCACATACTATCAATATAGTATAGTGGTAAAACCCATAAAGATCAAATCCAAATCTCAAAATTTATTTTTGTAACTCAAAAAAATGAGTTCACTTTTGTGAATGCAAATGAGAAATCCTCTTATGCTAACGTTGCTATCTCTGAATGGCAACGAACGATAAGACCCTACTATACTGCTCTATTGATTTTGGGAGTTCTTGTGCTTCTCCAAGTTCTAACAACATCAAGAATTTGTCTATTGTAGAGGAATCTTCTTATACAAGACCTGATATAATACCCTTCAATCTCTTTTGAATAATTTTGTAAATGAGATTGCTTAAAGAAAGAGTCCTATAGTTGTGAAAAGTGTCACACTTCTGTTTCTTAGGAATAAGAGCTATAAAAGTTGTGTTTAAACTTTAAAGCTCCCAATGATTTCCTAAAAGGCCTTGATTTTTCCACTATATCCAAAAGATATTTCTACAAGATTCGAGAAGTCATAAAACCCAATTCCAATGATGAGCCATCAGGCACAGGTATTTTCCCTTTCTTAATTGAGGATAAAACAACCTATAACTTAGTCGAAGTACCTTTCACTGTCCAAGACTTATGTTCTAAGGAATATTGAAAAACAAAATTTTAAGACAAATAAATTGTGAAGAGCAATCTGGGAAGCATAGTTGAAAAAAATTGTCTAAGTTTGATTACCTTGGAGTTGAACACTACTTGGCCTTACTACTGTGATGAGTTAACTTGATATCAAGCCCAACTTTCTGCCACCAAGTGATACTCATCAGCAGTAAGTGAGGCATGTAAGTACTTCTTGGTTACTTGGGTCAGACCCTGACCCATTAATAACTTGTGTGTGATACCTGCATGAGTTCAATTCATAGGTGGACAGAAAAAATCACAAGTGTCAAATATAACTGCCAAATATGGAAAGAAAAATCCTTAGTTTGAAATATTTATGCTGCCAAGTATTTGTTGAGTCTGAGTGGAACTCTTACACTTTGGCCTGGCATATTTTTCTGCTAAGATTAGCTTTTTTAACATTGGGAAGAGAACCACTAGAGAAAGGATAACAAAATATTGAAGGCAATGCTAATTTTTTTTATCAAAATGCTTAGAGCGAGGGACTCTACTTGGGAACATTGCAAGGATTTGGGATGAGAAGGGGGAGGTACAAATACAATGCAATTTTTGCAACAAATCCATTAGTTGGGATACAATTTTATAAACTGTTCAAATTAACATACGGCTCAAAGACATTGAAAAAATGTAAGAGAAATTAGTTTATATACCATTGAAGATGCAAAAGAAAAAGAAACAAAAAATAGGGGTTGAAATTGGTGTTGTCTAGTTTTTTTTCCTTGCATCTGGTTAAGCTTGTGTTTTTCCAAAGCCAAGTTAAAATTGTGACTGCTCAAGTAACTCTGCTGATTCTTGTAACTATGCTTGTAAATGTTTCCACCCTATAACACTTTTAATTGTGTCTTCTAACACATCAACTCCTCTTCTTACTTATAGTTATTGTTTGTAGTACTCTCCTTGCTTTCTTCTTTTTTGCTCATATCTGTAGAGTGTAGTCTTTAGAATGGTTTCCAGTTGGATTTTTACATCCAGCCTTCAATTTTTTTATACTATGACGGGGGATCTTCCTTAGCTTTCTCTGGAAAGAGTTCTAGCATTCTAGTAAGAAAGAATCATCAATCCTGATCCAATTAAAAACATATAGCATCAAATGCAGTAGATTAGCCATATAATCCAATTTTTTGCTTGTACTACTCCCCTTGATTTCTTGTTTTTTGCTCATATCTATAATAATTAGAATGGTTGTTAGTGGGAGTTTTGCAGCCAGCCTTTAATTTTTTTTTAGTATGACTGGTTAGTATTTAGAATGGTTTCTAGTTGGATTTTTGCAGCCATCCTTTAATTTTTTATACTATCGCTGGGGATATGCCTTAGCTTTCTCTGGAAAGAGTTCTAGCATTCATAATAAGAAAGAAACATCAATTATGANTATATATATATATATATATATATATATATATATATATATATATATAACCCTGCAAGGTTTTTTTTTAAGCATCGATTCTCAATCTGTATTTCAAAGGATAAACCTGCCATTGTTAGATACAATTATTCATTCCAACATATTGGAGCCATTGGTTTGTGGGGAAAAATGAGAAAGGTCATAATGAGTGGAAGGGGGGACTTGGAGAGAAAGGTCCTAATTACAATGTATATGACTTCTATGTTTCTCATGTCTCGAAACATCTGTTGTAGCTGATAGGACTAGAAGAACAAGATACATCATTTCAGAACTTGGCACACAAGCCTAACCAAATTACTTGCTTAGATCCATCATTTATCAACTGTGGGATAGCGCTAGGAATATCACACTCTCAATTTAGTGCCATCACTTTGAATATTAAACTCTCGACCTTGATACAACACTCGAGAGAACTTGCTTTTCACTACATCCAGCACCACAATTAAGAGACTCTAAATGGTTTGGCCTCTAGATGCAAGGTGGCTCTTTCGGATTTATGATGAATTGAAAGCTCAGCAGCTGCCATGTAAGAGAAATATTACATTTAAGCAATGAAAAGTGGCAACATGGCATGATCTCCTTTACTGATAGTTTATTTGATAACAATGGTGCAGGTAACAGTAGTCGAGTCAGCAATGAACAAGATTGGGCTACAAGAGCTAGAGCATGGGAAGTAGCTAAAGCAGCTATGGAAGCTCAGCAGGCACAGCCTCAGTTCACACCTTTAGGTATATTAGTTGAGAATCAAGTTTATCAAGATCATTATTATCAGCCAGTTCAAACACAATTTTCTGAGGTTCACCAACCACCTCTTCCAGCACTGGGTCATCAAAGTTTTCACTTGCCCCCTGTACCAGTGCCAAATATAGCTACTAATCAGAGTCAAGATTTGACAACTCATTATCCTACAGATTTATCATCTTCATACAACCAAGATGGATTTATGTCTTATAGCTTGAAATACAAAGCTGCTACTCATGAGCAAAAATTTTCAGTTAACTCTTCTCAAGGATCTATATCCACCATTAATCCAACTTATTCACAAGAAATGGTCACAAATTATACTTCAGTTTTAGGTACACTTCTATTGACTTAGACTCTATCTGGTAATTCCGATTTTGTAAATTGTAAACATATATTGGGATTATGATCACTACTGAGATTAAGGGTCAATTTCATTAGGGTGAGAAGTGTTTTAGCCATAAATTTTCATGGAGGTCTATTAGGTGGGTCACTTGCTATAACTTCTAATAGAGTTTTTTTTTTAAACAATTTGAAAACATGGATATTTAACTTTTGAAAACACTTGCCTATAATGTAGTCTATATGAATTATCTTTCCAAAGTATTATTCAAACCTTATTTAATAAAATCCTATGAATTTGAATATTTTATACACAATCATAAATTAATTTTGTATGGCTGAATTTTCTTCCCTATTAACGAGTTACATCTTACAAGCTGTCTGGCCATCTAGTCGGAAATGACTGGTTTTTGGAGTGATATAGTCTATTGACATTTGAGCGAGAAGATAAGTAGGTTTGAAGTTTGTTTTTTCTCTAAATTCACTTTGTTTTAAATATCCAACTTAACATTGCTGAACTTATAATTTCTTAAAACATGAATTTGGAAATCAACTCTGACGATCTCTAAATACTACATTGGCCTAACCTAGATGAGAATTGTCTTATGTCCAACTATATATGTGAAGGTCTTAAATATATTTCTTGATTGCATTCTTATTTACAAATATAAGAATATTTGATGTGCGGGGATGGGAGAAATATGTAAGAATTTAAATATAACTAGAATTTAAAACCTTTGTTTGTAGTTCCAAATGATTGACAACGAATGTATTAGCAAGTCTTGAAGAGTAAGTTAAGCCAAGGAAGACTTTTCATTCACCATTGTCATCACCCATGAATTTGGTACACGATGATCAACTATCTCAGATACAAGTTCAATCAGCTTCAACAACTCAGATACCATCGGAGTCTACTCAACAACCTCACTTTACATATTCTGATCAGCAAGTACCACCTGCCCATGAAGTGAACCACCAACAAGAGGAATTTGAACATGTTGGTCAAGATTATCACCTGCTTTAGCATTCTGGTTATTTGCAGCCTGTACCAATGGTGGCAATGGAAGTTTAGGAGCATAATGTACCACCGCCCTCAGTGGCTAGCTAGCCTCAGTTAGGTGGTCCTAGTGCACCATTTCCATCTGTTCCTCCTGTCCTTCCATCTAGTCATCAGGTATTGTTTTTTACTGTGTGTTTGGGGCCTTGTTATTGAATTTATTTTAATGGACTTGGTTCAAGAGACCCTTTTTGCACAACGATTTGATTGCTAAAGTCTCAGTGATTTGACTGCTAAAATATACAAAGGTGTACATACCCTACCCCCTCCAGATTGTGCTTTCCATGAGATATGAACTCTCACTGATTTGCTTAAATCAATTTCTTTTACCTCCTGTACTCTTAAGGATCAGAGAGTAATGTGGAAGTAGCAAAACCATTGATAGTTTTACCCCATATCTATATATATTTTTAAATCCATTTACATCCAAGTGGCATTAGTTTTGTGGTGTTGATTTTTTTTGTTGATAACAATGGTGCAGGTAACAACATTGGAGTCAACAATGAACAAGATTGGGCTGCAAGAGCTAGAGCATGGGAAGCAGCTATGGAAGATTACTACGCATAACCTCAGTTCACACCTTTAGGTAGATCGGTTGAGCATCAAGTTTATCAAGATCATTATTCTCAGCCAGTTCAGACACAATTTTTTGACGTTCACCAACCACCTCTTCCAGCACTGGGTCATCAAACTGTTCAATTTCCCTCTATACCAATTCCGACTGTAGCTACTAATCAGAGTCAAGATTTGACAACTCATTATCCTATCGATTTATCATCTTCATACAACCAAGATGGATTTATGTCTTACATCTTGAAAGACGGAGCTCCTACTCATGATCAAAATTCTTCAGCTAACTCTTCTCAAGGATCTATATTGACCATGAATCCAACTGATTCACAAGAAATGATCACAAATTATACTTCGGTTTCAAGTACACTTCTATTGACTTAGATTCTATCTGGTAATTCCGATTTTGTAAATTGTAAACATATACTGGGATTATGATCACTACTGAGATTAAGGGTCAATTTCATTGGAGTGAGAAGTGTTTTAGCCATAAATTTTCATCGAGGTATATTAGATGGGTCACTTTATAGAACTTCAAATAGAGTTTTTTTTTCAAAACAATTTGAAAACATGGATATTTTACTTTTGAAAACACTTTCCTATTATGTAGTCTATATGAATTCTCTTTCCAAAGTATTATTCAAACCTTATTTAATAAAATCTTGTGAATTTGACTATTTTATACACAATCATAAATTAATTTTGTATGGCTGAATTTTCTTCTCTATTAACGAGGTACATCTTACATGTTGTCTAGCCATCTAGTTGGAAATGATTGGTTTTTGGAGCGATATAGTCTATTGACATTTGAGGGAGAAGATAAGTAGGTTTGAAGTTTGTTTCTTTGTAAATTCGCTTTGTTTTACATAGCCAACTTAACATTGTTGAACTTAGAATTTCTTAAAACATAAATTTGGAAATCAACTCTAACGATCTCTATATACTACATTGGCCTAACCTAGATGAGAATTGTCATGTACAACTATATATGTGAAGGTATTAAATATATGTCTTGATTGCATTCTTCTTTACAAATATAAGAAGCTTTGATGTATAGGGATGGGATAAATATGTAAGACTTTAAATATAACTAGAATTTAAAACCTTTGTTTCTAGTTCCAAACGATTGACAACGAATGTATTAGCAAGTCTTCAAGAGTAAGTTAATCCAAGGCAGACTTCTCATTCACCATTGGCATCACCCATGAATTTGGTACAGGATGATCAATTGTATCAGGTACAAGTGCAATCAGCTTCAACAACTCAGATACCATCGCAGACTACTCAACAACCTCACTTTACATATTCAGATCAGCAAGTACCACCTGCCCATGAAGTGAACCACCAACAAGCACCATTTGAACATGTTGGTCAAGATTATCACCAGCTTCAGTAATCTGGTTATTTTCATCCTGTACCAACAGTGGAAATGGAAGTATAGGAGCATAATGAACCACCACTCTCAGTGGTTGGCTGGCCTCAGTTAGGTGGTCCTAGTGCACCATTTCCATTTGTTCCTCCTATCCTTCCATCTAGTTCATCAGGTATTTTTTTTTACTGTGTTTAGGGCCTTGTTATTGAATTTATTTTAACGGACTTGGTTCAGGAGACCCCTTTTGCACAGTTATTTGACTGCTAAAGTCTATAGAGGTGTACATACCCTATGCCCCTCCAGATTATGCTTTCCATGAGATGTGAACTCTCAGTAATTTGCTTAAATCAATTGCTTCCACCTCCTACACTCTTCAAGATCAGAGAGTAATGTGGAAGTAGAAAAAGCATCGATAGTTTTACCCCATATCTGTATATATATATTTTTAAATCCATTTACATCCAAGTGGTATTACTTTTGTGGTGTTGATTTTTTTTGTTGATAACAATGGTGCAGGTAATAACACTGGAGTCAAAAATTGACAAGATTGGGATAGAAGAGCTAGAGCATGGGAAGCATCTAAAACAACTATGGAAGCTCAAGAGGCACACCCTCAGTTCACACCTTTAGGTAGATCAGTTGAGCATCAATTTTATCAAGATCATTATTCTTACCCAGTTTAGACACACTTTTTTGAGGTTCATCAACCACCTCTGCTAGCACTGGGTCATCAAACTGTTCACTTACCCTCTATACAAGTGCCAAATATAGCTACTAATCATAGTCAAGATTTGAAAACTCATTATCCTACCGATTTATCATCTTCATACAACCAAGATGGATTTATGTCTTACAGCTTGAAAGACAGAGCTACTACTCATGAGAAAAATGCTTCAGTTAAATCTTCTCAAGGATCTATATCCACCATTAATCCAACTCTTTCACAAGAAATGGTCACAAATTTTACTTCAGTTTCAGGTACACTTCTATTGACTTATACTCTATCTGGTAATTCTTTGTGCATATGTTATTCTGATTTCGTAAATTGTAAACATATATTGTAATTATGATCACTACTATTATTAAGGGTCAATTTCATTGGAGTGACAATTGTTTTAGCCATAAATTTTCATGGAGGTCTATTAGGTGGGTCACTTGCTAGAACTTCTAATAGATTTTTTTTTTTAAAGAATTTGAAAACATGGATATTTTAATTTTGAAAACACTTGCCTATAATGTAGTCTATATGAATTCTCTTTCCAACGTATTCTTCAAACCTTATTTAATAAAATCCTATGAATTTGACTATTTTATACACAATCATAAATTAATTTTGTATGGCTGAATTTTCTTCTCTATTAACGAGGTACATCTTACAAGCTGTCTGGCCATCTAGTCGGAAATGACTGGTTTTGGGAGTGATATAGTCTATTGACATTTGAGGGAGAAGATAAGTAGGTTTGAAGTTTGTTTTTTTGTAAATTCACTTTGTTTTAAATAGCCAACTTAACATTGCTGAACTTAGAATTTCTTAAAACATGAATTTGGAACTCAACTTTGACGAAATCTAAATACTACATTGGCCTAACCTAGATGAGAATTGTCTTATGTCGAACTATATATGTGAAGGTCTTAAATATATTTCTTGATTTCATTCTTATTTACAAATATAAGAATATTTGATGTGCAGGGATGGGAGAAATATGTAAGACTTTAAATATAACTGGAATTTAAAACCTTTGTTTTCAGTTCCAAAGGATTGACAACAAATGTATTAGCAGGTCTTGAAGAGTAAGTTAAGCCAAGGCAGAATTCTCATTCACCATTGTCATCACCCATGAATCTGGTACAGGATGATCAAATGTCTTAGGTACAAGTGCAATCAGATTCAACAACTCAGATACCATCACAGTCTACTCAACAACCTCACTTTACATATTCTGATCAGCAAGTACCACCTGCCCATGAAGTGAACCACCAGCAAGCAGAATTTGAACATGTTGGTCAGGATTATCACCAGCTTTAGCAATATAGCTATTTGCAGCCTATACCAATGGTGGCAATGGAATTTTAGGAGCATAGTTTACCACTGCCCTTAGTGGTTGGATGGCCTTAGTTAGGTGGTCCTAGTGCACCATTTCCATCTATTCCTCCTGTCCTTCCATCTAGTCATCAGGTATTGTTTTTTACTATGTGTTTGGGGCCTTGTTATTGAATTTCTTTTAATGGACTTGGTCTCTCAAATATTTTTCTTTCATCTATGGTTTGTTTTATTCCATCAATCATTATTTTGATCATCCATTCATTTCTCTACCACATCCAATCCCTAGGCCTCCTGCACATTTATTTCGAAGAGTTTATGGACCTAGATTTTGTACAAATATGCCACCCATTGGTGTACCTATTGGTATAGGACCAGGCAGCCCAGGTCTACCTTTGGGACCAGCAAGGATGGTAGGGCTTGCTTTTATGGGAGATAATGGGGCTTTTCATGTCCCGGAGCGCCCCAAAAAGGTAACATGTTTTAAAACTTTTTTTCAATATTGTTTTTGTGAAACCAACTTGTTGTCCATGATTCATTGCTGAAATATGTTTTTGAATACAGGCATCTATGCCTAACTGGCTAAGGGAAGAACTAATGAAAAAGAAAGCTGTTGTTGTTTCAAATACCTCAGCATAGGGTTTAGTATTTGAAGATTCTTTTCATGCAAGATGATTTGAAGATGCAAATCGATCCTTTCAAAAAGATGACCTTGCAGATAGTAAATGTGTTGATTCTAGGCATTCTAGTGATGATGAAGATCAGTGAGAAGATGCTCGAGCTCATGTGGCACAGGAAAGGATCCCCAGATTCTAAATCACATTCTTGGGCACTCTGTTAGGCATTGACTTGCAGGTGTTTCCATACGCCCTCTCTCTACCTCATAACCCCAATCAATATGCCAACGGAAAGGGTCTTATTTATTTCCCCTCTAAACAACGAGAAAGTACCCACCTTCACTACCTGAAATCCACACTCTAACTTTGCGCCAACCCAATCTGGAGCAAAGTCAATCGTTCCAAAAGCACAGAGCTCTACTGACCACCTTACCTTACTAGTTCATCGGCTCATGAGTCATCAGTAACCTTTCCTGGAGAGGTAGAGTTCTCTAAGCCAATGACAACTTAGTTGGTGTCAGCCTCAAACCCTGGAGTGCTTCTTGTTCATCTCACCAAGACAATATGTTTCTCTGCAATCTACGAAAGGGAAACGCCATCTTGAAACTTATTTGTAGGGTAATTTGAAAGAGCCAAAAGGCTATTTCCTTTATGATAAAGCTCCAACACAACAATTGGATCGAGTTTAAAACCTTCCTTCAAAAGTAGAATGCTTCTTAGGCTTCTTGGATCCAAAAGATGAAATGAAAAACTGTTTTCGGAAATGAATTTTTCAGGCCCTAGTCAATTTTTTGCATATAACAAATCAAACATTGGTCGAATGAGCTTGAGCTTTGTCAATATTTGGGTGGATAGAGATTTGACCTATTGATGAAATCAAAACCGTGAAATCTAACTTATGTTTGAGAATGAAATGATGGACAAACTGCAATTGGGGATTACGGCCATCAGGGTGCTCCTTTGTGAATTCAGACAGGAATTTATTTGATAACATTACCAAGAAAGAATTGAAGCTAAAGACACATAATTTTTTTTATACCAATAGAAAATGGAAAAAACAGTGAAAAAAGCTTACCTATTATTATTCCTTGATGGACAGTGCCTCCTCCTGTATCAAGATTTGATATGCCTAGATAATTTAAAGAATTACCGGAATAATAACACTACCTAAAGAAACCTCACTGAAACCCTCAATGAACCCAAATCTGATAATTTCAAGAAATGCAGCTGAAGATGGATGTTTTCTTATACCAATAAAAAATAGAAAAAAACACAAAAAAAATCATATTTATTCTTCTTTGATGGGCTGCAACTCAGCCTGTATCAAGATTTTTTTTACCAATAGAAAATAAAAAAACCCTCAGTGAAAAAATCTTGACTTGCATTCTTCCTTAATGAGTAGTGCCTCTTCTTCTTGTATCAAGATTTGAACATGACAATGGTTTTGGTGGAGTTTTCCTCTCCCATCAATGAAAAATAACTAAAACTCTTTAGCTTTAGCTAATTCAGATTTACAACCTCAACTGAAAGAGATACATATTTCGGCCAAAGATAACTATATAATGCAAAGGTTATATTACAATATCTTTTTTATTTCTTAGTTTTTGTATTTTGTATAATTATGTTTCAATATTATTCATTATATTTTAATTAATATTATATATATAAATTAATATATAACTATATATTACACTAGTACAAAATTATCAAGTTAATCAAGGCTTGAACTCCACTAAAACTTTATTTTTGTTAATTATAATCCTTACATTATGATTATTATAATATTATAATAACCATCAATCACCCTTATAATATTTATCATATATTTTTTTAATAATATATGTTACTATGTGATTGCAAAAGTATTTTTTTCTTGGCATAATATTCAATTCTCATTAATTTGTAAATGGTAAATCAATTATTCAATTGAATTTTTTTAATAGTGATATAATTAGTATTAATATATATTTTGTAATTATTTTATTGTTTTTTAGATTTTGTACATTTTTAAGTTGGAGTTATGAAAAAATTCAAGAGCATGAATATGATGTTCTTATATTATTAAAGATCATGGTTAAAAACATGACCAAGGCTATGAAAAATTTCAAACATTACATACAATATGGTGTTACTATTGTTATGTTGACATGACAACAAAATGGGAATATCCACTGCAAGAAGAGGCTTTCAAAATGCAAGTTCATTAATCCAAATAACGATCGTATGGATTTGGCCCCTTGTCCCCTTGTTCTCAACATCCAACGATCATATGGATTTTGCCCCTTGTCCCCGTAATTTATGTACCCTCGTAGAGTTTGAGGTATGTCTACTCAGATTACGTCTCCTAGCTGGGTCTTATCCTAGCTATTCCTAATTATTCCATCTGTGTGAATCCATCTCATAAAAATAGTTGTAAAGGCCAATTTGTAGTAATACAAAATCCAATCACGAGATAGCGATCTAAATTTTGGTGAACTAGCATTAGTAGAACCACCAGCATAGGTATATATTATATAGTATCTGAGAGAGCAACATCTAAGGCAGAGATAGTAGAGGCATCAATAGTGGTAGAGCTCCTAGTTTACTTTGATCCATCCTGAAAAACAAGGCTTTGAATGGCCTAGCCCGAGAATCAAGAAACCCACATTGCCAACTGGGCGCCTTGAGAAGTCCTCATGGGCAGAATAATATTAAATCCTCTCATGACCGAATTAAATCCTCTCATGGCCGAATTGGGGACAAACCAGACGGACCAAATTGATACTCATAACCCCGAATCCACAGATTGATTTAGCAGAAGCCCCTTTGGGAAATGGGTAGTTGTAAATAGATCTATATTTGAAAAATCCTTCATGTTTTGCTTCGCCTCCCTATGAAACTTGATAGGTTTTAATCTATATTTTAATTTGTATAATGTATAAGTAAATAATATGTGTATATATTTAATTATATTAAATCACATAACATATGAACTATACATATTTATTTATACTAAATCTTTTAACATATGAACTATAGTGACATATTTATATTAATTATATGTTGTTATTATATTTACATATTTTACCATTATTAAGGTGAAAGAAGTTTATATATCATAAGGGTGTTTATAAAATATTTATCTATTTTATAAATTCAGTTAAGTATTATATTTACATTTATTAGAAGTATAGTATGGATGGACTATAAATGTATGGATTTTAACATAATTCCCTAAAATGAAGCATGTTTTGTTGGGAGAAAGAAAATTGGAACAATTTCAACATTATGTTTCCCTTGTGGTTTGAATTTTGTACTTTGGTGGGGTGTTTCAGAATAATCCCACTTGTTATGCATGCTTTAAATGGTAAACATACCCCATATGCTTTAAATGATGATGATGATGAACTAGATGACAATGACAGTGATGATGTTTTTGATGATGACAATGATGGAAATGATGATGTTGATGATCACCATCGTCATCTTTTTCATTGTCAGTATGATTATCACAATAGTCATCATCATTGGCATAATCATCATCCATGTCATCATCATCGCCATTGTCCTTGACATCATCATCATCATGACTATTGACATTTTCATGAGTTATTCATAATTACGTTTGGCATAAGAAATAGCATCTACCCAAAATATGTGATTAGTGGAAAAGGGTCATGGAGGACACACACGATTTATGCATGACAAATAACAACTTATTTTTTAAGATGATCAACATCATCATTCTCATTGTATTCATCATCATTTTCATTGTCATCATCACCATCATCATCATTCATTTCATTGCCATCATACTCATTGACAATGTCATCATTTCCATTATCCTCATCATCATCATCATCATCATTGTCATTGTTATCCTCATTATCAACAACATTATCATCATCATCATAGCCATCCTCAATATCATAATCATTATCCTCATTTTCATCTTCAACATCTAGGTGTAAAACTGGATGCGAAAGTGGATAAAAACATGGATGCAAAAAAGGATGCAAACATGGATGCAACAAAAGTAGTCACAAAAGTGGGTGCATAATGGGGTGCACCAAAAATGGATGCAAAAGGTGATGCAAAAAATGATGCAATCATGGAAGCAAAACATGATGAAAAAATTGGCACAAAAGTGGACACAACCATGGATGTAAAATTGGATACAAAATTGGATGCAAAAGTGGATGCAACAAAAGTAGATGCAAAACTAGATGCAAAAGTAGTCATAACACCCAACGCAAAACATGATGCAAAAGTGGATGTAAGAATGGATGCATAAAGGGATGCAATAACTGATGTAAAATTGGATGCAAAAAAATATGCAAACGTGGATGCAAAAGTTGAAGCAAAAGTGGGTGTAAAAGTAAGTGCAAAAATGGGTGTGAATTAGGACGCGACAAAAGTGGATGCAATAGTAGATGCAAAAAAATACATAAACATGGATGCAAAATGGGATGCAAAAAAGGATGAAAACATGGGTGAAAAAGTGGACGAAAAAATGGATGCAAAAGTGGATGCAAAAATGGCTGAAACAAAATGAGATACAAAACTAGACTCAAAATAGGATGTAAACTTTGATGCAAAACTTGGCGCATGAAGGGATGCAAAAAAAGAAGCAGAAGTGGATGCAAAAATGGATGTAAAAAAGGATACAGAAGTGGATGAAAACAAGGGCGTAAATGTTGAGTAAAACATGGGTGTAAAAGGGGGCGCAACAAGAGTATATGTACAAACTAGGCACAAAATTAGGTGCAAAACTAGGCTCAAAACCTGTAGCAAAACCCAGCGCAAAACCTAGCGCATAACCAGGTGAAAAACCCGCGGCAAATTACGCTGTAATTTGTGCTAGATTTAGAAAAAGGACGCAAAAAATGCCTAAAATAGCACCAACCCATGAAATTGTGCCATTTTGTCCAAAAAATGAAGAAAATACACTGAAAAATGGTCTAGACGCAAAAAATGATGCAAAAAGAGACGCTAAATCCAGTTTTTGTTGTAGTGTTTTCTATGAGGAAAATAGGTTTTACCAAGTATTTCTTATGACTCTTCTTCTTGTTGTTTTGATGGAAACCTCAAGAAATTCCTTTCTTCTTTCCAACTGATATTTTTCAAGTACCAATTGCAATTTTCTGATATTAACTCCCCTTGAGTATATTATCCCTTCTAATGCTAATTTCAGGGTTCTCTTCTAGGTCAAGATAAACAATTTTAGAAAAGGCATCTACCATTATCATCTTCATCTCCATTGGTGGATTTATTCACATCTTCATATTTCTTTCCCTCAGAATGGATGTCATTTTTATCTATAGCATTATTTTTCTCATCATCATCTTTGGAAGCTTCACTGATAATTGAAATTTGTGTTTCTTCTAAGTATTTGTAATCTGGCTTCCTTCTCCACATATTTTTATGAGGTACTTTTCTTACTGGTATTCTATCTTTTGAAGTGTTTGTGTCTTATTTGCTTCTCAAACTTTGATCTTTTCTTTTGGTTCTACAATCAACAACCTTGTGACCAAACTTGTGACAACAATGACAATATCCAAGGAATTCCATGTTATAGAATCTTATGGCTATTTTCATTTGCATGTATTCTCAAATTTCATCTTAGGAGGATGAGCAGAGTTCTAATGACTGGAAATAGTCTTCCTGTAATTTTTCTGCTTCTTGGGTGTACTCTTCTTATAGCTATGAAACTTTTCATATGCTTTACAATTCACAGATTTATGTCAAAAATTAATACGAGGGTAGAAATGACCCAAAATTATTTGTCAATATCTACTTGTCATTGGTATTTTAGGCATCATATATGTTCTTTGTAAGAGAGAAGCATATTTCTTACTTTCTTCTCTTTTAATTGGGCTCTTGAGTGCAGCACCATATCTTCTTTTATTTCCATCTTGGTTTGTGAAAGAGGAATATCCTAGATTATTTTCTTTGTCAAATCCTAATCCATATTTATCGCTTAATGCTCTTTGGACACTTAGGATTTCATCTCAAGTCCTTGAGTTTTTCACAAACTTTGATTTGATAGAATATTTATCAACCCCTTTTCTAAGTTGAATAATCTCTTTTTCAAGTTTTTTTAATCTTGTATTCTCTTCTTGAGCTGCACTACTAGGTCTTCTTCAATCTTCTTGGTCTCTTGAAGCTAGTTCTTCAAATCAATAATAATTTGACTTGACCCTTTATCTTTTGATTTCTGCTCTTCTTGGAATTTTGACAACTTTTCTTCCAAATATTTGTTCTTCATTTTTCTCTTTCTCAATTATTCAAGAGCACTTATGAGTTCTTCCTTTAGGTCCACCACTCCTTCCATATATGAATCATCTTCTAAAGTTACTATATCCATGAATAGATTTTCTTCATTTTCACTTATCTCTTCATCTTCACTATATTCCATGGAATAGAAGTTTTTATTCTTTTTATTAATTTTTTTTGTATATGGTTTCACTCCTTGATCTTCCTTATGACTACAATATTCTTCATCATCACTTTCATTCTTGAAAAGAGAAAAACTTGCTTCTGCTACTTATTTAACGGAGTAAAGTTTCTTCAATTTGACCTAGAGTTCCTTAGCTGAGAGACATGGTCCTATATTTTAGTTTATAGGTTGAGGTAATCCATCAAGTATGGCCTCTATTTCCCTTGAGTTATTTTTCTTGGATTCTTTCTAAGATGTAGTCCTTACTCTTTTTGGTGGGATGTAATAAGATATTACTATATTCCATACACCACATCCTAATGACTGTAAGTACACTCTCATTTTTATTCTCCATATTGCATATTCTCCTTTATTAAGTGTTGGATATCTATTGGAATCCATTCCTTCTTGTTGATCCATAGTGGTTTTTAATAGGATATTCCTTCCAGTGATTAAGTTGTAGTGAAGGATCCCGCTCTGATACCAATTATTGGAAATTTGGACAATACTGAGAGGGGGCGTGAATCAGTATTATTAACTTTTAACAATTAATACCACTTTTAACTTATTCATTAACACACATGATCAACAAGACACGAGAAACACAACTTTTATTGTGGAATCCCAATTGGGAAAACCAACAATACTTCCTATTACTGCAAAATTATATTTACAAATAGTTTATGCCTGCTACTGCAAACAGGGATGGTACTACACCCTATATACCAACAAGTACTGGAAGGAGGCTACGACCCCTTGGTTTATCATCTACTACTAAAAGGATGCTTCTACACCCTATTTACCTGCTACTACTAGAAGGAGGCTATGACCCCCTGGTTTATTAGCTACTACTGAAAGGATGACTCTACACCCTATTTACCAACTACTACTGGAAGGAGGATACAACCCCCTTACAAGCATATAGCCTACCCTAGCACCACCCTACTACCCTAGTATGTTTTTATCAAAATTCCAGATATCATTATATCTTTCATACTATCACTAGTTTATCATTACTCCTAGTTCTTTATCTTTTGCTATTGTCACTTGGATCTGGACTACAAAGACATATTTTCTAAACTCAAAGTCTTGCTTATAAATACATCATTCATTTTACAAATGGATATCTTCATTCTGGAGTTCAACAATTGCTCCCTTTCAATCTCAGTTTGTGCATGTTAATCAGACACATCACTTCATAAAGTATTCCTCTTCAGCAAATGTGTTTCCTTACTTCTCTATTTCATTATTTTTAAATCTTTTTAAATTTATCAGTCACATCCTTCCACAATTTCTTTTTTGCAACGACCTTTTGGCATTTATCTTTCTGCAATTATCTTTTCACAATTACCTTTCTGCAATGATACTTTTCGCAACTTCCTTTCCAGAATTTACCTTCTGCAACTAACCTTTCTACACCGATATTTCTACAAGTACCTTTTCCACAACTACCTTTTTGGAACTACCTTTATGCAATCATATTTTTGTAATTACCTTTCCGCAATTACCTTTCCACAATGACCTTTCTACAATGACCTTTTCGCAATTACCTTTCCGCAACGACCTTTCTGCAATCAAAAACTCCTTCCTTCCACAATTGCGAATTGTGGGTTGCAGTTCTACATTTCAACTTTTCTCAAAATTGCTTTTGTAATTCTTCTTCCACAACTTGCAGATTGAAAATTGCAGGTTCCTTCTGCATTGCAGATTGGTGATTGTGGTTGTGCCTCCCAAATTTTTTGAAATGGTCTTTGACAAATCTCTTTCCACAACTCCTATGAACCATTTATCGCTTTGTGGGATCCTCCTCATCCATTGTTGAGTTGTCAAACATGGAACTTCACCTTGGCACTCTAGAATGTTATCTTCCATGCACATTTACTTTGCAGATCCTTTCCATGTCGCCGATCTATTTTCTTGATACGATCTTAGTCATCCAACCTATGCTAGATAAGCTGATTGCAACGCCATGAATCTACGTTGATTGATCATAGGATCGATTAATTAACCTCGATCGGACTTGATCACCTTACTGAATATACACATTATCTTTGTGGATTCATTCGTACAAGTATTAAAACTATCAATTGATTCATGATTTAGACACACAAGGAATCAATTATTCATTTGCATAGATATATCCATAAATAGTCCTTCTCAATTCAACATAATGATGTCACATTGCAACACTGACTTCATGATAGAACCTCATGTGTCTTTCCAGCCTCATCACACATGCCACATCATTATGTATGCCATTTCATCACTTCCTTTGTTGTTCCATTGTCTTGCACTGATTTTTCCCTGCCATCATGTCCTTGGTTATTCCTTTGTCATTACTAAACTCCTTTGACATGAATGACAACTCCATTCAACACCCCTTCCAGTATCTACATCATCTATCTTAGGGAGAAGTGGTGTCGGTTCTAGTTGCACAGATTAAAGAATAACTTTTAATTGGAGTTGGTCACTCCAAAATATTTTTTGGATGCATTGATGGAAAACTTGAACTTTGAAAAATACTAGTTGTATGAGTTCTACCTCCATAAATTAGTAGTTTTCCATTCATATGATTGGTCACCTAACCCATATATTGATGAATTTCAGCTAAGAGCACTTTGCTCTTAGATGAATCACGAAATAGAAAGGGATCAATATGTCCACCTTTACTAGATAGAGGAATGGGAGAATATTTTATGGGTTATGGAAGAAGCATCTCATCATTGAAACAATTATCCAAACTTACAATGATATGGCAGCTAATGAGGATCTAATCCCTATCCTTGAGGAAAAGCAATAGGAAACCATTGATCATTTTGACAAAATCCTTCAAAGAATCCTCGACAACGTAGAGGATGTCATCAGGGACCAATGGAAAAGACTATTAATGGATTTAAAGAAAAGAGAGCCACACTCTCTCCATAGGATGGATTTTTCCTTGTTTAGATCATGAATGTACAAAGAGTGTGTCTAGAAAAAAAATGAAATGGATTGGATTGAAGATAAACCCTCCATTTTTTATTCCCCATACACTTAAAGAAGATATTGATGAAGAAGAATAAAAGAGGAATTGGTCAAAAGAGGACCAGAACATGGGATACTACCAACAACCATGTGCACTCGGGATAGTTTCTTGGGATATCAAAGAGGCTATTGAAAAATAGAAATATATTCTAAGCCAAGGTGATGGTTTGCACAGGGATGTGTAACATCTTCAAGTTTGGGGGATATTGTATGGCCATGATATAGGTATCAATTACACTCACAAATACCCTTTCTAATGTCATGGAGAAACAATTTAGCATGAGATAACCCCTTTCTATAGGATAGGTTATGATTGTAGTTGATTCTAAAGTAATGTTGGATATGTGGTAGTCTTTCATTGTGTATTGTGATTTTAAGAGAGCTAACAATTGGTTTAGTATCATATGCAATTAAATGTCAGTTAATGGAAATCATCAAGTCAGCAAATCGTATATTCTTTTGACCTAACATAAGAAAGCTAGGCAAAGTCTGTTCTAGTTGTCCACAAGAAATAATGAAGAATCTTGAGATCAATTCAAGAGACTGCAAGTCTCTCCTTATTTTCAAAGAATGGGAGATCCGAATAAGATTGATCTCGATATTTTTAGCGTAGATGTTTTCATTATATTTTGAGTTTTGTAATAAATAGAGACTCGTGCCTCATGTGAGAGAGTTAGACAGAGTTAGATAAATTTTTACAAAATACTTTTTTATATACATTGCAGCAGTCAAGTTTGTCCTTTTGATTATGAATTTTTAAAGTGGATAATGGAAGAACTGTGGTTTATAAATTTTGTGAGTTTATAGTTTATTTCAGCTCTTGTAATGCACTTTGAGTTGGGGCCCCTCATCGTGTTGAGTAAGAGTTATGTTTTTCTTTTCATTTTAGTTTTAAGCATTTCTCTATCTTGATTAAGTGAATAGTTTCATTTTTTTAATATTATTGTTTATTTGATTTACTTAATGATTTGGATCAATGGATTCGGATGCATAGGAAGTTACAACTTAGAATAAATTTTCTGGAAATATCATGTTCTGTTCTGTAGATTTGAATAACAGTACATGTAGTTTAAATATATGGTTTATGTAGTCTTGTAGGTTGATTCTTTAAGCACAATTTATCCATATTTATACTTCATAGAATACTTATTCCAATTTTGGTCAGATTAAATCCTATATGATTTCTTCGACTAAAACCTTCCTGCTTTCATAGAGTAATCTTGATTCGCTTAATAAATGTCCAAAACATTTCTTAGAATAGAATTTCATGTGTTATTAGATTAATCATTTCATGCTTTTATAATTTAGTTTCATTCTTGCAAATCATATCGTCCATTAAACATTAACATGATGCTTTCTTTAAACAAATATTCATAATTTCATATATTGTAATTTATTGCTTTTCTAAAACAATTCACATAATAGTTTTGCTTGCTTAAAGAGAAATTTCCAATTTAATATAATAGACCATTAGTTAGGCCTCTCTCAGTAGTTTCACATACAGTGCCTAGTTCCTCTTAATTTTTTGTGATCCTTGATCGATAATTAAAGTAGGATTCCTGAAATGTGAGCCTATACAAAGGTTAGCATATCATTATCCCTCGAAGACACTCATAGAGTAGGACATTAGGATAAAATCCAATCTGCCTACAACTACTTGTCTTAGGTTCCATCCCTCCCATGAGAGCCACCTACTATGTACCTAAAACACTAGACACTAGGCTACCCCTTCACATGTGCATGCAACATGTTATCTTTGCTTCAAGCTAAAATCAAATGCTGAAATGATATATAGTATTGAAATAGATAGGATTCTCAATAAATCCTATGGTCCCAATCTTGGAATTATCGATTTTGAATAGTGTTCCTATTTTCAAATGGATTTTGAACCGCACCCGATAGAAATGATTTCGAGTTCCCTATAATACAACCTCTATGTCTCAAATGTGTGATGACTGAGACAAGTTATTTGGATGCATTTCCATAAAGTCCTAACTTAACTAAAATATTATTTTGTCCTGGAAGTGATGGATTTTAGTTAGTTTAGATTAGGGATTCAATTTTATGTTTCACTTTGGGTCATGGACCAACTAATGTTTGAACTTAAGGTTCTAGTTGTGTCCAGAAGTGGTGTGTACAACAAAAAATGAAATTGCAAGAAAATGTAAATTCTTGAAAATAAAGAGGGAGAAGAAAGGTATATGATAATGAAAAGTAAAAACAAGGGATGTTATTTCTTGAATCAAATCTACTTCTTTCTTAAATGAGCAAAATAATACTTCCAATATTTCTAGAAAGCAACAATTTCCAACATTGACTAGTATTGGATTAGTGAAAGCTAAGCAATGCAAATGCAAGAAATACTAGCTCTAGATACAAAACGATCTAGAAGGGAAACCATTTCTCAAATATTTTATTCCTAACAAAAAGGAAATAAATCTAGTTTCAAATGAATTTGCAAAGAAAAAAAAACAAGGTTCTCAGCGAATCAACAAAGAGGATTTAAACGAATCCAATAAATTAACGAATGCTCAATTCTAAGAAATATTTTTCTAAAATATAAATAGAAGAAAAAAATCCAATATAGAACTCTAAATTTAGTGAATACTAAGATTTATCAAATCTTTCTCTACCTACATCGTCCAAATTGAAACAAATATCAATAATGCAACAAAACTAAGGCTACAAACATATAGCTAAATTTAAATGATAACTTGTAATGGGAATTGAATTAATCTAAAAAGGGAGAAAGATCAAATTGGTTTCTTATAGGAAAAACTTATTTTTTCCATGACATCACAGATTTCATAGGGGAAAATGTGACAACGTGTTACACTTTTACTAAGAAAATGTGCACATTGAGATACTAAAATTGCAAAAATAGAAAAACAACTCATAACCACATTAAAAAATCATGGTGTTCACCTAGGTTACTTGTTTGCAAATAGATAACAAAATTATCAATAAACAATACAAATAATTTAATACCCTAGTCACCTATGAATCGGGGTAAAAAAATGGTCTCAAGGCAACAAAGAATGAATGAAAGGATTCATCCCTAGTGGAGTCACTAAACTTGATGTATGTGATTTCTCAGCCACCTGTAGCAAATGTACTTACTTGATGCTTGTTCTATCTCATGTAACAAATCAACATAAAGAAATGAAAACTAAAATAAACAAATTAAATCCTTTAAATATGCATGCATAACATATAAGAAAACTAGCTAAGTAAAGAATATGAAACACATGTAAAGTATCATTTTATTATTATTACTTAGAGAATGAATGAATATGATAGCACCTTGGTATCAATTGTATATGGTAATGTACCTCTACAATTGATCACATGGGGGGTTATTCTACCTTCTTTGTGCTCAAGTTTCTATCCACGTGATTGTGTTGGTTGAATCCAAATAGTGAAAGAAGGAAGCGATAATGGCTCTCTCTCTTACTTTTAGTATAAAATCCAACAACATGACCTTAATATGAGAATGTATACGGAATGATGACCTTGAAGGTTGTATTTATAGGAAATAATATGAAAAATACTAATATCTAGTTCCAATGTGAATTCTATCCATTTCACTAATGATTTAGTGGGGAAGCTAAGGTTTGGAAAACCAAATCAACATTTTTTTTCCATAATGGTTAGGGTTTTCCCACATTCAACCACTATTTCATTTGGAAGGTATTAAACAATTATGAGTAACCAAATTATAGTCTTGTGACCTTGTCATAGTTTTTGAGAATTTTAGTGCAATGCATCATTGTAGGATTTTAGGGAAAGTCACGACATGATAGTTAGGATCAAACTTTGACTTTGTCTCAAATTTTGATCACAATTGAGGTCTTATTGAGGTGGACATGATGAAACAATGCTAATGCTATCATTAATGATGTACAATGGTGTTGGAACTCATGACAAGGTAGGCAAGAAAAAATTGTTTGTTAGTTGTATAACCTTGTTCATTTAATTCATTCATTTTAACCACATGCATTTCAAACATATAAATTTATTTATTCCATGTTATATAAGTGATAACACAAATACCTTAAATGATAAATTCCATGTTATATAAGTGACAACACAAATACCTTAAATGATAAATTCCATGTTATCTAATTCAGAGAACAAATCAATCAATTAGTGTCATTAGGTAAAACCTAGAAACAATAATTAACATTGTTACTTAGCTTTGAAAAAGTTTAAGTGATATACTTTTGAATTAAAAGTAGTCTAAATTCATCTTAATCTTTAGTCTCTCATTCAATAATAGTCTAAAAGTTTAACTTGCAACAAATTTTGGTTCCTTTTGTTATTCATTTTAGTCTTGCTTGACATTTGAATCTCATTAAAAATGTGACTTTTGTTGTTCGCTTCAATCTTAATTAGCATATTTGAATGTCATAAAGAAATCTGGTATGCAAGTCCTTAATAATGAAAAATTCAACAACACATGGCCTTGATGAATAAGACCACAAAATGTATAAACATGCATACTACAATCATAACTAGTTGATAGGATTTTGCAAATATCTATACTTAAAATAATGTTAAATTATTAATGGCTAGCTTTCTTTGAAATGAAGTTTGCAAGTATAGGTTTTCCAATATCATATAGTTACTTTAATGAATATATTTCATAATGT
>LPNX010491167.1:73567-303137 GCA_001517045.1 Pseudotsuga menziesii | reverse complement strand
GGGGAACGGGGTAGATGGGGATGAGAGGGGTAGTTTTTTTTTTTTCAAATTTCAAATTTTTGTTTTTGTTTTTAATTTATTTTAAAAAATTAAAAAATGGTTTAATTTTTTTTAATTTGTTTTTTAAGTTATAAAGTTTCATATTTTATGGTTTTTTTTCAATTTTTCATTATTTTTTATTTTATTTTAAGTAGTTAAGTTTTTTTTTTAAGTAAAAAAAATTGAAACTTTTTAAATTTTTTTTCATTTTGAATTCAAATTTGTTAAATTTTTTTTTAAATAATTTGTATGTTTTTGAAAATTTTAAATTTATGTTTCATTTTGATTTTTTTGTTACAATTTATTTTTATACATTTTTGTAGATTTATCTTTTAAATTTTTTTGTTGATAAATTTTCTTACAATATTTTTTTTTTAATTTTTTTAATTGGGTTTTTGAATTTTTTAATATCGTTTTGCATTTTTTACTTTTTTGAATTTTTTTTAAACTATAGCTTTCTAAAATTTTAACCTTGAATAAAAATGATAGTTATTTTAGGAGGTCCACTTTTGAATCCACTGGTCAATTTATGGTTTCAATTACAATGATACCACATGTCATGGTTCTGGTTGTTTTTTGTGTTTTTTAAGCAAAGATATGAATTTTATGGTTTAATATATAGTTTTATTATAAATAATATCATAAATTCTTTTATTTTATATAGAAATATTGGTGAAATAATTTCTTGAATAATTTGTGTTTAACTAAGTTCTAGTTATATATAGTGTTACTGAAAGATTTAATAAATACAATTTTAAATTATGATACAATGACATAATAATGTCATTTTTTGAAAAAGTGTGTTACCAGTAGCATTAGTTTTCAATTCAGGGATTGATTTTAACGTTATTGTAAATAACATTAAGGATTGTTTTCATCCATGTCCACATCTTTATCCTAAAAATAGGACTTTTTTGGCCCAAATGTAGGAGTTTGTTGGCAAAAAATTAGGTGTTTTTTCACAAAAATATGAGTTTTATGGCTAGAGTTCTCATTTTGATTATAAAGTTCTCGTCAAGTTGTATTAAATGTCAAAATTAAATGAAGGATAACTGTGTTTTATTTTTCATAGGTGGATTTGCCCTAGTTTCTATCACAAAGTTGTTTATATAAGTTTTGAGCATATATATCTATGCACATAAACTAAATAGATACCATGAAAATCAAATCAATAATAAGTTAATCACGTAAAAATGATATATCATAGGATATATTTTATATTGTCTGATGCATTGCTGCTAGGGTTTGCTCTACGTGACTGTGACTAGGGTTTCACCATGAGCGGTTCCGGAGGCGGTGTGTTGTCTCCTCCCTCTCTAGGAGATGTTGAAGCATTCAAACAACTTGTCTCTGGCCAGAATCAGAAACCCCTCAATGTTCTATCTCCAAATTTCATGAAGAATCTAGATGAGATCCCAACCATCGACCTCCCACCATTTCAAGCCATGCAAATTGTTGTCTCACTCGTTGATCAAGAATTGGTAGTCCAGTTTACTGGGCTATGGTCATTCCCCAAGACAAATGATAACTGGATCCAGAAAAATTGGTGACCGCTAATCTCCAATAGCGTAACCTTCTATGTTGTTGGTTGGGGCTTCTTCCTCTTTGAATTCATCTCCCAAGAAGATCGAGATCTAATTTTATGTAATGGACCTTACTTCATGGGTACATAGGGCATGTACCTAAATTGTTGGACTCTTGATTTTGATCCAGCCATTCACATCCCTAAAGCAGTTTCGGTCTGGGTTCACCTTCCAAACCTATCTATCCATTGCTAGAATTCATCTTCCCTACAATCCATCGGCAACATGATTGGAAAATATATCGACAAGGCAAACACAAAAGACCAATATTCATGTGCCAGAATCTGTGTTGAAGTATATCCAGAGGCAGGTCTCCCAAAATCTATCAAGTTAATAGTTGGAGATTGGTAGCACTTCCAGAAACTAGATTATGAAAAAATTCCCTTTAAATGTAGGCATTGTCATGACTATGAGTACTTCTAGAAGAATTCCCCAAAAATTCCACTAGCACAAGCAGATGGGGAGGCTAAATAAGGATGGCATCAAGCTAAATGCTCAAAGGAAAATCCCAAGCCCCCATAAAGAAGAGAGAGGAGAAACCCTCCAACACCCAGGAAGGGGGACGTAGCTCAGAAACCCCAACATGACATAGGAAATAGTTTCATTGTACTAGAAGATCCTCTGGATGAAGCAATCTCGGTCGAGAAGGTTTCACTAGGGGAGGATGGGTTGGGTAGGACCCCTTCACCAAAAAAATTAAGATCGGATGGAAAGGGTTCTCCTGAAAAAACCCTATGTAAAAACATTCTGCAGGATACCACGGAACAACTAGAGCCTCAACATCCAGAATCAGAGCAGGATTCATTCGAAAAAGAGGAAGGTGAAATTTGCTTAGTCCAATAATCACAAAAAACAACAAGAAGAGGAAGGAAGCTAGACAAGGAACACAGAGAGGAAGCTACTTACGAAGATAAATTGCAAGGATCTCAGGTAACAATCGAAGGAATAATAAATTCAAGAATCACAAGGAAAAAAGGTCAAGCCTCTAAAGAGAATGCCCATCTTCCAAAACACAAGTAATGAAGGTTGTGTCCTGGAATTGTAGGGGATTAGGGAGAAAAAAAGAAAATAGATGCAATGAAAGATTTAATTCGTATATCTACTCTTGAAATCTTACTAGTCCATGAGGAGACCAAAATGGAGGAACTCGATTTCCTCCAAGCTAGTCAGCGTTTTTGGAAAAATGGGAAAGGTATTGCTATAAGTGCCTGAGGTGCCTCTGGTGGACTAGGAACCTTATGGAATCCAATCAATTGCAACTTAAATCACTCCTCCTTCAGCACACATTGGGACTTCACAAGTCTCCGTCACAAAAACTCAGGTCTACTAGTAAGTATTTTAAATCTCTATGTTCCAGTTCTCTTTTCAAAAAAAAATATTGTTGGGAAAGTGTTCAGGAACTCCTAAGAACCCTTCAGCCTAAAAATCGAATATTGGATGGGGATCTAAATATTACTCTGCATATTAAATAAAAGAAAGGGGGTGTAATTGTTAGATACCCACTATGAGAAGTAGTAGAATATATAATCATGGATTGGGACCTAGAAGATATTAAACCATCCAAGGGTATTTTCACCTAGTCTAATAGAGGAATTGGACTAGGTCACATAACAAATCAACTTGATAGATTTTTAGTTCAACACTCTCTCTTTTTTCTAGGACTTAGGGATGATTCTTCCATTATCCCCTTCAGCATGTCCAAAAAATAATCTAGGGCCTATTCCATTTAGATTCATCCCATCCTATATCAAGAAGGAAGGCTTTCATGATATAGTTCAAAATTTTTGGAAGGACCCAATCTCAGGGTATCCTTTTTTTGTCTAGGAAGAAAAGATTAGAAAACTCAAAGGCGCTCTTAAATATTGGGCTAAGTCTTATAAGACCCTTTCCATGCAGAGAATCGAGGCCCAAAAGCTCTTAAAGCAACATCAGATCTGACTCGAGGGTCAAATGATCGATATGGGTAGTTTAGAAAAAGAAGCATCTCTCTAATGGAACATGCATGCAACTTTTAGAATAGAGGAGGAGTACCGAAGACAGAAATGCAGATGTATCTATCTAAAATATGGGGATAAAAGCACCATATTTTTTCACAAACAAGTTGAGGTTCATAAGAAGTACAAAGAGGTTAAGGAAATTCATTAGCAGGATCAAATAATTCAAGACTTCGATGAAATCAAGCAAGAGTGTACAAAGCATTTCAGGAGTATCTACACTGATAAAATACCTCTTGGGGATTATCTCAGCTCCCTTGTTATGAATCTGATCCCTCCCTTGATTAATCCTTAGCTAGTATGGATCCTGACAAAGCCCCGAGTTCGGATGGTTTCACTGCCAGATTTCTCAAAGCTTGCTGGAAAACAGTCAAATCAGATCTCGAGAATATGGTCATAAAGTCCCAATCCTACAGCAATATTGGAGGAAGTACTAATTCAACATTTCTAGCTCTCATTCCAAAAGAAATAGGGGCCATCACCTATGACCATTTTAGAATGATTTCTCTCTGCAATATTAGCTATAAAATAATTACCATAGTTATCGCAAGCGGGCTAAAATATGTTCTTCCCCATATAATTCCTGAGAATCGAGGTGGGTTTATAAAAGGAAGGAACATAGCCGATAACATCATCCTCGTCCAAGAATCAATCCACTCAATTATTCAGAATCATGAAAAAGGTATGGTCATCAAACTAGATTTAGCTAGTGCGTTTGACAGAGTTAGACATGATTTTCTATTCCATGTTTTGCTCTACTTCGAATTTAATACTTCTTTATATCCTGGGTTAAAGCTTGTATTGGAAGTCCCTGGATCACCCCTTTGCTAAATGGCATGGTAGAAGTTTTTTTTCAATCCACGTGAGGTCTTCAACAAGGTTGTCCTCTCTCTCCTCTTCTCTATGCCATTCAAGCTTTAGTTCTCATCTTTCAGCCAGATCAAAGCCAACGACGTCAAGAGCTTATTGGGATCCGTATTGCTCGGGGAGTCAAATATATCAACCATGCTCAATTTGTTGATGATATGATCCTCCCCAGAGGAGAAGGTGTTTATTCGACAAGATACTTCAAGAAAGAGCTGGATATTTATCAAGAAGCCTTGAGAATTCAAATAAACTATAGGAAGATTCAAATTTATGCTTGGAATTGTAATCCAAGAGAGATTTCATAAATTTCTAGAATTTTGGGAATAGAAGTAAAAACTCAATGAGAAGATTTTAAGTATTTAGGAGTCCCTATCTTTAAATCTGCCCTAAGCTCCACTACTTGGATTCCTTTAATTGACAAGTTAAAAGTCAGAATAAATACTTGGGAATCTTTTTGGTTAAATCCTGCTAGAAAAGTTGTCCTAATTAAAGAATTTCTTACTATCATCCCCATTTATCAATTCTCCATTCTCTTGGCCCCGAAAGGTATAATCTCTCATATTCAGGCCCCGATTAGACGCTTCCTTTGGAAAGGACGAAAACATAATGAAAAAAATCTTTCGTTGGTTGGATGGGAAAAAATATCAAGGCCCCTGATGGAGGTGGCCTTCAAATTTGTGATCTTAGGGCACAAAATCTAGCCCTTGGAGCCAATCATCTATGGAATCTAGTCACTGGAAAAAAAATCTTGGAGAAAGCAAGTTTTATGGAAAAAATACTTCAATGTAAATTGATTAAGGTGTCTTCACAATTCCCCTAGACTTAGAAAAGGTTCTCCTATTTTTTCTATCTATATGAAGGCCTATAGTTTCTTTTCCACTAATATCACATGGAACCCAGGAAATGGTAAGCATATTAATCTTTGGGATGACTAAATATCGGGGGAACCTCCTTTGGATTAACATCCATTCATTGTTCAAATTAGAGGTTGTCTGAGAGATCAAAACGTAATTACTCTTTGGGATATTTCAAAATGGAATGCTGATACCCCTCAAACTTGGAAATGTTGGTTTCTGGCAAACTTTTCCCGCCATCTTCGGGTTAAAAAAGAATCCTTTCTTTCCCTCCTACAAGGAAAGACGCCAATATCAAAGAAGACCAAAGAAACTAAAGGTTGGGGGAACAATACAGGTGTCTATTACACTGTTGTTAGTTATAAGTGCATCAAGTCTACTCCCCATGTTTCGGACAATCCTGCTATCTAGAAGAGCATATGGAAAGTAAAAATTCTTCCCAAAATTGATTTTTTTATCTGGAATCCAGCTCATAATCAAATATTAATTGGGGGGAATCTTAGAAAGAAAGGTTGGGAAGGACCCACTAGATGTCCCTTTTTCCTTTGAAATTCTGAATTAGCAGAACACTTGTTAATTTCTTGCTCTTCCATAAAAGACGTTTGGCATCAGGCCCTAGCTGGTAGAGATGGCTCAATGCAACTTCCTGGGAACATCCACTCCCTTTTAATTAATTGGGCATCTCTCTGCCCTTTTTATAGTCTAAAAAATGCCTTGTTTAAATCTTGCTAGTTGACTCCTCCTAAATTTATCTTCTGGAAATTATGGTTGGAAAGAAACTCTCATATTTTCCAAGGGAAAGCTTCCACTATAGTGCAACTTGTCTCCAAAGTCTTTACTCTGATTTGATATTGCCTAAAATCTTGTGGACTAACTCATCTGGATTCCCTCTCTCTCCTGCAGAAGAAGCATGGCTTCACTATCTCTCTCCAGAATTACCCATACCAATCCTATACCCCCTCCAAAAACCATTCTCTTGGGAGCTGAGGATGGAAAAATTGGATCTTGTTAAGTGGATGACTCGATTACAAAGATACATTTTATTTTTTGATGGAAAATATAAAGGGAATACATGGGACACAGGAGGGGGGGGTGATTCTCATTAATCTTGATGGAATTTAGGAATAGGTGTACTCTTAGGGGTTAGGTGATGAAACTAATAACGTTGTGGAAGCACTTTCCCTCTGGAAGGGCCTCTCCCAAGCTTGAAGTCAGGAACTTTCAAAAATTACGGTCATTGGGGACTCAAGATTAATCATCCAATACTTAACTAGCAGCTCCCTCTCGTCCCAAATAAAAGTCCGACAACTAATAAAAATGATTCAAATTCTCTCAAAATTTTTTAGAAGGATTGAGTATTTCCATGTTTTGAGAGGGCTAAATGACTAAGCTGACCTTGCGGAAAATACCACCACATCCTTGAGAAAAGGATATTTAGTTTTGAATGGAGCTATCTCCCTATGCCATATCCCATAGGCCCATGGGCATGGGAACTAGGGGCTTGTCCCAAGGCTTCCCACATGGCACTCTATTGTCCCATCCTCCATCTTGTGGGCACGTGGTCTGATATGCAGCCATTATATGCTCACCTCCCCTATCCCATCTACACTTGCATTCAGTTGGGGATTATTGTGATGATCAAAGCTCCCTGCACTCAGGATATTCCTATATTTCCTTTGTTGGTCCATCCCCACCGTGTGATCAATGCGATGGCGCATCCCTAGATATTGCATTTAATGAGCATTAAGACTGTTTTATCGGGTCGAGACCGGAATGGAATTTTTGCATTTCGCATTATTCGTTGGTTACATAGTGTAGGTTTGGTTGTAAGTGTCTGGATTTTCTCTTTATCAGGAACCATGGACTCCTCTCTAGAATCATCTTCTTCCTCTTCCCCAGCCCTCTCGACCACTACTGAGCTATGGGTGATACAAAGGAAAATTAACCGGCACAAGAGCTATCTATGGAAAATCAGCACTGAAGGTGGAAGATGCCTGGAACTGGTGGATAGCTAGCTCTCCCATCTGCATGAATAATTCACAGAGTCTATTTCTCATCCTAAAAGCACGATGACCAGAATGATTGTAGAGATAGAAGTGAGGTTCGATAAGCTAGAGCTGGTAGTGAAAAAAATGGAAGCAGGTAGACTAGCAACAACAAATTCAAAAATGTCAGCTCAACATGGTGGCACTCAAGGAAAGTAGACAATTACCCATGGGGATTTTATTTTTTGAAGTTTTTTTCATTAGTAGTAAGATAATTCTATTATCTGTGATCTCTCTGTGCAAAGATAGTAGTACTCTAGGTATAGTCTGCATTAATGTTAGTATTTCTTGTCTTGTGGCTTCTTCCTATAATGGGCATCTTTTGAACTTTGTAGAACCTTTATCAATGGTTATACCATTGTGCATTTAACCTTTATCAATGGTTATACCATTGTGCGTTTAATACAACTCATAACCATTGTTGTAAAAAAAACAAATGATATATCATAGATAATTACATAACAACTAGAAGCGGATAATAAGAAAATAATGATGTGTTTAACTAATTATATTGAATGGAGATGAACATAATATATAGAGAGGAAACTCAAATTAGGTTAGGGGGCTATTTGAATTTCTCATGCAGTTATTTGATACTATTCAAGTTTGACTAGAGACAAAGACCCTTATATAGCCATGCACACTCACATAAACTAATTTTAATTGGCCCAATACTCCTCAACCAGTTGTTCTTACTGAGTGTTGTACAAGAAACTAAATGTATATGCATGCAAATCCGTGAAATAACTCAAATGGAAAACTTATGGTTTGTTAAGGATAATTAGGGTTAGTTAGGGCCTATATTAGTGGAGTGCATTTATTCATCAAATAGTTCTAGGATTAGCCACTCCTAAAATAATGGATCAATTCCTTAAATTAGGGAATGCACCCCAAAATTGTAATGTACCAACTTGGATACATGGCACACTAACTTAGACAACTTATCAATCAGTAAGGTAGGTGACTCAAAACTAGAATTTGACCAAGGTTTGGGGTTATTGTGAGTTCAAACCAAGAGAAGGGATAATTTTTGGCTTAGTATCCTATGCATAATGAACTAGTACCTTTTATCGTTCCAAAACCAGTGAGGCTAAATTTTACTCCCAAGTTTCCTATGCACCTCAACATATACAAACTAAACCCTTTTCTTCACACATTATTTCAACCAATGGAAATGGATTTGTCTTGGATAGGATTATAAACATCAAATATCATTCAATTAACAATTGGGATTCACACCAGCAAGTTTGATGAATTTTTGAGGTGGTTTTGAAGGAAAACTAGTGAAATAGACTGCTAGGACTACTCAAGTAGCTTAACTTCGGGATGATCCAAAAAATACAAGTGGATAAAAATTGAGATAAGAGGAAGACTTCGTTAGCTGATTTTGTTCTCGATGTTTCAAGCCACAAGGTAGGGCTCATCATCAGGAGGAAGTCTCTTGAGGTTAATTTAGTTCTGGAAAATAGCTTATTAATAAGTGTAAAAATGTTTTAGGTTTTTTTAAGCCAACTTTTTTATCCCTAAAATTTTTATTATAATGATTTTAAAAATTATTTGAAATGTTTTTTAATATTTTTTTATTTAAAATTTTTTATTATGAAAAAAAAATTTAAACTTTTTTCGTACTTAAATCAATTTCTAATAAAATTTTAACTTTATTTTTATTTTTATTTTTCCAAGAACTTAAACTAAATTTAAGTTTCAATAAATGATATATAATAATTATTTAAAAATATTTTCATAATTTAAATTTTTTATTTTTAAAGCAAGTCTTTAATAACCTAAATAGTTAATTTTAGTTAAGACTAGTCTATTAAAGTTTTTTCTTTCAAAGTATCAAGTATAGTTTTATTAAAAAAAATTATTTTTTTAGATTTTTCTTATTTTTTATTTTCTCATTTTTTTTTTAAATTTTTATTATAATTATAATTATAATTTGTATAAGAGTTTTTAGTATAATAATTTTTTTGTTAATTTTTAATCTTGATAGCCAATTTAATAATAAAAATAAATAATTTATTTTAATAGTTAATTGGAGTCCTTTATTTTTTATGTATTAGCGTCTTTGAGATGGCGGGTAATAGGGCACCAACACTTATTGAGTTTAAGGCCATCATCCCTATTTAGGTTTAAAGGAATTTTTTCTATCTCTGAAGCCTCCCTGATTTTCCGCCTTTTGTAATGTTCTTCTCTGGTGATAAGTTTAGTTTCTTAAATGCGTATGTGGTGGCATGAGTGGTGGGCATGTTCAGCAAGAGCTGATTTTTGGTGGTGATAAATCAATATAATCATCATCAGTATAATCATGAATGGATAAAAATTATCAATATTAGTGTTTGGATGTGTTAAATAATTTTTTAATGAACATAATCAAGTGAGAGAATCAAATTTGTATTTTTCTTGATGTGTTACTGATTCAAACATTGAAACTAGCTCAAATTTCATAGCAATCTAGGCTAGGTGCACACAAGAGGACATGAATCATACTTTTATTTATTGTAGAAGGAAAATAAATATCATAAGTCTAATATGAAATTAACGGTATCCCGCATAGGATCAATTACATCAATAATTGATCTCAATAATAGAAGAGAAGAAGAGAGAATTCTCCATGAGAAGAAACTAGGAAAATATGAAGATTCGAACTGGAAGGATTCTCCAATCACTGTAACTAGTTGGAACTTAACTGGATCTGATCATCGGACCGCCAATAATCTCAATGATTAATACTAAATTTCCTCTTCCTCACAGTAGAAGCATGGGTCGCATCTCTCATCTTGACTAGGGGCACATCTCCCAAGTCTTGAGTAGCACAATGCTCTCACTGTCGATTCACAAACTGTCAAAAGATGGGCTAGGGGTATGCAGTCCTTCTTTTATAGATTGGGGATGACTTGTTGAGAAATTTAGAGAGGATAAATCTCCCTCATATCTGGATAAATATTCACTTCTTTCATGCTTTACTTTTTTCCTTCTTGCTTTAGCTTTTCACTACTTTTTCTTGTTTTTCTTGCTTTATCCTATTTTCATTTCCCTGCCTTCATTTTTCTTGCTTTTGCTCTGCTTTCCATTGCTTTGTCCTTCTTTTCTACTTTATCCTACTTTATTATGATTTGTGTCTTATCTTTCTTTATTTTACTTTACTTCATTGACATTCTTCATGCTTTTATCCATAGTTTCCCAGTTTTTCTTGCCTTAATTGTTTTATTCCTTCTTTTCTCAACTTTACTATCTTTAAATTTTTTTGGCTTTCCTTCTGTACTAGCTATCTTTTGGTCAACCTTTCCTCTAATGCGCCTTTTAGGATTATCTCTCTTTTTATTTCATAAATAAAATAGAAATTTATGAATTTAACTCCTAATACATGCCTATTTAAACTTTATTCAGAAATTTGGCATCTCCTAATTAACTAATACTTTAAAATTTCAAAATTAATCCTAAGACATTTAATTTTCTTCTCCTCAACCCAAGGTATTGACTGGGTTAGGAACTTAAAAACTGAATCATTTATTATGGTACATGGCAATCCTCCTCTCCGAAAATTTCTTGTCCCTAAGCAATTTCAAACTCGGATGTTGTATGATGTCTTCTCCTTCCCAAGTGGCATCCTCACTAGGCAGTCCTTCCCATTGCACCAAATACTCATAAATGATTCTACTTCTTAGCTTCTTCTCTCTAACCTCCAAGATCTTTGGAACCAACACCAAGTTCTCTTCATCATATAAGGGGGGTAACACTTTTGAAACTCTCAGTTGTTTCTCTATAACTTATTCAAACGAGACACATGAAAGACATTGTGAATCTTACCTCCAGGAGGCAATTCTAGCTCATATTCTACCTCACCAACCTTCTTCAAGACTTTGTATGGTTCATAAAACCTTGAATGTAACTTCTCTTATATATTATACTTCAAAGAGGATTTTTTATAGGGATTCAACCTCAAATAAACCATAAATTTGTAATGTCCCCTGGGGATATTAATGAGTATCAGGGAAATATCATTAGCTATCTAAGGCTAATTAGAGAATTTTAGCACAATGAATTAGTTAAACAAATATTAAAATTAATTTTTCAATATTTGTTTCATGACAAAGTCCCTTTAATTACAAATAAATTAAAATAAATTCAATAATTATTTAAACGTATGATCCAAGGGCTAGGCCCGGATTACTAACACCTTCTAGAAACATCACATATTCATTACAATCCAATTCAGACATAAATTTTACCTCTAAAGGCTATTTGTTTTATTTTCATAAGATTATAGCAGTATATCTTAACTGTATTTATCAATAGGATCACTAGAATATAGATAAAGCACGAAACAATAACACAATTATTTTAATCGTTGGAAACCGAATTGGGAGAAAAACTAGCAACCTTCATCTAGAGATGATAATTATGAGATTAGTGTACAATGAATAAGAAAGAGAAATTATGGAAATGATTTCCAAAGATAGCAACCCTGAAAACAGTCTTCTTCTGAAGTATATGTGAACTTCTCTCTCCCAGAAAACTGTGAAATTTTCTCATGTTTTCGTTATGCTATTGTGTGGAATAATGAGGAGGGGTGCCTTATTTTTTATACATATTTCCCACTAATATTTTAACTAGGGATGACTTCTCTTGAAGGAGCAACATAATTTATATTTTGTCTTTTCTTTTGCTTTCTTCTCTCCCCAAGGTATACATTGTTCTTCTAGGGTTTGTATGATTGATTACAATAAGTTCATCTCCCATAGGGGGTACAATGCATGAACAATAAGAATAGCTTCTGAAGTTGCAAGAACTCCAACACTCTGTTGATGCCTAGAAAACACCAGGTACCGATAGTAGGGACTCTCCCCAATAACCGTTCCCAATTAGATCGTTTATCTTTTGGTATTGGGAATCTGTCCGGTTAGCAACCCAACTACTGTAGAATTAAAAGAAAGTTTTAAATCTATCTTACCGGTTGTGGCTAACCCACCGTTTATGTAATTTTATATTTTATGATGAAATGCAAGTGCCTATACTAAATGCAAGTGATCAAGGACCAAAATCCTCAACATGTGATGCATAGGTTCTTACCTCCCGTCTTCTCCCTTTTGCTCCTCAATCACTATTAAGCAAATCTACCATGTATTATCTATTCTAATCTAATCTAATCTAACTATCCCCATGGAGCAGAGTTTATATTAGAATGAGTAATGTACTATATTATTTTCACATAGAATCCTACAGATAGCTATTAAATTATTCATATATAAATACAGCAGAAAAATAACACAGAGATAGCTCTATTAAGTTAAAACATCCATTACTCATTTATTGCACAAGATTCATAACAGAAAATGAAATCATTCATAAACACATAAATAATTCAGCAAGTTTGGAACAATCTCACAGATTGTACAGCATGCCAAAATAGAGATAATTCATCATTTAGTGATCCACACAACCCGTTTTGAAGCTCATGCAGTCCTTCCTCCACCCAAAATTTGGTTCTCTTTATTTATAGAAAGAAGTAGTTCTCATTACAAAAATTCTCAGCATATGTTTGCTAGAAAAAGTCCCTCCAAATCTCTATTCTATCCTTATTTATACAAAATACATATGACTTCTTAGCTACCCTAGCCTTTTGGGCTTCCTTAACTCTTCGATTACAAAATTTTGTCTACTAGTGACTAGCACTAGGAAAGTAAAATAATACAAAATATTACATATAAATTCCACGTGTGAATAAGACAAATTTAAGAGGGTCCGGCTGATGATCTAATGAAAATGCCCCATGTACAAGCTTTGGCAGCTATGACTCGATAGTCCATTGGATCTAATATGTGAGAAGTCAACTCGTGCTTGGCGAGCTACGATTCAATTTCCTTCACCTTTGGAAGGGTCTACATTAACCACTCATCTAAAATATATTTGTGCACTGGGGCCAATGCAACCCAAGTCCCGATGAATTCTTCATTAATGCTTTCAAACGTTTGGACACTTTGCTCATCCATCTGCAACTTGTCTTGCAGATTCTTCAAATGTTTCTCTTTGTCCGAGTTTTCCTGAATCTGCATGGCTGTCGAAGCTTGGCATCTATTATGTTTTATGCTCATTTTTGTGTAAAAATCCTTACACTTCTCCACAATCTTATCGATTGCGATGTGCAATCTTACTATGGCCTTATTGCTAAGATCTAATATCGCCAACTCTATCTTGAACCATGCTACTGTCTTCTGGGGCATATGGACTGGAAAAACTGAATTGAAAGTTCAATCCAAGCCAACTGAATTTAAACTAGTTCTACAATCTTCAATACCACTTTCCTAAACTCTGTTGAATTATATGTTATTTCCTTTATCCTGATCTCTGTTTGCTTGATCATGTATACTTCTTCTACCAATTTTAGCTAAACCTGGTGTATATTTCTTTGCATTGAGCAGGATTGACTATGGAATGGAGTAATATCAAGCTGCTTTTATTTAGCTACCTTGAGTTCTTCCTCTAGCAGGTTATTCTGAGTCTCTAACTCTTCTTCTCTCTTGTTGGCTATGGATTTCTGCTCTAACTACGAAACCTTTCTTTCAAGATTTCTCATTTCTCCTTCAGTGATTGCAACTGAAAGTGTTAATGCATCCTGGCCTGATTCCAACATTTGGTATGCTTCCTATATTTTCTATAAGTCTGACAAAGTATCTTCATATTTCCTTTTTAAAGGTTGTCCCTCTCCTCTCTCTATTCTCAAAGTTTCCTTCATCTAGGACATCTTTTATTTATACTGCTCAGTATCTTTGACCATATTACCGACGTTAAATGCATTGGCTTGGGTTGCTGCTACACTTACCATTGCAAGAAGTCGAGGATATTCATCTGTCCCATGCATAACTGTATTTTTAGTCACCACAACTGCCACAGGTTGATCACTCGTTTTCATCCTCTTTTTTGTCCTCCTCACAATTCTTTTCTTTTCTTGGTAAAAAGAGATTGTGTCAAGTTTTTCTACAACCTGCTCTCGAAATGGAATAAAAGGTATCAGTCCAATCTCTACTGAGGAAACATGGTTTTCTATTGTCGTGCTATCTGATTGGACGAAAGAATCCAATGGACTATCATTCACTTGGTCCTTCTCTCGATTATCCTTGTCCTGATCTTCTTGTTCCTTCTTTCTATGCTCTTCCACTTCCTTTTCTACTTCTTATATATGCAGGGTTGAAAGAAGAAAAACCCTATTTATCTGTGTTTTCCAGAATCATAGTATTCGTATCTTCTAGTGGTAGAGTCCAACTGACCACCTCGACGCATGGGAAATGTTTGGGGCGTGTATAAACTTTCATAATGGTGGATCTCATTATATTTTCATACACTAGTATATCCTCTAAACCAGCATATGGAACAACCTGGTCCTTAATCATTTGATAAATCTAACCCCATTTGAATTCTGGCAAAAAACCCCGGTAATAGCTTTGGTGTCTTCATAAATAATTTTTTCCTTGGGTAAACTTTCTACATCTGAATCATCTCGTGGGGCATGAGCCTTCTTCTTCCATTTCTTGGGCATGGTGTTATATAAAGGTGGAAGCTGCAATACAAACATACAAAAGAATGGCTTAAATATATCATGCTTTAGTAGTATACATTCATTACCAATAAAAGATACAGAGATGTACTATTATTAAAATGCAGGATGATGAATATGCCTAAGCAAACATGAAATATCAAATAAAATGCCTTTACCAAATCATCTTTGAACATCTCTCAAGACTTTAAAACAAAATATTTATTCAGCTACTACCAAAAACATAAGGTGAACAATAAGTCACGGCTGATTTGATCCCAAATCAAGCTTCATAATGCACGAGTTCTAGACCTCAGACTTTGAAAAAAAAATGATCATCCGTGGCTTTATTACTAGCTTGAAATCCATACTTTATCCTAACAAATTGTGCGAGGGATTCTACTTACAGAAACCAAAGGAGAACCCACAGACACTTAATGGATTTACACAATAAATGCTATTCCGGGTAAACCTTAAAGCCTACCTTGGCCAATGGTGAAACCCTACCCTCTTGTTGCATAATAACCCGAACCATAGGTGGCTTAGTTGGAAAAATGCTTGACTAACCGGCTCGCCAATTAATGACCCTGACATCTCAACACATACATCCTGAGTGGCAAGGTGAGTGGTGTGTAGCAGGTGAGGAAAACCCCCCGTGCCCATGCTAACGAGAATGAAACTCGAGAGTAAGGGTTCACATGGTAGAAAAGCCCAGAAAAAAATACCTTATGAGCTTTGAGAGATTAACAACCATATATCTATAGTTTAGATAAAACTATAAATGTCAGGAATCTCAGGGAAACCCTAACGAACACTGCTTACCCAACAAAACTAGCAAGAAAGTGATGTTAAGATATTTAGACACTTAGGAGTTAGTTAAGATCAACTTGTGTAATATATCCGTTAGGTAAAAGTGTGTTTCTTTAGTATGCATTAGTATGCATTTCTAAATATTCTAATTCGACGGTCACAATATGTTCTAGACATAGAGTGATCCAACGGTTCAACTTCTCTTAGATCATACCTACCATTGATCTGTGGCTTAACACCCGATTGGTCTATGATCTCTATTTAAAGAGCATAGACGATCCTTGGTTAGTTGATCGATTATGAGAAACTCATGTAACTTTCTTTCTTTTGCATAATAAATTGCTCCAAGTAGCTATTTGGCTGGGGTCATGGACTATTTCCCTCTCGAGGGTTGTAACCACGTGACAAACATCGGTGTGTTGATCTGTGATCTGTTTGTGTGAAGTGGTATCTGAAGGTGTTCGGTCTTTTGGGAGTACCCTGTGTACCCAAACATGGTATCAGATCTTTTATGAAGAGTCGCTTTCGGTTTTGATAAAGATCTAGAACCGGTGTTGCCAAAACTTTGAAAGGGTTTCTGGTTTTGGATTTTCTATGCATTTGTGGACTGTGGGAGCTATTCCATTGCATCCGGAGTGCCGATTCCATTTGGAAATATTTTTCATTTCACCGAAAACCGTTTTCATTTATTCCAGAAACACCCATTTCGGCAAATCTGAAGGTATAATGTTATAGTGCCAGATTTGTTTTATTTTTTTTTTAATCTCTCATATTTTATTAGTCTTATTATTAGATCTTTTTGTTTTAGTCTCGGACTGTTGCCTTCCTTGGCTGCATATGCTCTTTGCCGTGCACCTTGCGCGATCGCGACGAATCAGAAACAGTGAGGGAAAGTTTTTTTTCTTTTCTTCTCAGCTACGTATGCTCTTTGCCGTGCACCTTGTGCGATCGCGGCAAATCAGAAACAACAAGAAAACTTGAAAACGTAGACTTTTTGGGTAAGCTAACCAAGATCTAACCCCATTGTGTGGAAAAAGTTTTTTTGTTTTTGTTTTTTGTTTTTTTTGTGATTTGCAGGAAAAGAAAGCAAGCACGAAAAACGAGAGAGAAGAGTAAAAAAAAAAAAAGCCCCCTTCCTCTTTCCATACTTTTACATACCTTTTAAACTTAGCTCACTTGGTCCAAATTTGCTTTACACATTGATAAGTCTTGAGTTCAAGTCTTATCAAGCTACTTTTAGTGCATGCAATTTCTATTTTCAAGTTACTTTATTGTAAAAGTGCATCTCACATTAATAAAATAAAATAAAAGTGAGTCACTTAAGTCTTTTAATTTATTGCCACACTATTTAAAAAGTCACATTATTGTAAAAGTGAACATCACTTATTCTACAAAAGTGATTCACTTCAAAGCAACTTTATTGTAAAAGTGATTGTCAAAGGTTGATCTTGGGAAGAAGGGGCTTCTTTTTTTTAGTTGGTCAAGTTAATATCTGCCATGCCACTATTGGGGACATCTTCAACTTTTTCTATGATCAAGCATAACTTCATCATCCGGAATTAGTTTTAAGTGCCTTTTTTTTTTAAAACCGCATATTTTTTTGAGCTCTTTGCATCCAGACGGTTAGTTTCTATTTTTTCATCCATTATTTTACAGTATGGCCACCCCTTGTGATATTATACTTACAAGTTCTGACTATTTCTCATGGAAATATCGTATGGAGGATGTTCTGCGAAGTAGGGGACTTTTCAGAATAAACTCAGGGAAATAAATAGAACGCACTAATGATGATAAGAAAATTAAATGGGCAAATAGATATGGTGAAGCTCATGGATTGATTGGGATGTCAATCTCTATTGATTTGCGATTCCACATATATGAAATTGATGAACCTAATAAAGCTTGGGAAAAGTTGGAATCTGTGTTTGGTAACCACAATGAAATTCGGGTCATCAACTTGAGAATGAGTTGATTTCCTTGAATCCAAATGATTTTTCATGCATTTAAGACTATTTATCTAAGTATAAAAATCTTACACTATTATGTGCAGAATGCAAGATTAAGAAAGAAGACAACCAATGTATTTATCATATTCTTTCCAAACTTGGTCCTGCATATTCTGTTTTTGTATCTACATTCTACTCCATGAAAGAATCCTTGACTGCAGCCAGCTATCAAGAACCTAGTCTTGAATCCTTTTGTGATTCCTTAATTAGAGGGCAAGATAAGCTCATTTATATTCGAATAATTAACAATGCAGATACATCTGGGAAAGCCTTATTGTCCCAACAGAAAGAAAAGTCCAAGCCTCCCAAGAAATATAATTTTCACAATAATAAGCAAAACAACAAGGGTCCCAAACCCTCTCAGTCGGCTCCTCCCTTAAAAAATGATAAAGGATACAAGCAAAAAGGAAAGAAGACTGAGCGTCATTGCAATTTTTGTGGGAAAGATAATCATGATGAATCTAAGTGTTTTAAGAAAATGGCAGCCTTGGAAGCAACAATGAAGAAGCACCACATCAGCCTATATTCGTCTTCAGAATCTACCCCTCATGAACATGCACTTTGTGCTTCTAGTTACTCTTATACTGCATCTTCTTCTTCTACTTCAAATAAATGGCTCATTGATTCTGGAGCATCTTATCATATGGCTAAGGATAAAGCCATCTTTTCTACTATGCATGAATGTAACACCAAACAAATATTTGTTGGTGATGATAGATCTCTAAGTGTTGTAGGATCTAGAACAGTTCCAGTAGAAAATGGTCATTTCAGTGATGTACTATGTGTTCCAAAAATTTCCTGCAATTTGTTATCAGTCTATCAAATTACTCATTCAGGTGAAGGTAAAACTGTTATGTTTACACCTCACCAAGTTGTAATCAAGGATTTTAAAAATCCTCAAAATATCCTTGCTACTGGAACTATTGATGATATTACCAGGTTGTACAAATTTAACAACTTTGGGTCACCACCTTTTCCTTCAGTTTTTGTTGCTCATAGTGATAACTTGAGAAAACTTTGGCATGAATGATTTGGTCACTTAAATTATCGCTCATTGCAACAACTATGTAAAGACAAAATGGTGACTGGTCTTCCACTGGTATCTTGCAAGGATGGTGTTTGTTCCGGTTGTGTACTCAGAAAACATCATCGGGACAGTTTTGACAAACGTGCCTCTTGGCACGCCTCGGTTCCCTTGGAGCTTGTGCATAGTGACTTGTGTGGCCCTCTTCCATCTGCTTCATTTTATGGTTTCAAATATTTCTTAACTTTCATTGATGACTACTCCAGATGCACTTGGGTTTACTTCCTAAAACTTAAGAGAAAAGTATTTAACATGTTCTTGGCCTACAAGGCCCTTGTTGAAAAACAATCTGGTCATCAAATTATTAAGTTAAGATATGACAATGGAGGAGAATATGTTAACAACAAGTTCACTACCTTTTGTACTGAACAAGGAATCCAACAACAACACACTGTTCCATATACACCACAACAAAATGGTGTAGCTGAAAGGAAGAATCGCACTTTAAGAGAAATGGCTAATTGTATGATCCAATCTAAGGGACTAAGTCTTCAATACTGGGCTGAGGCCATAAATTGTACAAATTACATATTTAATCGCACACCCACTAAAGTTTTACAAGGTATAACACCGGAAGAAGCATGGAGTAAAATTAAACCAGATGTAAACCACTTTCGTATGTTTGGTTGTGAAGCATGGGCTCACATTCCGGATGAAAAACAGAAACCATTGCAGCCTAAAAGTGAAAAGTACATATTTGTTGGATATTCTGAAGATGTAAAAGGTTATAGACTTCTTCAGCCACATTCTCATGATATAATCATTAGAAGAGATGTTAAATTTGATGAAAATCTCTTGGCCTACGAGCCTAACTTGGCGGGTGTGCCATCTTTGGCCTGCGATCCTGATTCGACGATTGTGCCTTCTTCTTCTTCTTCTTCCAGCTTCCTTGACAGGTTTCCAACTCCAGTTTTTGATGATGACAGTGAGTATAAAATTCCACCTCTGCTTGCTCATGTTCCTCCAATTGCACCAGTACCAATACTTCCTCGATGGGTCCATTCAACATGTGAAGCAGTTGATGATCTTGTCGGTGATCCTAGAGATCAACGTCGAACACGTTCTCAGTTTTAGCGAGCCTCTTCTATTTTGGCTCAAGTTTCCAAGAATCATGATCCAAAAACTTTTGTAGAAGCTTCAGGAAATCCAGATTGGGATGCAGCTATGGATGAAGAATATCGTTCCTTAATGGCGAACGATACTTGGGACCTTGTTCCTCTTCCAAAAGGAAGAAAACTTGTCAGATGTAAATGGGTCTACAGAACTAAGTATGCATCAGATGGAAGTGTTGAAATACTTAAGGCAAGATTAGTTTCCAAAGGTTTTTCCCAAGTTGAAGGGATTGACTCCAATGAAACCTTTTCCCCTGTAGCAAAAATGAACTCCATCTGCCTTGTTCTTTCCCTTGCAGCCTTACATAACTGGGAATTCCATCAAATGGATGTCAAGTATTCCTTCTTACATGGTGATTTACATGAGGAAATTTACATGGAACAACCTCCTGGATATGTTTAGAATAACTCTAGCCTTGTTTGTTTCCTTAAGAAATCCTTATATGGCCTTAAGCAAGCTCCTAGAGCTTGGTATGCCAAAATGGATAGCTTTCTCCTTGACACTGGTTTTTCTAGATGACATTCTAACCCCAATGTATATGCCAAGAAAGTAGGAAACCATCTCATAATACTTGTTCTTTATGTTGATGATCTTATCCTTACTAGTAGTGACCCTAACCTTATAACCCATGTGAAATCAAGTCTTAAGCAAAATTTTGAAATGTCAGACTTAGAACATTTGCATTATTTTCTTGGTCTCCAAGTCTTGCAAACCAAAGAAGGAATCTTTCTTTCCCAGTCTAATTATGCTTGCGACCTTCTTCATCGCTTCCACATGAAAGAGTGTAAACCAGCCCCTTCTCCCTTCCAGTCTGGAGTCAAACTTTTTGCCACTTGCACTTCCCTTGAAGTAGATGCCACCTTGTATCATCAGCTTGTTGGTAGTCTTTTATACTTGACTCATTTCCATCCTGACCTTTCCTTTGACGTTGGTCGTGTTGCTCGTTATATGCAAACTCCTCACGAAAGTCACTAGAAAGCAGCAAAAAGAATACTTCGATATATTCGAGGCACAATTCAGTTTGGGATTCATTATAGTACATGGGGGAAACCTTTGTTGGTTAGTTTCACTGATTCAGATTGGGCCGGTGATCCTGATGATCGAAAGTCTACTGCAGGTTATGTTTTCAGTCTGGGATCTGGACCTGTCACTTGGGCTTGTAAGAAACAACAATCTCTTGCTCTTTCTTCAGCAGAAGAAGAATATCAAGCCATAGTTAATGCCAGTCAGGAAGCTTTATGGCTTTGACAGATCCTTTCAGAGTTTGGATTCGAGCAGCATCAGCTTACTCCACTTTGGTGCGACAATCAAAGTGCCATCAAGCTTGCCAAAGATCCAATTCTACATCAACGCAGCAAACACATTGAGCTACACATGCACTTCATCAGAAATCTTGTTCATGATCGTCTTATTGAAGTGCCCTATTTCCCTACAGATGATCAAGTTGCAAACATCTTCACCAAGTCTCTTATAGAAGCAAAGTTTTCTAAACTTCGATCTATGTTAGGAGTTCAGGAATGTGTCCTTAAGGGGGGATAGGCTCTAATGCCTCCTTCATTCTCCTAATAGTGTCACTTTTGTAAATCCTTCAATCCTATCCCAAGTTGTTCTTAAGGGGGGATGTTAGGATATTTAGACACTTAGGAGTTAGTTAAGATCAACTTGTGTAATATAGCCATTATATAAAAGTGTGTTTCTTTAGTATGCATTAGTATGCATTTGTAAATATTTTAATCCGACGATCACGATATGTTCTAGACATAGAGTGATCCGACGGTTCAACTTCTCTTAGATCATACCTACCATTGATCCGTGGCTTAACACCCGATTAGTCTATGATCTCTATTTAAAGAGCATAGAGGGTCCTTGGCTAGTTGATTGATTATGAGAAGCTCATGTAACTTTCTTTCTTTTGCATAATAAATTGATCCAAGTAGCTATTTGGCTGGGGCCGTGGACTGTTTCCCTCTTGAGGGTTTTAACCACGTGACAAACATCGGTGTGTTAATCTGTGATCTGTTTGTGTGAAGCGGTATCTGAAGGTGTTCGGTCTTTTGGGAGTACCCTGTGTACCCGAACAAGTGACATGGCAAGAGTTTGAATCCTACCTGATAGGTGATAGCTCGATGTTTGGTGAGATAGAAACTCACATGATCATTGAACTCCGAGTGGTGATCAACAACACCAAACGGTAATGAAAATAACCGTAATACAAATCGTCCGAGGCTTATATAGAAAAAACGACATAAACATCATTAAATGCAATGAATGGTGACTAAATTACCCATGGGTAAAATGTCATTTTAGCACCAAGTTTAAAAACATTCATCGACAAGATCATTCAAATCACACAAATGAAGAGCGACAGTGTCGGCTGGAATTTTAGAGCGGACCTGATGTAATTGGATAACATTTGACTTTCCTGCCGATGATAAGCCTATTGGCAGGATCCTTAAAACCTTATCAGAAGTAAAAATAATTTTTTCTCGTGACAAAATCAATTAAACTATCCAAACATTATTGGCTACAAAAGGTGAGTGCATCTGAATGCATCGGTTTGCAAAAATGAGTCTTGCTGATGTGGTCGGCACAACCTCCTGAAAAAACTCATTGGAAAACTCTAGGGAAGCATCCGACACAGGCTAGAGGATAAATAAAATATTTCTTTCTAAGTGAATCGACTTCATTCCTTGAGTCTTCCTGATAATATTGTGTCAATTAATAAGATCTCCCATAAAATGGCCACAAATGCCTAAAATAAGCTATCGAAACACCACGAAAACCCTTGTCGATGCCATTGGCTCCACAACTTGAGTTTCACCAATGAATTGACAAACTCACATGTGTTTTTTGAAATCAAGAAGAGTGGGAAAAGAATTGTCTGGAAATAATGAGTTTCCCTGTCGTGCCGACTAGACTCGAGAAGATCAGTCGATACATCAGGTGAGAAATATGAGTTTCAAAAAAAAGTTTCACAATTGAGCAAAAAATAAACTAAGTCATGGAAAACTTCTCAGAGAACAAAAAAAAACTGGGTAGCTTAAAAGCTAAAAGTTAAAGGGGGGGGGATCACAAAATATTTGGGGTAGTGGTTGCAGCAGCAACAATTGGCAACTGGCTGGTGAACACAGATCTCTGGAGAAACTATCTTTCAAAACAAAAACTGTGTTATGGCATTTCATTAAACTAAATCATCCCAGTATTTTCGAAGATCATTTTTTTAAAAACCAAACTTCTCCAGGAATGCAAGATTTAGAACATCCCATTGATTTTAATCCTGTGGGGTATGGTAACTAGGTTTTAAAAAGTCTTGATAACTATTATGGGGCCAGAATGTGAAGTTCATTTTACTTCTTTGTTTGGTTACTGTCATGCATGACACCATAGGATTGTAACAGAGTTTGGACATATGTATTCGTTTGTTCCTCATTCCCATGCCTTTTGCATTCTTTTGATGCTTAAGACTTTTTTCTTTTAAGTCTTCCTGGATTGCTTCTCTTTGTATTTGAGATTTGATTTAGGTTCTTCCATCCATGGTGTCATTTTCTACGAGTGATAATTTGTTTCATCTCACGGATGGAGAAGAACCGTTTTTAGCAATCCAATCATTTTACTGGTTTATGTCTTCATTATATCCTTTTGATATGTATTTTCTTTCTAGAACATTTGACTCTTTATATTAATCCTTTTGGATTTCATTTGTGGCATGGGAATATTTTTAATACCATACACCTTTCTGATCTACTTCCATTCTGTGGGTCTTTTGCGGCAACCTTCCTAGGACAAATATTAATGTGAGAGTGAATGGAGCCCCAAACTAGTATTCTAGACTTCACCTACCTCATTTATTTAACAGGGTTTAAAATAGGACTTCAATGTGTTCTTAAAGTATCTTCCCTTCAACAGTTTTATCAAATTAAAGAATATTGTTTTGATCAAAAAATTTACACAGATAGATTCCAATGAGCAATTCTTGGATTAAAATAGTGGAAGTTTGTCGAAAATATAATGTCCCCCAAGAACCAAAAGATGAGCTGGCTTATTCAAAAATAAAACTAAACTAAAGAAAGAAAACTGAAATAAATAAAATGCAAAAAAAAGAAATCATCAGAAAGAAATTAAACATAATAAAATAAAACAGAGAGAAAAAGGAATTTTTATGTATGTACAAAGGACTTCTAAGGTACTATGTGAAATAATATTTCAGAATGAGACCATTAACATGAATATTCTCTTCCCACCCCTGCAAATCCTGTAACTTATAAGTCGATGGTCCCAACTTTTTAGCAATCTGAAATGGGCCTACCCATAGGTGTTGAAACTTTGTATGCTTTCCCTTTTCATCATGCACGTGATCCCATTTAAGAACTAAGTCTCTAACTTCAAAACTTCCCTTCCTGGACTTACGTTTATCAAATCAACTTTTTACAATATTCTGATGGTGTTCAAACCTCTCTTTGGATTTGAGCCTAAACTCCTCAAGTTTCATCAATGTATTAATGCAGTCTTGTAAAATATCGTTACCAGATCCTCGTGAGGCTTGGGATAACTGAGAGGACGGGAGTAAAATGTTTTGGAGGGGGGGATGGATTCTTTCCCATAAACAAGAGTGTAAGGTGACACACCTAAGGATTTCTTGGGGTGACCTTATCTTCCCAAAAAGCATTAGGAAGAGCTATGTGCCAACTTCTGTGATTTTCGATAATCGTTTTCTTTAAAATCCTAATAAGGTTTTTATTAGTTGATTCAGCTAATCCATTACCTTGTGGATAGTAATTTGTAGCATAATGCAGTTTAATTCCTTTCTCACTAGCGAAATTTGTCAACTTAATTGATGAAAAGTAAGATGCATTATCAAAATCTAGTGAAATTGGAACCCCAAACCTGGTCATGATGTGTTCTTTCAAGAATTCAATGACAACGTATTCATTTACTTTGCATAGCATAATTGCCTCCACCCATCTCATGAAGTAATCAGTGGCTGTGACGATATACTTGTGTTGTAATGAGGAGTTAGGATTAATTTCTCCAATGACATTGATACCCCATTGTTCAAATGGTTCTGAAATAACAACTGGTTGCAATGGTACAACTTCCTTTTCTACTCTTCCACCACTTCTATGGCATACATCACACTTTCTTACATATGCATGAGCATATTTAAACAATGTTGGCCATTAATATCCAGCTCTTAATATCTTGTGTGTGATTGTGTCTCCCAAAAAAAATTCCTCCAGCAAAACCATCTTACAATTCTTTGGCAACTTTGGAGGCTGTTACGGAGAGAAATTCCTATGGCTTGGGGTACCACAACAGACAGCTAGACTCCAGAAATCAATCTTTCCCAATATGCAATAGAAATAAACAATCGAACCTAGTACCTTATTCCGGACGGTTGTAGTAGATCCCCGTTGAGCTTTCCAATCTTCAGCTTGAATTGTTATAGCACGTCCTCAACAACAAGTAAACAATACAAGCATACTATATTTCATGGTGTTAGATCTATTATAGCATATATAATCAATAATGTAAAAGCATTTGACATATTCCAATGGAAACAATATTCATTCAAATACACATTACTGGACAAGAAAAGATATTTCTATTAATAAGAATCAGAGATTACAAGTGACAACCTCTAATGGCACGTCTGCGAATCGGAGAAACTGAATCCCCCACTTGGGCCTCCACCACCTCAATCCTCCGTCACTTCGATAGCAAGCTTACTAACAAAGGGAAAGCTTGGGAAGAACACAACAGTGCTCCAAGGGACAAATGGATGCAGACTCAAGCATAAAGTTCTGGAAACAATGGACTATAATTTTGATGCTCTCAATTTTCTCTTATGCTTTCAATGTACCAAGGGGTTCCTTATATAGCTTTTCAAAGGGATATTGAAAGGTCAAATCCATGCGATCTCAAGGCATATGGAAGGCCAGGAGTCATATGAGTCGGATCCAAGTCAAGGAAAACTCCAAAATGTTTTGGACTATGCACACATCCCGATGTACGCGACTATCGAGGGAATACCCGCGTATGTACGCGGTTATCGGGGAAAAAGCCGCGTATATCAATATTCTAATGTTTTTAGGGATGATCAAGGTAACATCAAAAGATATAAAGTGGTCCAAAGGGGATAATGAGTCTGCAGCGGGACAAGGGAAGGCCATACAATGTGTGATTCACCTAGTGTGGTGAAATCCGCTATAACAGAGGCATCCTCTTGTTCAATGTATCTCAAAAATACCCCATCATAGTTCTTCTTGAAAAGAACCCCGTCAATTATTTGGTAAGGAGATGATTTTAATTGAAGTTCTCTTCATTGCTTAGAAATCCAATGTTCTGGTAAGTATCCTTGCTAAAGGTAGTGCATAAGATCTTTGTACCAAGATTTAGGGGCTGTAAAAATAGGACACATTTCAACCATATGTAGTTTAGCTTCATTTTCTCAATCCTCTTCTTCCTCATTCTAACTTCCAGTCATTAGTTTGCAGAGGCCTTGTCCTTTGATGATTGTGGGTAGTTTGAATTCCAAATCATATTCTTGTAATGTTGTCACCCAATTCCCTCTTCATTCACCCAATTCCTTTTGTACAAAGAGGGTTCTCATAGCCATATGTGGGACAATTACTTTGGTTCGGTTCTTCAAAATGTAAGGCATGAATTGCTTTATTGCTTTAAGCAATGCATACGCTTTCTTATCAACAATAGGGTAGTTTAACTCAGCTCCTTGTATCCCAGTGCTCATGAACGATATTGGGTACTCATCTCCCAATTCTTCCTTTTGTGTAAGCACTACTGCGAGTGAGTTGTTTGATGCAAAAGTGTACAAAATGAAATCCTTTTCAAAATCAGGACTTTTAAGAGAAGGTGTGTGGGCTATTGTTGTTTTGATTTCATTGAAGGTAACCTTTTCTTTCTTGGTCCATTTAAACTGTACACTCTGCTTTACCATTTTCTGCAAAGGTTTTACTATTTGTGCAAAATCAGGAACAAACCTTCACACAAAATTTATAGTGCCCATGAATGACCACATTCCTTTGTTGTGTGGTAAGGGAATTTAAGCTATAGCTTCTATTCTCTTCAGGTCTATGGAGATTCCATTTTTAAAATTAATGTGGCCTAGCAAATTTCCCTCCAATACTGTGAAGACAGTTTTCTTAGGATTCAAGGATATCCTGTACTTTTTACATCGATCAAAAATTTGTTTCAAATGAAACACATGATATCCTCTTTTTTAAAGAAAATAGTCACGTTATCCAAATAAACTACCACACTATGGCCAATTAAACCTTAGAAAGCAATATCAATTGCCCTTTAGAATGTGGCTCCAACATTTATGAGCCTGAAGGGAATTCTTCTATACACAAAATTTCTTCACTTCATTTGGAATGTGGTTTTCAATCTATCTTTCTTGGCTACTAACACTTGGTTGTAGCCTGAGAACCCGTCCAATAGGGAGAAAATTTCATATCTTAAAACCATTTGTAAGATTTGTTCCATTGGCGGAATGGGATAGTTATCTTTATCTGAAGCCCAGTTCAAGTTTCGTAAATCCACACACAATCTTCACCAGACTTATTTCTTACTGTCACTAAATTTGCTACCCATTCGGAATGTCTGACTCGGAAAATGATCTTTGCATCAAGCAACTTTTTAACTTTGCTTTGGATCAATGGTTCCATCTTTGGATTCATCTTTCTTAGTGGCTGCTGGAATGGTTTAACTACCACTTTTATTGGAATGGCATGTTGGATAATATTGGTGTCATATGTTTTCAAATCCTCATAGGTCCATGCAAAAATGTCCTTATATTGTTTAAACAAACTGATAAACTTGCTTCTTTCTCCTAGTGAGCAACATTTACCCAAGTTTACATACTTGGGTTCAGCTTCCGACCTAAGGTTAACTATTTCATATAGCATGGATGAACTATGTGTCTTGAAATTTGCTGGTCTTCTGAATTTACTATTTAGATTAAACAACCCCTCCATTGTTTTCACTCCTATTGGCATGAAGTTCCCACTTTGTGGATTTGTTTGATGTTCTTCATCATCAATTATCGAGTCTTTGAAATTTTCACCATTTGTTAAAAATTCTATAATTTGCTAATCATCATCAAATAATCTCAAATTGGTGACATTGTCTGGTATAGAAGGCTTGAAAATCAATTCAATAGAACATTTATTATTAGTGGGAATTAATCTTGTAGCAAAAACAGGTAAAAAATCAGCTCCTGCATTTTTCAACCTAGGAATTGAATTGATATTAAAAACATTAAAATTTGATATAATATCCCAGACCTCTATTTGGTAGCCCTTTAATTGTGGTGACAAACAGTGAATCGTGTTCCTAATTTTTTTGAAAATTATTTCAGAATCACCAAAAACTTTTAAATTTTTTACTTTAAGTTCAATGGCCTTCTTCAAACCATGGACCAAAGCCTCATATTCAGTTGTGTTATTTGTGCATTCAAATTCTAATCAACATGAAATAAAATGTTTGTTCTTATCCAGATCAATTAGGACACACCCTACTCCTGATCCCTCTTGAGTTTTAGAACCATTAAAATACAATAACCAAAATCTATCTTCTAAACCTACAGGACTAGCATTAATTTCTAAGCTAGAAACTAAGTTAACTATATTACAGTCAATATTATCAGTCCATGAAAATTGAAGGAGCTTAGACTGTGTATATGATTCATCACTAGCCTTTTCAGTTTGATAGTTTCCTGGTTCAAGCTCTATAAAATAGTTTCCCAAGATTGAATGCGAGAAATTTACAGGCTCATTTCCCCCCTCTAATTGAGTCACGTTGTACTTCATGTGTGGTTGTGGTGTGGTTCCCTGATTACTTTAATCTGATTCTGACTATTCATATAGGGAAACCTTAAGTGTGACCAGTCAGTTGCAAAGTACCCATTAAGCTTCGCAAGCCAGTCCCTACTCAATATTATACCATATGCTTCTAAGATATATACTACCATGATGTCTATAAACTGGAAAACCCTTTCATCTACAGACAACTGAATCAACACATTCTTCATCTCTCCTACCACCTTTACCATTGATCTATCCAACGAAATGATTTTACATGAAGAAGGTGTAGGTTGACCATTTATCTTTTCTGCAAACTGATAGAGGAATGACATTTGAGGAAGCTCTAGAATCTACCAAACAATTATGCACATTATGGTTGAAAATCTCCAAAGATAATAAAAATGGTAGAGTTTGAGATTTGAACTTTCCTCCTATTCTAGCTTCATTGATTTCCTTATCTGCTGGAAAGTCATCCTGGGATCTACTGGGTTGTGGATCAAAGGCTTCCAGGAGCTTCTTTCTTTGTTGTGGTAAGTTACACATTTCAAATAAATAAATAGTTGCTTTGGTTTTATTGATTTCCTCTACTATATCATATCCCATATCATGTTTTATTGGACTTTTCTTGTTGCTTTCTGCTTTACTCTCCACATCCTTCACATGCTTACTTACTGTTGTGACTTTCTCTTTTGTTATGACTAAATCATGCTTAGGTGGTGTTTGGGTATTACTGTTATGCTTCCCCATACTTTCCTGTATCTTCCTAATCTTAGGCAGTAATAGGATTTCATCCATTATTGGCCCTTTGCTTATGGTTTTGACATTAACTGCTGAAATTTGAATCTCCTCAGTCGATTCTTCTTCGTCGAATCCCAGTGTGGGTGCGTAGTCCCATAAGACCATAGTAGTTTCACGTGTCTCTTCTGGTTGGTTATCAAGTTTCTTCTTTCTCCTCAAGCTCTATTATCTGAGAATCTAATATCTGATTCATGACTAGAGTCATTGAATTTATCCATTATGGACAACTCTTCTCAAAATGAGGTTCTTGATGAAAAGAGTAGAAATTGTCCATTCCTACTTCATTAAAATCATTAAAATTTAAAATAGCAGAAGGATATACTGGTGGTTGGGATGTCCCAATTTCTTCTTTTCTTTTGAAATAAGGCTTGAACTGTTTCTTGGATGAACTAGCCTCTTTATCTTTCTCTAGGTCAACAATCTTATTGGATAACGTCTGTACCATCTTAACTACATTTTCCAATTCTGTTGAATGTTCTTCCTCAGGTCTTGTTCATAACAAAGTATTTTTACCAATGAAAGTTTTTATTTCAGGATCTGTAGAATGTTTGTTTATGCTTTCAAGTTCATCTTCTACTTTATTTGCTTCCTCATAAGTTTCAACCAAAAAAGTCTTTACTAACCTCTTAACAAACATTGCTATGCTAGGACTTAGTGTTGAAGTGTAGTATTCTATTAAATTCTCTTCAATAGGTTTTATTGTAGCACTAAAATTATTCAAATGGGAGGTAAACCTCTTATTAAAATCTTGTACTTTCTCTTTCTTATCCATCCTTAGAGCTATAAATTCTTTCATAAAAGCAACAGTGGTTATTTGACTACCAAACTTGCTTTTAAACATTCTTTCAAAAGTATCCCAATTTGTTATCAATTTTTCTTGTAAACCAAAATACCAGGCATAATACTTAGTTTCAAAGGTGTGTGGAAAGAGTCAGAATACCACATATTCATGCTCCACAGCTAAAATCTCTAAATCCATATAAAAACTTTGCAGGTGGTCATCCACAGAAATTCCCTTTCCCGGTTCAAACTTATGTAATTCCTTTTCAGCATTCTAAGGAAAAGCATGTAAAGGAGTAGCCAAGTTGAGTGGTGTTTTGGATCTCCATGCCGGTTGTGGATTAGGATTCACAAGTTGATTAGCATTTGGGGGTGCATTTCCAGCCATGATTCTATGAGGAATATGTGGTGGATATTGGACTGGTGATTGTAAAGGAGACTGAAAAACAAGGGAATCTGGTCCCAACTAATTAATTGGCTGAAGAATCTCTTGTAAGGATAAATTCACTAACTCTTCCAAATTTCCCATTAGAATCGAATCCTCAGTGTAAGTGGGTACCGTTCTAGGAGCTCGCCTTCTTGGTAATTCAGGAATTATCTGCAATCCTGCAAGATTCTTTACATAAGACCTTGTGTGTCTCCTCAAATGGTTAAATACTTCAAAAGGAACAAGGTATAGGTGTTCTGGAATTTCTACTTCAGGGTTTACTCTTTCTTTATAAATTAAGTCTTCAGGGAGCCTAGTCTCAGAGATATCACCAGTGGAATCATTTCGAGTAAACATAATTCCTCTTCTAGCCATTCACTGGTGGCCCTCCTTCTAGCGTAAAAACTGTTGATTCCTGGAAAATCCCAGGTATTGACAGTAGGGATTCTGCCTAATAATCGTTCCCAATTAGATCATTTATCATTTGGTATGGGGAATTCATTCGGTTAGCGGCCCGACTACCGTAGAATTGAAATAAATTTTTAAATATGTATTACTGGTTGTGGCTCGACCCACTGTTTACGTAATTTTATATTTTATAATGAAATGCAAGTGCCTATACTAAATGCAAATGATCAGGGAGAAAAATCCTCAACATGTTTTGTGTAGGTTCTTACCTCCCGTCTTATCCCTTTTGCTCCTCAATCACTATTACGAAAATCTATCATGTCTTATCTATTCTAATCTAATCTAATCTAACTATCTCTAGGGAGCAGAGTTTATATTAGAATGAGTAATGTACTGTATTATTTTCACATAGAATCCTACAGATAGGTGTTAAATTCTTCATACATAAATACAACAGAAAAATAACATAGAGATAGCCAGGTTAAGTTAAAACATCCATTACTCATTTATTTCACAAGATTCATAAAATAAAATGAAATAATCCATAAAAACAGAAATAATTCAGCAAGTTTAGAATGATCTCACAGATTGTACAACATTCCAAAACAAAAATAATTCATCATTCAGCAATCCACACAACCCGTTTTGAAGCTCATACAGTCCTTCCTCTAGCCAAAATTCGGTTCTCTTTATTTATAAAAAAGAAGTAGTTCTCATTACAAAAAGTTCTAGGATATGTGTGCTATAAAAATTCCCTCCAAATATCTATTGTATCCTTATTTATAGAAAATACACATGACTTATTAGCTACCCTATCCTTTTGGCCTTTGTTAACTCTTCAATTACAAAATTTTGTCTTCTAGTGACTAGCACTAGGAAAGTAAAACAATACAAAATATGACATATAAATGCCACATGTGAATAAGACAAATTTAAGAGGGCCCAACTAATGATCTAATGAAAATGCCCCATGCACAAGATTCAGAAGCTATGACTCGATAGTCCACTGTCTCTAATATGCAGGAAGTCAACTCGTGCTTGGCAAGCAACGATTCAATTTCCTTCACCTTTGGTTGGGTCTGCATTAACCAATCATATAAAATATATTTGTGCATGAAGGCTTGTGCAACCCAACTCCCTCGATGAATTCTTCATTAATTCTTTCAACCTTTAGGACACTTTGCTCATTCATCCGAAACTTGTCTTGCAAATTCTTCAAATGTTTCTATTTGTCCAGGTATTCGTGAATCTGCATGGCTATCAAAGCTTGGCATCTGTTATGTGTTACGCTCATTTTTGTGTAAAACTCCTTACACTTCTCCACAGTCTTATCGATTGTGGTGTGCAACCTTACTACGGCCTTGTTGTTGATATCTAAGATTGCCAACTCCATCTTCAACCGTGACTACTGTTTTCTGGGGCATGTGGACTGGAAAAAATAATTTGGTTTCAATCCAAGCCAGCTGACTTTGAACTAGTTCTACAACCTCCAATACCCCTTTCCTGAAATCTGCCAAGTTATCTGTTATATCCTTTAGCCTGACCTCTATTTGATTGATCCTGTATAGTTCTTCTGCAAATTTAAGCTGAACCTGGTGTATTTTTCCTTGCATTGAGCAGGCTTGACTACGAAATGGAGTAACGTCAAGATGCTTTTCTTTGGCTACCTTGATTTATTCCTCGAGTAGGTTATTCTGAGTCTCTAACTCTTTTTCTCTCTTGTTTGTTGCGGCATTCTGTTCCTCCAACTTCGAAACCTTGCTTTCAATATTTCTATTTTCTCCTTCAGTGCTTGCAACTATCATAGTTAATGCATCCTGGCCTGATTCCAACATTTAGTATTCTTCCTTGAGTTTCTCAAACTCTGACAAAGTATCATCGTATTTCCTTTTAAAAAAATTTCCCTCTCCTCTTTCTATTCTCAGAGTTTCCTTCATCTAGGACATCTTTTCTTTATACTAATCAGTATCTTAGAGCAACTTACTGATGTTAACTACGTTGGATTGGGCCACTACTATGCCTGCCATTGTGAGAAGTCAATGATATTCATTTGTCCTATGCATAACTGCATTTTTAGTCACCATGATTGCCACAGGTTGATCACCCATTTTCATCCTCTTTTCTGTCCTCCTCACAAGTCTTTTTTTTTCTTGGTAAAAAAAGATTGTGTCAAGGTTTGCTACAGCCTGCTCTCGGGATGGAATAAAAGGTATCAATCCAATATCTACCAAGGAAACTTGGTTTTCTATTGTCGTTCTATCCGATGGGATAGAAGAATCCAATGAACTATCATTTACTTGGTCCTTCTCTTAATTCTCCTTGTCTTGAGATTCTTGTTCATTCTTTCTATGCTCTTCCACTGCCTTTTCTACTTATTATCGCACTCAATCAACCTCTTTTTGTATCCTTTCATCCTCCTCCCTCTGCCTCTGTTCTACTTCTTCTGCCACTTCTGTGCTTCCTCAGCTAATCGTTTTTGTGCTTCCTGTAATAACGTTTTGGCCTCCTCTTCCCGTTTAGTTATAGCTTCTTCTTCTTTCCTCTTCTGTTTGGCAGTACCACTACTGCTTCCTTTGCCTCCTACAGTCGTTATTTTATTCTTGAATCTCCTGATCAAGGAGGCCATGTTATATGCATTGCGATATATTTCCTCATCTAAGTCTTTATGATGAGAGTATTCGAAGTGTACCCCTATGTGCACACAATACTCTAAGACTTTTCCCGAGGAATCATTTCTATGGAAACATTTTTCTCCGAAATGAAAACTTTCAAGTTCTTTAACAAAATAAAGAGAACTTTTTACCTTGGTAAACTTATAACCACCAATGCAAAATGGTAGTGGCAGATAGACATATTTCTTACTGTCAAACATAAAGTTCCCGATGCCATCTATATATAGTTGCCTTACTACCTCTTTATGAATAACATATTCTGTAGCATATTTGGGTGCAAGGAAGGAGCTTTGGATCCCCCATACATTCTCAAATACATACCTTCCTTAGAGAAGAAATAATACCGAAATTCAATCACCATTTCTAATGCTCCTTCAGACATACAACTGCAATCCTTAAGAAATATCAGCTTGTACAGTGGCATCAGAAAATCCTCACAGATGCTCTTATAGAAACTATAATACTTACGTGCCCATAATATTTGATTGGATAGTATATAGGATTCCTGGTAGAATCCCATTTGCAATTTAGTGCTGAGAAAGGATGTGTGCATAATATGCAGTCGATTAAGAAAGAGCTCATATAAAATTATGACTTCCTCTGAGTCAGACCCCCAAGTGTAGCATCTATACACAAGGATAGGTTATTCGTCATGATGTCATCCTAGTTGAAAATAGTACCCTACATGGCCACGTAATATATCAAAGGCACCCAGCTTATCTTATAATATTTTCCATTGGCCCGACCGAAGACCCGATTCAACATTAGGTCTAAGAGGCGGTATGGGTTGCGTAAACTGGCAGTTTCATATTATCTGAAGGGTTTTTGTCGAAACTACTTCTTGAAGACCATAATTTTCCTCATGTAGTCAAACACATTTAAATCCATATCCTTTATCCATTTCTCTGTCATGTAAAACTAAGGTGCAAGTAGCTTACATGATTTAGTTATATATGCAGGGATGAATGCAGCAAAAACCTGTTTATCTGTGTTTTCTAGAATCATAGTATTTGTATCTGCCACTGGTAGAATCCAACCGATCACCTTGACGCATAGGAAAAGTTTAGGGTGTGTAGAAACTTTCATGATGGCAAATCTCATTATATTTGCATACACTAGTATGTCCTCCAAACCAACATCTAGAATAGCCTGGTCCTTAATCATCTGATGAATATGACCCCATCTGAATTATGGATCCACTCGGTAATTGTGGAAATTGAACCCAGTGATAGAACAATTTCACTCACGACAATTATCAATTGTACATGCAAAATCACTCATAAAAGAGACTGAATATGGAGCTGAACACTAAATTGTATCAACTCAGTGTACAATCGCCAAACCTATAACATAATAGGTTGCTGCATTAAATAATTACATAGGAGATTCGAATGCATGAGGAGGCAATTCGAATCTAGTCAAAAGCAGGCTTACTAAAATTAAGCAAATCCCCCATAGGTGCATAAAGTAGTTTCCAAATCAGTCATGGAGCTCACAAATTCAAAAAAGCACTTAGGAAATCTAAATATTGATGGAATGACAACTCATACATGCTTTTCATAGGAGAAAAGAGTGGAGGGTGTGGAGGACAAAAAACTAGTTAACCTCACCTAGTCAAACTTTCCCAATTGCCTTAAAGCACTGAAAAAGCAGGCAATAAAGCAGAAAAAGCAGAAGGGTGCCTAGGAGGCTAGGAATAAAGTAGAATTGATTCCTTGAGGTTTCCCAAGAACTACATGAGTCAAAACAGGCAAGTTTGACCACTATGGATAGGTAAATGACAACTTGCATAAGGTGGGACACATGAACTAGGCAAATAAGACAAAAATAATTAAATTAATGTCTAAGGTAGCTAACTATGGGTTGATTATTCTAACACCCCCCTTAAGCCTGAATTATGATTAATATATCAGAAAATTATAGGGCCTAGCAACAAGGATTAGTCACCCTTTACATACTGCATGTCCATTTAAACAAGGAAAGAGGCAAAAACCACATGGGAAAATCCTCCCTTAAACATGGACTGTAAAACAAAATTTGGAAATCTTGTCTTCACTCATGCTTCACAGCATGATCAGAAATACCCAGCAGTGATTTGATATTGCTGAAGGTCTTCTCACAAAATGCTTTGGTGAATATATCATCTACTTGTTCTAAAGATGAATAGAAGAGTAGGTGAATGGTGCCACCATGCACAAGCTCTCTGATGTAGTGCATATGGATCTCAATGTGTTTGGTTCTCTGCTTCTGAATGGGATCATTGTAGATTCAAATGGTACTCTGGTTATCATAGTATATGGTATTTGAGTACTTTGATTCGAAGCCACACTCTCCAAGTAACCCCTGCAACCATAAACATTGAGTTGCTACATTAACAACTCCTCTGTACTCTGCTTCTATAGATGAGAGTGCAATGGCACTCTGTTTCTTGCTTGACCAGCTGATTGGCCCTTCTACAAGCATGAACACATATCCTGATGTGGAATTTCTATCTATGCTATCACCTGCCCAATCATTGTCAGTAAATACAATCAAATCAAGATCAGATTTTGCTTTATAGAAGATCCCATGTGTCCTTGTTCCCTGAACAAAGTTAAGGATCCTTTTGGATTCTTTCCAATGGATCTCATGAGGCTGATCCATGTATCTAGAAACCACACTTACTACATAATAAATATCAGGTCTAGTATGTGTAAGATACAACAAACATCCAATCAATTTCCTATACAGTGTATTGTTTACCATAGGTGAAGAATCAGCTTCTTCCAGCTTCACTCCTGAAAGGAAAGGAGTCTTGCTTGGTTTGCAGTATTTCATTTTGAATTTGTTCAGAAAATACAAGGCATACTTGGACTGGTGAAATTTTATTCCATCTTTATTTTGAGCAATATCAAGCCCCAAGAATTGGCTTAAGAGTCCCAAATCTGTCATGGAGAAGGCTTGGTTCATTGCACCCTTCAAGGAAGCAATCTCATCCTTTGAGCTTCCTGTAATGAGGAGGTCATAAACATATAACACAATGATAATTAATAAACCATTAATTAACTTCAAATAGACATTTGGATCTGATTTGCACCGAAAAAAATTCAGTGATAGTAAGAAGCTATCAATCTTGGCATACCAAGCCCTAGGGGCTTGCTTTAGCCCATACAATGACTTTCTCAACCTGCACACAAGAGAAGGGTTAGTATCAAATCCTTGAGGCTGCTGCATGTATATCTCTTCAGTGAGATATCCATTCAGAAAGGCACATTTTACATCCATGTGATGTACCTCCCATTGCTTTGAGGCTGTAATGGCTAAGGCTAGCCTGATGGAGTCCATCTTTGCCACTGGTGCAAAGGTCTCATTGTAATCTATGCCATGAACCTGTGAGTAGCCCTTGGCTACCAATATTTCCTTGTACTTTATAGGTGAACCATCAGCAGCAAATTTGGTCTTATACACCCACTTACACTGCACTAGCTTCCTCCCTGGGGGAAGATCCACTAGCTCCCAAGTGTTGCTCTTCTGGAGTGAGCTGAACTCTTCCTTCATGGATTCCTGCCATATTGTATCTCCTTATGCATATTAATATGTATGAGGATCTGATTCCACCATCAGATATCATTTCTCAGCAAACATAGGATCCTTCATGCACAGACCAACCTCAAATTGAGATCTAGTCCTTCTGGGGTCATTGGGATTCCCTGCTAGATCTCCTACTGCATGAAGAGTATTGGATGCCCATTTTGGACTTTTAGGGTTGTTAGGATCTGTAATAAACTCATCACTATCATACATATCAGAAACATCATGTTCAAGAATCTCTTCACTTACTTTCAAAGGCTCTAGTGGTGAAGAGGCTTCTCCAACTTCCACTGCTGCTAGGGGTTCTTCTTGAAAATGAACACACCTTTCAATGAAGGATTTGTTTGTTCTCAAATTTATTAGTTTGTACCCTTTTGAGTCTTCAGAGTACCCAACAAATAGGCACTCTTGGCTTTGGGGCTGCAAAGCCTTTCTCTTTTCTGTTGGAATTCTAGCCCAAGCCCTTGAGCCAAAAATCCTGAAATGGGTCACATCTGGCTTGTGCCCACTCCATGCTTCGAAAGGAGTCATACCATCAATATGTTTTTGAGGCACCCTATTCTGGATATAGGCTACATAGTTGAAAGATTCGACCCAGTACTTTGGTGGCAAAATTTTGGCCTCCATCATGCATGTTGCCATCTCCTTCAGTGATCTGTTCTTCCTCTCAGCAACACCATTTTGCTGTGGTGTGTAAGGGATAGAATGTTGCATATAAATACCTGCATCTACACAATATTGAATAAAATTAGACTTGAAATACTCACCACCATTTTCATATTTGAGGACCTTGAGTTTCCTCCCAAACTGGTTTTCAACCAAAGCCTTAAATACTTTGAAGAGGCCAAAAACTTCAGACTTGTGTTTCAGGAAGTAAACCCAGCAATACCTGGAAAAGTAATCTATGAAAGTAAATGCATATTTGGCCTGAATCATGGACATATGAGGGAATGGGACAGCAACATCACTGTGGATCAACTCGAGGGGTGCAGAGGTTCTCTCATGACTAGCTCTCTCAAATTTATGCTCTAGGTGTTTTCCTAGGATACAACCTTGGCAGACTCCTTTGGAAAAAATTATCTTGGGGGTTCTTTTTCACTAAGATAAAAAAGATACTTGTAATTTAGGTGGAAAAATATTTCATGCCAAAGCTTGCTTGCTTCATTAGCATGAATCAGAAGAGCAGAGGGGTTTGAGTAGGGTAGGAAGTGTGAGAACATGTATACCTTCTAAGCATGATTTGCAACTCATTTTGCAATGACTTTACCACTTGAGATCTCTGTGATCTCAACTTCATCAGGGGAGAATATGACCTTCTTTGGAGACCCAGTGTGAGTCATATGGTACACTAATAAGAGGTTGGAGGCAAGACCAGGCACATACAACACATTGCTGAACTGGCCATGATCAAGATCAATCCTCCCTTTGCCCAAACTTTCAGTGAGAGAGTCATCTCCCAGTACTATAGGTGGTCCCTTCGACATGTCAAGTGAGGAGAATGCCTCCTTGGTTGAAAACATGTGTCTTTAAGCTCCATAATCAATGATGAAACTAGATGAGCTTGATGTGCCAGCAACCAATGCATGAACTCTCTCTCTGTCTTCTAAACTTGATCATCCTTCTCTCTTCTTTGAGATGTCTGGAAGGGAGATGCCATTCTTATCTAGGAGTTGGGTTAGCATGTCTATTTCCTTCTTCATACAAGAGCTTTCAGTTTGATTGCCCTTATTGCAATATGCGCACTTGCTCATTTCTCCTTTATTCTTCTTCTTCTGGTTATTCTTCTTGGAACCTTGTGGCTCCTCTGGAGACTTGTTCTTGTCTCTCTTTTGCTTAGGTGGATTTTTAGATTTCTTTTTTCTTTTTGAATCCACCCTTGAATCTCCAACAACTAGAGCTTGGTATTTGGATGGTTTGATGGTGCCCATCATCACCAGCTTGTCTTGTTCTTGTGTGAGAGATTCCATGAAATCTGCAAGGCTAGGCATCTTCCAGGTTCGAGCTGTCAACTTTGTGGCATAGAAGGTCAAAACAAACACTGAATAGTCAGGGCCAAGCTTTGAGAGTATGGCCAAGACCAGCTGATCATCCTTCTTTTCGATCCCACATTGTTTTAGCTGCAAAACAAGTGCTTTGAACTTGGAGAAATAGAGTTGCAGAGATTCAAAGCTACTGGGACTTAGGGAAATCAGCTCATTTTCGATTTGATGTCCCCTCATCTCATCTGTCTTTCCAAAAATATCAGTAAGATTCTCCCATAATTCATTCAGTGATGTCAATCCATCAAGATGGAAAAGGAGGTCTCTGGAAATACTCAGACACAAGAGACCATAGGCCTCATCCCTCCTGTTGTGCCATTTTATCTTCTATGCAGCTGCATTAGGCTCTGCTTCTGTTGCCATAGTCAACCTATAGAGGCCTTTCACTCTCAACAATATCTCTATCTCTGCTTTCCATTCAAATAAATTGAAGGGATTCAAGATGATCTTCTGAGATTGATCCATAGCTCAGAAATTGTCCCGGCTGTCAGTAGAAGGCTCCCAGTCATTGATGTCGAACCTGCAAAACAAATTTGAAGGAGAGAAATCGATATACAATGGATCTAATACCATGTGGAAATTGAACCCAGTGATAGAACAATTTTACTCACAACAATTATCAATTGTACATGCAAAATCACTGACAAAAGAGACTGAATATGGAGCTGAACACTAAAATGTATTAACTCAGTGTACAATAGCCAACCTTGTAACATAATAGGTTTCTGCATTAAATAATTACATAGGATATTCGAATGCATAAGGAGGAAATTTGAATTTAGTCAAAAGCAGGCTTACTAAAATTAAGCAAATCCCCCATAGGTGCATAAAGTAGTTTCCAAATCAGTCATGGAGCTCACGAATTGGAAAAATCACTTAGGAAAGCTAAAGAGTGATGGAATGACAACTCATACATGATTTTCATAGGAGAAAAGAGTGGAGGATGTGGAGGACAAAAAACTAGTTAACCTCACCTAGTCAAACTTTCCCAATTGCCTTAAAGCACTGAAAAAGCAGGCAATAAAGCAGAAAAATCAGAAGGGTGCCTAAGAGGCTAGGAATAAAGCAAAATTGATTCCTTGAGGTTTCCCAAGTGCTACATGAGTCAAAATAGGCAAGTTTTACCACTATGGATAGGTAAATGACAACTTGCATAAGGTGGGACACATGAACTAGGAAAATAAGACAAAAATAATTAAATTAATGTATAAGTAAGATAACTATGGGTTGATTAATCTAACAGTAATAGATTTGGTGTCTTCATAAATAATTTATGCCTTGGGTAAAATTTCAACCTCTGAATCATCTCTTGGGGCCTGAGACATCTTCTTCCCTTTCGTGGTCATGGTGTTATATAAATGTGGAAGCTGCAATACAAACATACAAAATAATTACTTAAAGATATCATGGTTTAGTAGTATGCATTCATTACCAATAAAATATACAGAGATATACTACTATTAATAAAATGCAGGATGATGAATATGCCTAAGCAAACATGAAATCTCAAATAAAATGCCTTTACCAAATCATATTTGAACATCTCTCAAGACTTGAAAACAAAATATTTATTCAGCTACTCCCAAAAACATAAGGTGAACAATAGGTCACGGTTGAGTCGATCCCAAAGCAAGCTTCATAATGCACGGGTTCTGGACCTCAGGCTTTCAAAAAACAAATGATCATCCACAATTTTCTTATAGGCTTGAAATCCATACTTTATTCTAACAAATCGTGCCATGGATTCTACTTACAGAAACCAAAGGAAAACCCACAGAGGCTTAATGGCTTTACACAACAAACTATAGTCTGGGTAAACCTTGAAGCCTACCTCAGCCAATGGTGAAACGCTACCCTCTCATTGCATAATAAACCGAATTAGAGGGGACTCAATTGAAAAAATGCTAGACTAGCCTCCTTGGCAATGAATGACCCTGACATCTCAAGGCTCACATCCTGAGTGGCAGGGTGGGTGTTACGGAGCAGGTGAGGAAAAACCCTCGCGTCCATGCTAACAAGAATGACACCTGAGAGCAAGGGTTCACATGGTAGAAAGGCCCAAGGAAAAAACATTATGAGGTTTGAGAGCTTAACAAACATCTCTCTATAGTTTAGATAAAACTATAAATGTCAAGAATCTCAGGGAAACCCTAATGCCTTAATAAAAACCCTAACAAACACCGCTTACCCAATAAACTAGCAAGAAAGTGACATGGCAAGAGTTCGAATCCTACCTGGAAGGTGATAGCTCGGTGGTTGGTGAGATAGAAACTCATGTGGTCAGTGAACTCTGAGTGGTGATCAACAACTCCAAACGGTAATGTAAATAACCATAATACAAACCGTCCGATGCTTATATAGAAAAAATGACATAAACAACATTAAATGCGGTGGATGGTGACTAAATGACCCATGGGTAAAACATTGTTTTAGCGTGAAGTTTAAAAAACTTCATTGGCAAGATCATTCAAATAACACAAATGAAGGCGACATCATCAGGTGGACTTTTGTACTTTTGAAATTTTGACTAGTCGTATAATATTCGAATTTCTTGCCGATGATAAGCTTATCGATAGGATCTTTAAAACATTGTCGAAAGTAAAAAGTAAGGTTTCCTGCGATGACATCGGTTAAAATATCTAAACGCTATCGGCTGCATAATATTAATGCATCTGAACGCATAGATTTGCATAAATGAGTCTTGTCGATGCGGTCGGCACAACCTCCTGAAAAAACTCGTTGAAAAACTCCAGGGAAGCTTTCGACACGGGCTGAAAGATAAATAAAAGATTGCTTTTCGAGTGAATCACGGGGTCTTCACTTAGTGAAACCATTCCATAGAACGTTCGTTCATGGCATATGAAACAATACCCCTATTTTCAAAAAATATTGGAAAATACCTCCCAAAATCATTTTTTTAACCCCCTCCCAATATGCCTTCCCAATTTTAAAAAAACCCCTATTTTCACTATGTATTGCATGTATCCATTTTTTCATTTACATTTTTTATACCCCTTTATATTTATACCTAGTATATTGACATGATACCCCACATGCATTCTACAAAGAAGTCAATTATGACCTGAAAGACAACGCCAAAAGACCCTGTTCCAACCACATGTTCCACAATGTAACTGATGGTCTGTCAAGTCAATAAAAGAATAAATAAACAATTGGAAAAAATTTCCATAAAGAAACTATTCACTTATATTCTTGGTTGTGACCTAATGAATTCTCACTGTGAACACGATATAGGTAAACCTATTTAGGCTGGCCATTTCTACCACCTATGGTTGTAGCTATGATGTGTCCTGACTCTACACCCATACCATCAACCATAGCTGGCTCAATATCCTGCAATTGATTTACATTGACATGTCAGGGAAGAACCATGTATAAAAAGTACTTCCATGAAAACAGGAAACAAGCATACAATAAATGTCTCCTTTCATTTCTTGCTTCAAATGCAAATATTTCTCTTAAAATAAAAATAAAAATAGCTTAATTTCTCATCATCAACATCTAATTTATTGTTCTTATCCTCATCTCAAGCATCTCTCTACCAAGCCAATCAACATTGTTCACTGGCCTTTTCAACCTGTTGATTGTCCTTGAGCTTCCCACACCTCCACTATGCCCTAAGCTCATTGATGCCATAAATGGCCTGAGTTCGACAATCTAGAAATTAGTGTATTATTCCCCTTGGGATTCTATTCCCCACTCTCATCTCATTTGAATCTGATCAACTTGAATATGCTTCCAAGATGTGAAAAACAAGTTATGAACTATATGTCAGAGCGCTAATCAAAACGACAACACTTAAAAAATGTAGATGAGTTAAAGACATATTTTGAAAACATGGTGTTTGTCAATAGGCATTTTATTGGACACTAAGTATGTTTCCCCTTAACAAAAAAAAGATGTGAAGAGCTCATTTCCTTCCAAACGGCATTTTACTGGGCACTAAGTATGTTTCCCCTCAACCAAAAAACAAGATGTGAAGAGCTCAGTTCCTTCCAAAGGGCCGTAAGCCCTTAAAAATAAAAACAGAACAAGAGTTCTCATGCTTCATTAAAATCCTCTTTGTTGGATAGGCTTTAAGCCTAGTTCTAACAGTACTTAAAGGAAAACATAGACCATGGTTTCTCAAAAAATAATTTTGCATTGAGAAAGCTTCTTACAGAAGCTGTTTAATTTTTAAAGGTTAGAAAAACTGTGAACACAAGTATCAGTATCATGGTATCACCACAATAGAGCCAACACAAGAACTTAAAATAGACACACCAAGAAAAATAGCCTTTACAAAATATTAGTTAATGATAAGACACCAAAATCCTAGGAGCTAATTTTATCATGGTTCTCTAGATAAACAATTTCAAAACATAACATTTTAGAAAAATGACTCAAAGTTCGGGCATAGCTGTCCAATTATAACTTGAAAGAATAGCAACTAGAAATAGAAACACACAAAGATTAATTATGCAAAAGAATTAAAGCATCTATCAAGCTACCATAGTTACTGTAATTAATCAGAAAAATGAAAGCAGAAAAATCATTAAAGTTGCAAAAAGGCTTGTATAAAGTAAGTGAAACTTTGAAGGTATTTCTCCTTGACTAAGCATCAGCTATGATGATAGAATCATAAAAGGTAAACCATATTCAGAGGAACCATGTAAATGATAAAAATGAGAATACTATTACTAGCTCGATGTCTTTTATGTGATCTAAATCCAATTGCAACCCCCTAACTTCCATGTACAATAACTACAATTGAATATCCCCTTTCCACATGCTACTAAAAATGAGAAATGGAGAAATGATAATGAAACAAGAAATCACCAAGAAATAGGGAAAACGGGTTTTGGGGTGAGACAATATAATAGTGTTTTGAACAATGTGACTCTATGATTGAAGATTTGTGTTGTTAGAAGGGCTTCTACAGAAATTTCAAATGTGGATTTATGGGAGTGCTGAGATTATCTTCAGCTTTGGTTTCCTCCAAGTTTTCTATATAGTCCTACAAACTCACCAATCAATCACAAAAAAATGCCCAGAAAATGGTCATTGTTGCTGGTTGCAATCCATTCCAAGTGCCAATGGAAACAAGTCCTTTATGTTATGAAAATATGTTCCAAGTATGATATGTTTGAGTGTGATATCCCATGCCCAATGCATGCTATATGACTATTATGAGTTTCTATAATTAGCTAGTTGAGTACATATTTTATCTAGGGCTGATTTTACTGCTGAAATTGACTTGAAATAAGACTCCAAAAGTGTCTCAGCTGTTAGAATAATCAACCCATAGTATTTACCCACTTAGACATTATTTCATTTATTTTGTCTTATTTGCCTAGTCCATGAGTCCCACCATGTGCAAGTTGCTAATTGCCTATCCATAGAGGTCAAACTTGCCATCTTTGACTCATGTAGCACCCTTGAGAGCTTTAGGAATCAAATCTACTTTATTCCTGGCCTCCTAGGCGCCCATCTGCTTTTTCTGCTTTAATCCCTGCTTTTTTAGTGTTTTAAGGCACATAGGAAAGCAAGACTAGGTGAGGTGAATCAGCTTTGTTGCCTCTTCCTCCTCCACTCATTCCTCCATGCTTTTGCATGTATGAGCTACCATTTGAACACTCTTTATCTTTCCCATGCGCCCTTGCTAATTCGTGGGGTCCTTGATAGATTTGGGATCAGCTTTTTACACCTATGGGGGATTTGCCTATTTTGGGTAAGCCTGCTTTATGCTAGATTTGGATGCTTCCTCATGCATTCGATTTGCTCATGTATTCTATATATTCAGCAGCCTATGTTATTACAGGGTTGGCTATTGTACACTCAGTTAATATAATTTTGTGTTACAGCTCCATATTCAGTCTCCATTGTTGATAATTTTGCATAATCAATTGTTAATTGTTGTTGGTGAAATTAATCTACTGCAGGCCTGAATTTCTACATCAGCAAGTGTCCAAATGATTATTTCGAATAATTCATGTATTGTTAAACCTCTTTGAAATTCAAACCATATGGTACCTGAAAATTTGTAGGGGTTTTTTAGCTGCAAGGCAAAGCCATCCCTACAACAAACTCAGTAACTCAGGGAAGTGGCCATTGTCATCTCACCATTCTCCCTTGGGCTTCGGGTTGGTTCATGCCAGCTCCAGGGGTGTTTCCCTAAAGTAAGACACACTTATCCAATATTTGAATCAACAGTAGATATCAACATTAGATATGTACAATAGATATCAACAATGAATAATCATAACCAATATTTGAATCAACCATATACTCAGATTTTTCATATTTGATCTTGTCACCGAAGGGACAAGTCAATATAGACAAACAATTTATGTACCTTGAGAGAGATCCAGAGAGGGTTAAAGCATAAGAATACTGACAACATAATCACCTAGACTTCTTAGTCAACAAGCACATTCATACCTAGTAAAATCAATCTGTCAACACAGTCATGCTGGGTAAGGATGCAATCACATACTACAGAGACACACAAGCATACTTTGCACAGTCATGCTTGAAAAAACATAGTCCACCCATAAAGTGAAACTCATTGTCATACTGGGGAAGATCCCACAGTCCACACAAGAAAACAGGCTCATGGTCACCTCATGGTCACGCTAGGGAATGACCCATTTAGCCATCCTAAAATTTCCCCTCAATTGTTTAGTTCCTGCATTCACATACCATTCAGGAATCAAACAATGCTAATAATATAAAACAAGGGAGAATGCAGAGTATGTTATCTATCGCAATGTCTTCCTTACAAAAATGTTTTTTGCATCTCATGCCAAAAGGATTTCTCTGTTGCTCATAGCACATTTGGTGTCTAACAATAGGCTACAAAACAAACTTATATAGTGTTAAGTCATGGGTGCCAATTGTCTTGAAAGTTTGAAACCATGGGTTGTGCATTGTTAACATTTTTATAATGTTGCAACAAGTTTTACCACACTGGTAGATGTTCAATGACTCCATAGCAAAGACTGCAAAAAAACAAATTAAACCATAGAAATCATAAAAAATCTCCAAAGCAAATTGTTCGGATGATGAATGATATCATGTGGCTCAATTCCAATGGGTTATAGATCATTGTAGTAATCATTTTAGTAATGTACCCCACCCAAATGTTTAGTCTTGGGCACCTTCTATACAACATGAAGATAGTCATAGAAAATCACCTGCTATGATATCGATGCTATTTGAAAATTCTGAAGATATGTTGCAATCAACCAGATTTAGCAGCTCATAAGCCACACCTGGCATAAACTACAAACTCAGTGAAAAAAAAAGATTTGAATCCAAATTGCATACTAGGTCTTCAAGTGAAGATCAAAAAGTCATGGAATGTTACTTAATACTCAGGTATCTTAGACTCAGTAAAGACATTGATCATTTGCAAGCCTTGCCTACCGGCATAGCTGGCTTAAAACTGTCATTGCCAACCACCTCAATAGAAATACAAGTTATATAAAGGTTTTTCCATGAATAATGGTATTTGAAAATAATCACGAGTCATCAAAAATATCAACTATCTGTTTCTGGACTTGATCCACGCTAACTGACTGAGGACAATTTCTAACCCCTGGCTCCACAATAAATCAGGGAACTATGAGCATCCATAATTATTTTCCATGAAAAGGTCTTCATGATAACTTTCCTTTGCCTTATTGTAACTTCATCTAGCATCTCCTCCTTTTTACAGGGCTCCTCTTTTGTCTTCTAAGATGAATTGGAATCAGAAGGTGATGAATTAAATGTGGCTGATTGCAAACAAGATACAGAGGAGAATGGTAATTTTAAAATGGCCAATCAATCTATGAATATACTGGAGCAACACAGAATTGTTGATTTATTAGCTCAGAATCTAGATGTAAAAAAGGCAAGGGCTATCACCGATTGGGATTTATTCTGAAAATGTAGCAAAGGTGAGTATTTATTTTAATTGGTCAAAATTTAATCATTTTCTGTCAATTGTAATGATTCTTGGAAGAGGACTTGTATGAGTTGTATGAGTATGGAAATAGAGTTCAGTATGGAGGTTTATAATGGAATAATAGGATTTACTTAGAGTAGACAGAGCGCATTAGGGGGATGTGAAATCAGTGAAGTGGTGAATCATGATTGGAAGTAAGCAGTTTTGAGATGAGTGTCAATGGATGTCTGAAGACATTTATGAAGAACACCACCAAGACAACAAAGATGATTCTGTTTGCATGTGGCAGTGTGTTACAAGTTATTGATGATAAAACAAAGTTGTGATTGGGCATGTGATATGTTGTGCAAAATGGTTTCAATTGATGGAGGGAAAAATGGAAGAGACAAAGTTTTTAGGGGTCCTTGACGAGAGAATTCAAATTCATTCAACTAAGGGAGAATGATGCAGGAGCAATTCAGCAACATTTGGCAAGTGAAAATTAATTGCATGGGCACACTTAGCCAATTTACATGAGCACACTTGGAAAACTGTGGATAAGCGGTTGCATGAAAATAAGATAGTATTAGATATCTACTTTGTAACTGTAGTGAACATAGATTAGGATGACAATGACACTGATTAAGTTAGTATTAAATATTGTAATAGAAAAATAGTGTAAATTTTTGAAAATTCCAAGCTGGGGAAATTGTTACCCACAGTGATAAGTAACTGAATTCGGGAATATGATAGGTTTATATAGCTATTTTGTAACTGTAGAGAACATAGATTAGGATGAAACTAACACTTAAATAAGTTAGAACTAAAGGCCACTGCAACAGAGTAAGAAACTCCAAAAGAGTTCCCTCTATCATTGGATCATCTGTGAAGGATGTTCAAGAGCTGTTTGAGGGTGAAATGTTTGCTATAGCTACTCCTAATTGATATGAGATTGAATCTATCTTAAAGAAATGTGTATGAGGAAAGGAAAGGTGAAAGATTCATAAATAGAGCTCCATTTGTGAAGAATTATAAATTATTATGCAAGAAATGATGCCACATATGAGCTCCCTTGGAATTGTGTAAGATAGTTTGAGTATAAGCCAATGAGATTTGTTAAGACACATTGAGTCATTGCTTGAGCTTCCTCCAAAATAAGTTGAGTAACATGATCATGTCCATGATTGTAAATTTGTAAACATGAGTCGAACCAATATCTACGCAGAACTAAGTGATTGTGTGTAAAAGAAAAACATTGATTGTTTGTTTTCTTTGTGTATGTATTGCAACAAGATTTCTACTAGGTGGACAATGAGAAGAAATGATGAAGCCCTTAGACTGTGTTTACAATAGCTATCAAGAAAAACAAAAACCAGCGAAGAACCAAACTTCTGAGTGTAAATCACAAAAGGAGATTGAGAAAGCTCTGATGAATGCATTAAAAATGTGAAGACACTGTAAAGTAAAATTGAGGCCAAAGAAAAGAAAAAGAAGGCAGCAAAATATGACTAGTTTTCACCAGAAACTCTTCCAAAATAGTTTGCAATCTTCTTTTACTGTGAAAATGCAAGCATCCTAAAACTACATCTTTATGAACAAGGTTCAAGCAATGTCAAATATGATTATTTGGCCAGCTGTGAAATCAAGGTTAGCTTTTTATTTGAAGTAAAGCCCACAATCCTTGAGATATGCTTATTTAGAAAGTGTGCAGCATTAAAATTACTCGTTTAAATTGATTTTTGCATAATTATTTTTTCCTAGATCTCTTCTGTTGAAATCCATGCTAGACACGAGTGGTCTCAACTTGTGCTTGATTGATGATTGAGATTTCAAACAGTTTACCAAATACACTTTGACGTCTCTTTTATATACAGATGAAATATGTAGATGATGACTCCACTACATTTTGGGAAATAGGAAGGAATTCAAGTGTGTTGGCTGCACATGCTAAACATTGTGGAAAGGAAGTTTTCATGGTTGTCCCCTTTGAGGGAACATATTCAGCAGAGTTTCTCTTCTTTACTTCACTAGAACAAACTTGTCATACTTCATTTTTCCTTTGTATAATCTTATATCAAAAATTTATTTAAATAAAACATTCTTAAAAAAGGATATCATTTCTAGAGGCAAACTATAGTCTCCATGATTGTCAGCTCTCTCCCACAGCTTGTAAAGGTAGAAGAATGGCATGTTGGCTCAAAAATATGTCAAGAGTGCAATTTATATGCTACATAGTTTCTTACAAGTTATTTCTTCTTTAGTCATTTTCTGTATTTCTTTTTGTAAATATTTTTCTGAGAATATAGGATGTATTTTTCAAAAAAATAAGGTAGGGAATGTTAATTTGCATTTGTAACCTATTCCATTACATTCAGAGGCAGAAAATGGAACACGCTAAGGTGTTGATGATAGAGATAGTAAGTGAAATCTAGATGGTATTCCAAATGGAAGTTCTCACACATACATTTCATTCCTCAATTGCTCACATTTACTCATAATTTTTTGCAATTCTAACACTTGCTTCCTTGTAATCGACCTGTGGAAATTTCTATATTCTTTAGTTTGTGTGACGAGTATTTATAAAAAGTTAGTCTTTCAAATATTTAATTTGAGCTAATCTTTCAACTTATCCACAATTAGTTCCAAAGCTCATGAATTTCGTATACATGACATGATTCTCTCATAAATTATATCTTATCTCAACTTCTAAGGATTATATCTAATAGTTTCCTTGAATATGAAGGTATGGTTAGATATTTTTGGAATACTTCTGGACTAAGGTGAGTGACTTCTAAAAGTATGAGGTTTTCCTCATTAGATTGGATGGCCTTACAGTACTCCTTTTCTCCATGGAATAAATCTTTAAGCAACTCCTACACTTTGGGTATTCCTGTAGAACTTCCCACTAAGACAATTTTGTGAATCTAGGTTTCATAATTTGTCATTATCAATGGATTTTTGAAACAGATAAAATGTTCATTGTCTATTTGTCCACTCTCCTAAATTTTTAATGTTGGTCATGGTTTTCATAGAGACGATGGCAGACAACACTCTCTTAGCCGTCTTGCATGAACTCTGAAGTCCCTTTCAGATATGTTGAGTTTGTATTTCTCCCCATTATGTAATGGAGATGACTTCCTATCAAACCCATATACAAGGTTTAGTCAATATTTTTAAGACATCCAACCCTGTTAATTTCCCAACGGTTTTGGTGGTCCTTCTTCAAGAATCATTGTAATAAAGCAGGATGACTAATAACAAATTTAATAATTCAACATCTTGCGAGGTATTATTGGGTGGCACTGAGCTTTTAGATAAGCAAGGCAAAGGATTTAATTCCTCCCAGTGCAAGGTGGAGGTTTGGAGGGTTTTGAACTAGGCTAATTTTCCTCTCTATGAAGAGATCTAGAATTTGGGTCCTGTAGCATCAACCACATAGTCGTTGGTTATGCGAGGTTTCTTGTCATGTAAAAAAACTGGTTACATTCCTATTTTCCAATGCATGTCAATGAAATCATTTCTCCACTAGCAGATGGCAATAGTTAAAAACAAAGCTTATCATAATTTTGAGTATGTTCTATTTAAAGGCAGTTAGATTTAAGTTTTGTTTTAATCACATTGTTGTTTCTGGAATTCCATATTCAATCCAAGCTGGTGTTTCCTGTCAGAATGCCTTCAGTATAGCCTGGCATAATGGTAGGTAAGATCTGTTAGATACCCTCTATTTATATGTATATTTGGATCCATCCAAGCCAAAAGTAATTTGATTTTTTTTTTCTAGCAAAAGAGAATGTAATTTTGTTATCAACTATTTAGAACTCCAAACATATAGTCAAACCTAATTTTGATGTGTTTTTGGTTGTTATAGATTAGTGTAAATCTAGTGCTTAGAGAATGGCAGTATACTGATGGTTCCAGAAGCCTTCACAGTCGTAGCACATCAAATTCTCAGCACTCTTTACTTGGATCTTCAACTTTTCATTCACCATCTGGCAGAAAGATTAAAATAACTGTAGTGGAAGGAAACAACCTTGCTAGAAAAGACAGATCTTGAAAGAGTGATCCTTACGTTAAGCTTCAGTATGGGAAGGTCAAGTTCCCCAATTTTTGAGCTAGATATTTTTCGTTTTCTAGAATTAGACTGATCTACATATTGGTGGATATCTACAATGTTTCCTGTAGATGTACTTTGTAGTTGGTTAGCATTATTATTTTTTAATATAATCACAGAACACTCGCAGAACAAGATCAATTTCATGAGGTATCATCCATATGGGACGAAAATTTGAGTTTAACGAGATTGAAGGTGATAAGTATTTGAAATTAAGATGCTACAATGTAGACTTTCTTGGGGATGAGAGTATGGGAAGCGTCCGTGTGAATTTGGAAGGACTGGAAGAAGGAGAAACCAGGGATGTTTGTCTACCCCTTGAAAAAGTTACAACAGGTGAAGTAAGACTCAAAATTGAGAAGAAAAAGCAAGAGCAAGACACTGAGGTGAGTTCATTTTGGTTTATATGTAATGCTATAATCAAACTTTGTTATATTTTTTTCATTTTTTCCCTTGATCACTCTTTTTATACTTAAAGCTTATCATTCAAGTGACCTAACATGTATCCTTCCGTGCTTCTGTTTCTTGTCTGATGATCTTGAAAGTTTGAAACATAATTATCATATGTTTTCTCATTGGGTACACTATTTGATATGTCTTTTTAGTTATCATTTGATTTATGAATTACCAAGTAAGCAATATAAGATTTTGTTTAGTTTGTTTTATATTTGATTTCCATGCATAATTTTTTTATTTGACCCGATTCTTCCTGCAATGCCATGTAGAATTCTCTTACAGAAACAGGGAGTGGCTGGATTTTGCTTGCTCTTGTAGAAGCAAGGGACCTGATTGCAGCAGACTAGCAAGGAACCAGTGATCCATGTGTCAGGGTACAATATGGAAATTTGAAAAAAAGAACAAAGGTCAGTGAGTGCTACCATAGTTGACATGTTATTTAGCCTCAAATTCCTTGGTTTTTGGTGATTTAATTCTGAACGGTATTTAAGAGCATAATGTGTAAAAAGATATTTAAGTACATTTCAATTAGGTGTTGCACATATGGCATTTAAAATGTGGTACATAGGGTTTTGAATTACAAAATTAGTTTAAATCAAGCCTCATCTAGTTGCATTGTCATTCAATTCTCTCAAAGAGGGAAGACCACCCACTGCATGGATGTCGTTCCTTGTTTCCTATTTAATCACACCCATTTCCTAAACCTACCTCCTTGTAGTGAAACTGTTCTAAGCCTGCAAACTTTTTTCAAAACCACTTGAGTTGTATTTTTTTTACTAGGGAATCAACAACTAGGGTGGGTGTGTACTTGTGTGTCACAGGGTCAATTCCTGTCTGCTACCACTATACCCCTAAGTGCACTTAAGTATTACACAAACCCCCCAGCATGGGTAACGGGCTAGACGATGTTTGAACCCGTGATGTCGCAAGGAGTACCTTAAGAGTAAACTCTATTGCCACTTGGTCTATAATCTTAGGGGCTATCTGGACACTCAAGTTGTATTTAAATATAGAAGTGTGTTATTTCTTTTTCTATTTTTTCAAAAGAAAAAGAAAAAACGTAATACATTATTTCTGGGATAGAAATTGAGATATTACATTCTGCATACAAATGTTGTAAACACTTGAAAAGAGCCATAAGGTTCAAAAAATTTGTTTTGTCATAATGGCCCGGATCCCTTTGACTAAAATAAACTAATCTGCTTATCTCATATTCAACATTTGCATTATGAAATTACAGTCATAATATGAAATGTGCCATCTGCACTAAGAAAAGGAAAATAAGGTCACAAAAAAGGTCAAGGTGGGTTATTAGTATGCACACCATCTTTCATCTTCTGTAGTTTCAACATCCCTAACTGCACAACAACTCTATCTTTGGATTGAATATCTGCGAGTGTATTGAGTTCACTATTTATGTGCTTGAAAGAGTCATAATCCAGACAATCTCTCCAGGACTATACCTGATCCATCAAAGGTTGTAGTCCCATATTTAAGAAAGGTACAGTGCCACACATACAATAGATAATAAGTTTGGAATCTCCCAAAACCTATAATTTTTCTAAATCACAATCCACTTCCAATCTAAGAAGTAGAGCCAGGACTTGAAGTTCGTCCAAGTTGTTGGTTCCATGTCTTACATTGTGGAAAGGGAATAATGAGTAGCAGATAGGGTGAGAGTGTGGAATTTTGAAATATGATTTAATTCCTAGACTTTAATACCATCCAACTCACTAAAATGAATAAAATTCTATAATCTATGATTGGCATATCCTCCATCCACCATTTAAAAGGCATTGAAAGTGTGTTATCATTCCACTGAACTGCGTCGCTTAAACGTGTTTTAAGTAAAGGAGGGAGAAGAAGAAGCTTGGTCCATTGGAAAGATTGGGCAATGGAGTATTTTATGGTGGAGCACAAAGGGACTACGTTCTTATGTAGATCTTAAAGATGAGGAGGATGCTTACTCACTCAACCCCTTCTCTAAGAAAGATAACATGTAAATTAAAAATCCTTGCAAAGAAAAAAGGTTAAATAACTTGGTGCCACCTACAATAGAAACTTAGAAAGCATGAACCTTAGCCGAAATAAACATGCACTTCTAAAAGATCTAAAGAAAATGAACAATAAGAATATAATCAAGCTATCTTTCTAATCTTACCCTATTGGGAGATAGCCCCCTTTTAAAGGCCAAACTCAACGAACAATATTGCAAGAAAAAACACAATACAGATTACCTCATAAGCACTTAACAATTATCATCCAAACATGAAAGAGCTACACCACTTGTGACCTCCAAAGCCTTTTATTTCCAACAAAATATTGTACAATACAATCAAAGCTCAAGTGGAGGTTCCACACTGTCCATCCTAAATGAGGAATGAGCTCTTGCTTAAATAGAAGAATGGGACATATGTGAACATTTTGAGGGACTCCAATGTGAACTAGAAGAGGCTACATCATATACCTGCAAGGTTTAGTAATATTCTAGCCTATATACCCCTATGAGGAAAACAAGGATAACTCTCAAGGTTATTCTAGATATGTATGAGTCCCTGAATAGTTCACATTGGAGTCTTTCCAAATGTTTACGAGAGTCAATGTGTCTAACCCAACCTTGTGCCTTGGTGTTTATGTTATGGTTAGTAAAGGAAAACAAAAAAAATGAATATGTGAGACAAGGCCTGTATTTGGCCCATATTTTGTAAAGAGGAAAGGATAGATATAGTCCTCGATTCCCTCAAAGCTACAAGGACTTATGCATGCTTGTATAGCATGAACTTACAGGGTTTACTGTCTTGGCTATAGTGCTAGCATGATGCGTTGGTGATGCATTGATACCAGTGATACTATCATGCCAATGTTATAGTGCTTGTACACATCATCTTACCATTTTCTTAGGGTCAGTTGTACCCCAAATGCATAAATCCCCTGCAAGTTTGGCATACACAGGACTATATTTATTCAACTGCTTTTGTAAAGGGAGGTTTTGATTCATGGAAATGTCCTATCTGCAAATTTAATACGGTGGTACCATGAGGAAACTGTACAATTCCTATTTGTGTTTAACATGTCACATGGATGTCAACATGGCTTCACATGAGAAAAATTGAAGATACAATATTGTGTAAGTTGGGATTAGTCACGAATGGGACAAAAGGATAAAGACTACACTTTAAACATTCAACTACTCTCTGATGTTAGGGCAATGTGTCCATCAAAAGAATTTCCATTTCATGCAATATTAGAATGATAAAAGAAGCTCTCTTATTAGAATTTTTCAGGAAGTCATTTCTTAAGTAAACATCAAGTATAATTTCTTCCCAACTCTTCACTCTCACTATGCATATAGCCTCCTTCCCTCTTTTGGCCTTTGTCTTGTATCGAAGTGAAACCCTTGTGACTTTGTCTAGTTGGAGTTGTGTTTTGTGCCTCCGTTGACCTTAGTTTGATACCAACATCCCCACTCTGTAGGGAAACCAACAAATGAGTAATGAAGTACTTAAAAAGGAACTCATCCAATTTTGTTGAATTGTCATTGGTTAGGTATTGTTAAATGTAACTAATGTCTTTCAAACGTTTCTAGTATAATCCTTTTCTGGCCAATGGTGAGTTTCATCATTCCGAAGCATACGCTATCTAGATTATAGAGTTTGGTATAAATTATAAAAGTGATGCCTGGCCTGCTTTATTTTATCATGTCAATTTGGTGATGCTGAAGTTTGAAATGCATTTTGTAGGACTGAATTATGTCACATCAAGAATATTTAGAAGCTACAAAAATGAAAGTCAGTAATGATGACCAAAATGTCAAAAAGAGGCAAAATCACATAAGATATAGGTAGTAGGAAAATGAAGATTCTAACTAAGAATAAAAGAATCCATTTTGTTTGCACACCATAAATGCTAGCATAGTTGACATAGTTATTCCTCAACTCCATGCAGGTTGTCTATAAGATGTTCAATGCTCAATGAAATCAAACCTTAGAGTTCCCTGACACTGGTAGCCATTTGGTGCTTCATGTAAAGGATCATAATGTTGTATTGCCAACATACAACATTGGTAATTGTGTTCTAGAGTATGAAAGGCTACCTCCAAATGAAACAGTTGACAAATGGATTCCTTTAGAAGGAGTTACAAAGGGAGAAATGCATGTTCAAGTAACTAGAAGAGTGCCAGAAATGTCAAAGAAATCAAGTTTGTCACAACAGAGTTCCAGCATGCCAAAAGTGCTAAGGATATCTGGAAAGGTAAAAGACTTGGTTAAATTCAGCTTTCTTTGCATCTTTCTCAATATAAAGATATTGAGACTCACTAAACCAATCCTGCCAAAATAGCTGTCAGTTTCACATTTTTTCATACTTCAATCTACCAACTTTTGCCAATATAAGTGACTGAATACTGTACATAGTATAAAACATTTAATAGGATATTGATGTGATTTTCAGGTCCTTGAGATTATAGAAAAAGTTAAATCCTTGGCAGAAGATGGGGACACTGAAAAAATATGTTCATCTTTGGATGAACTAGAAAGTGTTGAAGACGAGCAAGAAATGTGCATGATGCAACTCCATGAATACAAGATGACGTTACTAGAAAAAATTAATGAGATTGACCAAGTGATGAAGGCGGTAAAATAGAGCTTATGTACGGCAACCAAATCAACACAACATTGATATTACATGGATACTTAAAATTTGTGTGCAATGCATTCATCTTATGTGCTTTAGCATGGCTTCCAAAGGATCCCAGGCTAGTGTTTTCTTTGCAGTCTTTGTGTTTTAGTGTACTATCTAGAAATACTTAGTATTCACATGTAAGGATAATTTATCTAATGTTTCTAATGTAGAATGTAAATCTAGGATTACAAGTTTTCGTGTCAACAAAATAATATGATGTTGACAGTGGAGGAGCCTACTCAAGTCACCTAGGATTTGAGGTCCTTGGTTAGTCAAAAGCTCATTTACATGTGATATCATATCATGTATTAGTTTCATAGAGATATATTGCATATTGAAATTTGAAATACAATAGAACACATGTTTGGGCAAATTCTCTCCATTCTTAACTCAGGGTTCATCAGTGCGCACACATAAAATCTGTCTGATGCCAATATATTCATTGTATCTCTCATATTTGTTGAGGAAATCACTCAAAAGGTAAAGGCTACAGTGGAGACCGAGAGGGAAATATTGGATGCTGTCTTGGTTTTCCCTTCAATGCCAGAGGTACTGAGACTAAATAAATTGGGCTCTTTTAGTATGTCTCAGTTGGGCCAGTCCAAAATCCCTTTCTTTCAAATGTTTAAAAGAAAGAAGAAGTCAGTAGGCTTCGAGGAAAGCATGCTTAAACTTGTTAGAACCCTACCCAAAGTACTCAAGTATTTTCCATGTGACAAGGCTGAGGATACTAGAGCCTATATCATGATTTTGCAGTTTTGGTTGGGTGGATCGCTAGAGAATGTTGAGAACTTCTTTAAAATGATTGCTATATCCTATGTGCCTACTCTTAAGAAGATAAAATTGGAGTTTGTTGATCTAGTCGTCTATTTGGACACAGGAATATGGTACCCTCTAGCTCCTTGCAAGTATGACGATGTTAAAGAGTATTTGAATTGGTATGACACCAGAAAGGATGCAAATGAGAAACTTAAAAATCCAAATGGAACAGTCATTGATATTTCCTTGTAAAGAAGCCACATTATTATTGGTGACGATGGTCATTATGTGGCTGTTTTGATGGAATTGGAAGACAAAGGTGCACAAGTTGTGCCAATTTCCAGGTGAATTAGATTTTTCTACCCCTATGGAGTGTTTCTTGTATGACCCACTTACAAAAAAATGTCTCTTGTAGATGTTGTGGTTTCCTTGACTGGGTTTGCACTCATGGGTGAACCTACTAGATAGGACCATCCTCGTGCTATACAAGATTTGTCCAAACTTGATGTTGCCTACATTTTGGCCTTGCTTCTAGTTTTCCAGACTACAGAGGAATGGCTTATCAACACTTTGGGATTGCACCCAATTCAAGTTGCATTGAAGGTTGCACTTCCTGAACTTGATGGTGGTTTGGAGCCTATTGTTTTCTCAGGCTGTGATGCAAGAAATGGTAGGTTTCATTGTTTGTCTGAACACTATTTCAGTAATTTCATCAATTAGACAATATGTTAACAATGTAATTTGTCTAAAATTATTAACCTTGTTGTGAAACTCCTATTATTATTACATTGATGTCAGAATACCAAAACAGGGCCATGGGACTAATACAAATGTTTAGGATCAAAGTTTATTTCGATCCATCAGAGGATTAAACACAGTATACCTTACCTCCAAGAATGCTATGCAATGGCTCTCCAACATGCCTCCTCCAACACTGCTATGCACCAGAGAAACCCACCACAAACCCACAACCAGAAAATGGTAAAAAATGCCCTCATTATCCAGAAAACACGATGGTGAAAACCCAAGGAACAACACTACTACGCACCAAAAAAAATGCCCTCGTTTTCCAGAAAACATGATGGTGAAAACCCAAGGACCAACACTACTACGCACTAGAAAAAATGCCCTTGTTTTCCAGAAAACACGATGGAGAACACCCAAGGACCAACACTACTACAATTTGAAAAAATGCCCACGTTATCTAGCTAGAAAACATGATGGAGAAAACCCAAGGACCAACACTGCTACGATTTGAAAAAATAATGAAAAAACGCCCTCATTATCTAGAAAACAGGATGGAGAAAACCCAGAAAAACAATGGATAAAACCACATGAAAACCCTATGCAGCATATGCAGGGTGCACACAGGCTTATGGTGGAGCACTGGTGGTGAAGGGTGGGGGCAAAAATTTGGAATAAAATAACCCCAAACATATTGGATATTTATATAATTAAAAAAAAACCTTTTTACCCCTAATATACCACCAATATATTGACTTTTAATTTTTAATTTTTAACCACCCCAATATGAACGGACGTGATATCATATTGGTCCCTAGGTGATGCCTCCGTGGAGTGAATCAGCTTCATTCCTTGAGTCTGGCCAATAATATTGGTGTCAATTAATAAGATCTTCCATAACTCGGCCTCAAATGCCTAAAATAAGCTATCGGAATGCCATGAAAACCCTCGTTCATGCCATCGGCTCCACAACCCGAATTTTGTTGATGAATCAAAAAACTCGCATGTGTTTTTTGAAATCGAGAAGAGTGGGAAAATAATTGACTGGAAAGCATGAGTTTCCCCGTCATGTTAGCTAGACTCAAGAAGATCAACCGATACATCGAGTGAGAAATATGAGTTTCAAAAAAAAGTTTTGCAATCAAGCAAAAAATAGACTATGTCATGGAAAACTTCTTAGAGAACAAAAACGAACTAGGCAACTTAAAAGCTAAAAATTAAAGGGTGGGGCCAAAATCACAAAATTTTTGGGGTAGTGGTTGCAGCAACAATACACTCCATCTCGACAAGGAAAGTAATTTTCGATATTCATCAGGATCATGATCATATGGGTTTCGTCTGTGCATCTATACTATCTCTATCATATCTAAACGTACTAAAGGTTGTCTTTATGAATTTGTTCTATATGGATGTCTGATAGAAAATATCTTGCTACCTATCCATCTCTACTATCGATGGAATACTTCCATGCCTGGATAGAGATCTTGGATGAGCAAATGTGTACAGCCATATACTACCTATTCGTCTCATCTGTGGATGGGATACTCCCATACCCATCTAAGAACTTGAATGAGTAAATGTGCATGACCCTCTACTACCTATTCGTCTCATCTATCAATGGGTTACTCCCATACTTGGTTAAGAACCTAAACGAGTAGAGATGTATGTGCAATCACATGGCTATATTCTACCTGTCCAACTCATATGCTGATGGGATTTCTCCCATATCTGACTGAGCACCTAGACGAGAAGAGGCACCTGTGTGAAACGGACCATCTACTACCTATCCATCTCATATGTCAATGGGATTTCTCCCATACCTGGATGAGAACCTAGACAAGAAAAGGTACCTGGGAAAAATTATGGTAAATATCTCTCAGTCATCTCTCTCTCTTAAGGAGAGATATGTTCTCTTCTACTCCAAGTCTTCCATGAAAGTATTCAAGCTTCATCTTGGGAAGAGGCTTGGTGTGAACATTTTCATTCTATTCATCTATTGGAATATACTGAAACTTGACCGCATCTTTATACACCATATAATCTATGAAGTGATACCAAATCTCTATGTGCTTTGAATTGACGTGAAATATATGATTCACTGAGATTTCCACACAACTCTAGTTATCATGGCGAATCATGGTTGGCTTTGGGATCTGGCCAAACAATCCTACAAGAATTTTACGAAGCCAAACTGATTCTCAGCCTGCTGAACTTGCAGCCATATACTCGGCCTCTATAGTACTAAGAGCTACTGAGTTCTGCTTCTTATTGTACTAGGAAATTACTGTAGAACTCAAAATGAAACAACATCCTGAAGTACTCTTCCTATATGTAGTGCATCTGGACCAATATGATTTTATAAAACCTTGCAATCTCAAGTCACAATCTAAATCATATCGTAGATCATATCCCACAGTGCCATGTAAGTATCTGAGTGCATTTTTTGCAGTAGTCTAGTGAATCTTCCTCGTTTCACACATGAATTGACAGAGGGAATTCAAAGAAGAAGAAAAAAATATGGTATGGTGTTCATCAAATATATCAAGAACCCAATCAACTGGTGATACATAGTGGGGTCAATCTAATTTTAATCTGAAGAATAATCTCTCAGCTTATTCAAATTTGCATCTATCGAAGTATCTATGGACTTGCAATCCAACATTCTGAATCTCTTCAGCATATTCATGGTGTATTTTCCTTGACCTAGGAAAATATTCTTCTGCGTTAATCATACGTCTAATCCCAATAATTAATGCATCAACAATGTCATTGAGAAAGGTTGTCTTGACATCCATCTAATACAACTTCCATCCCATAGCTGAAGTAAAAGCAATAATTGATCTAATGGAAGTGTGTCAAGCCCTAGGAGAAAATGTCTCATCATAATAGAATCCCTCTTTCTAACATAACCATATGGAAACAATATGGCCTTGTATTATTTAATCCTCCCATATGCTCCATGTGAAGTTTCTGCAAATCTGTTGTGCCCATCTAGGTCTTTTTCGGCTTACTGTCACATATGTGGGAGCATCATCTGGCTCAACTGGATCAATGGGACTGATCAGTTTATTCATTTCTTCAAAATATCTCTTAATGTTTGGAGGGGGATATGATCTCATCTCTTCATATTCATCGATATCCATATCTGATCCTCTTACTTTTTGAATAACCATTTCTTCTTCAAAGGTTGCATCCTTCCTGACTTTGATTTGAATCGATCCTGGGATGTATATTCATTAATCCTTTGAAGACTTGCGATATCCCACGAATGTTTCCTTATTTCCTAAAGGTTCTAACTTGGGCACATGAATGTAGACTGGAAAGTAATTATCCATCCTGGTGATGACCAGGTTCATTAAGGATCCTTAAATTGTCTTGTTCGAGTCACGACAACAGTGTTGTCAGGTTTCTACTATATGTATGTAATAGACTAGAATCCTTGTCTTTGAGGGATAACTCCCTCTGTCTCTCAGAAGTAGGTTGAGTAAATCTTGTTGAAGCAATAGATAGACCAACATTCGTAGAAGCTTTCCACTTCTTATCACGAAATCTCTGCATGATATTATTATGGGTTTGAGAGTCATAATACATAGTTATAGAGGATTTTGGATTCCATTCCATCCGTATATCAATGGGATCACTTGTCATTGTAGATCATGGAATTCCCTGCAAGTCAAATCCCATCAGATGCTTAGTGATATTTCATAATCAATGTATTAACAAAATAATGTAGGCAAGATTTTAGTCAAAGCTTCGACACAACACATGTAAGGACATTATCCGGATGCTTATGGTCTCCATTATAGTATACCATTAAGAGTGTGTACTACTCTAGTATGTTATAAAGGAGTTTTCATCCTAGATGGTTTGTGTATCATGAAATGCTATTTAACTACCTAAATTTAGAAATGTATATCTATGTAAAACATATTAAAAAACAACCATATCTAATCTACTTAGAGCATGTAAAATAAAATACTTATATTTTGTAGTTTTGTGGGTGGACTCCCATAGTCAGAGTCCACTGATCTTCATATGCTTGCTTGACGATCATCACAATCTAGATATTCATATCATTTGTTAGAATAAGAACTTCGAAGGATCATCCTTACTTTTCTCCTTATGAGGAGGGTCTTCTTCTACATCAGCAGTTGAATCTTCATGCTTCCTTCTGATTGAAATTCAACAGCTACTAGAATAATGACCGTGTTTCTTGCACCTATAGCACTGTATATGAGATAAATACATATTCTCTTGTTTCTTCTGATTTGGGGGAGGAATTGATCTCTTATATCGATTCCTATGATTGAAGGAATTCTTTCCCCTTCCCTTACCTTTCTTGGAATGATATATGAATGCTTTATTCTCCTTAGGTTGGGTGCCATGAATTCTTTGGCGTGTTCTGATTCTTGTTTCTTCCTGAGTGCATTTTTCGAATAGCTTATCAAATATTTTCGGAGACCATTTAAGGTGTTCATAATGAGATAATTTTCTTCAATATTGTCTCCATTAGACTTTATCTTGTTCCAAAGTTTGATGATTCTCATGAAATATGAGGCAACATTCTCGGTCTTCCTCATCTTCATATTCGATAGTTTATTCCTCAATGTGAGAGTCGCATTGATATTACGGTGTTCAAATAGTTTATTTAAGGTTTTGAATATATTCCTTACTGTCATATTTTTTGAGATATGAGGAACCAAGTGGTCACTAACCGAGTCCACCAAAATCCTTCTTGCTTTGGCATCATTATTCCTCCAACAAGGTTTGTCTTCTCTAGCTTCTGGTTTTAAGACATTTTCATTTACACACTGTAATAGGTCACTTTCTTCTAATAGGAGAAGAACCCTAGAATTCCATGGGATGAAGTTGGAATCTCCTTCCAGACGATCTTCAACCTTCATGATGATCATGTTGACTATAGATCTGGATCTGAAACCCTAGCAGAGACTAGGTCAAAACTGAAGGTTGGAGTTTTGGAAAACTGACTCCATATATAAATGCACCCTAGAGAGGCAAGTTGAGAAGAGGTAGATTTGAGCCAAAACCATGGAGGGAGTAGGTGAAAAACTAAAGCCCTAATTTTTGTTGCAGTTTTAGAATTAGGTCAAAAATTGAAAATTCTCAAAATTGAATTATGTCTACACCAAAATATGCACCCTCCTTAGAGTGAAATTCCCAAGGCTCATTTTCGGTCAAAAGGTTGAGTGAATACCTTGAAATATGAAACCCTAGTTCCAACAGGTTTCTGACATAGTTTTGACAATGGCTTCTTCTAGCACTACTCTCATAACATGTTAGATTTTCATAAGATTATAGTAGTATATCTTAATTGTATTTATCAATGGGATCACTAGAAGATAGAAAAAGCACAAAACAATAACACGATTTTTTATCTTAGGAAACCAAAATGGGAGAAAACCCGGAAACCTTTGTCTAAAGATGATAATTCCAATATCAATGTACATTGAAGAAGAAACAGAAAATATGGAAATGATTTCCAAAGATAGCAACCCTGAAAAAATATTCTTATGTAGTATATGCGAACTTCTCTCTCCCAGAAAAATGTGAAATTTTCTTGTGATGTTGGTGTGTGGAATAATGAGGAGGGGTTCCTCCTATTACACTAATATTTTAATTGGGGCATACTTTTCTTGGGGGAGCAACATAATTTTTATTTTGTCTTTTCTTTTGCTTGCTTTTCTCCCCAAGGTCTACATTGTTATTCTAGGGTTGGTATGATTGATTACAATAAGTTCATATTTCATAGGAGTTACAATACAATAACTATAAGAATAGATTCTGAAGTTGCATAAACTCCATTGCCATTTACTCTTAATCATGATTAACTAGTAATTAATGTTCCAATTACGATACTTAATGGCAATTAGTGCACAATTGATGGTACTTAGTATACATTCATATATTTATCACTTAACCATTTTTTATCAAGTAAAATTGCTAATTAACACCTAACAACATGTAAATCAGGGCTAATTACCATTTTCCAATTAATTAAACATATTAATTATGAAAATGATTCCACAAGAACTAGTTAACTAGTTGTTCAATCCTAACAACTAGTCTTTCACAAATTCAACACCCAACCATGCCAATGAAAAAAAAAGTGAAACTACAGCCATTATACACATATTTAAGCATCCATGTATATAAAAATAAAGTACATTCTCATATCTTATTCAAGTACATAAATGAAGGATATTTCAAGTTCAATCAGTATAACTAGTTAATAAGAACTTCCAGGAATTCAATTAAACCAATCATACCGAGTTCCTATTTACATAGATACAAAGGTACAGATATGGAAAATAGAATTATACATCTCAAGGAAAGCACCAATAACAGATCATATGGTTGTACATTCATATTTTATGAAAAACAGAGATTCGAATCCAAAACTATTTGTCAGTTTCACTGCAATGTACCTAGTTTCCAATTGAACTTTCCAAATGCCAAATAAAGAGAAATAAATGGATATTGTGGCTCATGGAAATCATATCAGGGATAAATTACAATCATATGTTTGTATCTTTACACCCATATACATTCCATTAAACAATCTGCAAAACAAGTTAATTCTACTCATTTGAATTGACTAGTAATTCTAGGAATCACTAGAATAATTAAATCCATAGCTCATAGAATAATTCAAATGAAATCACAAATATAAATAATTTTTTTTATCATTCATAATATATTTATATCTCATTCTAATATTTTTTCAAACACTTCATATGAAAATTCACAATTCTACTCAAAACATTTCCATTGAAGGAGATGGAAATTGGAAATTGATCTAGAAATTTGGTAGACATTTCTCCAACACTACAAAGAATATTAATCCTCATATTCTCACACACATTTCAATATTATTTATCATAAATAATCATAAAAGTAACACTCATAAATTTTTACAAACACTTCATGTGATAATTCTCCAAACTATGCCAAATAGTACAATCAAAGAACTAATTTTGGAATAAATGGTAGAACAATCAAAGAGAAGTGTCTTAAACCATTTCGAGGATATTGTACCATAAAAATACACAATATATAATGAAAAGGGGCATAAATATCAGTTCTTTATTAGAGGTACCAAATAATTATTTTCTCAAACAATTAGTGCACAAAATCCCAAAAACTAGTTTCCAATTCCTTCATAAAATTTACTTGCACAAATAGATTGAATTCTATGAGAAATTTATTCCACAAATAACTCATACATTTCATCAAATATTTCATGTGCGTCCATAAATAACTCATATCAAATCTAGGTAAAATAAATAAACATGGGATAAATCACGTATATTATCAATGCGCAACTAGCATCATCTATACCACATTCCACCCAGCCTTTGGATAATCCAGATATCACTTTGACAAACCACCCCCGAGGTAAGGCCATAGATCCAAAATAGAATATAACTAAATAATAACTCAAGTATTATCTTGAGAATAAAAAAATCTATTCCTCACCACATACTTCCTCTTCCACCCCACTACCAGGTGCCTCCGGGTAATACAGACCCCCTAGGCTATCAAGATATTTCCCTTCACCACCAGGATTTATGTGTAGGTCTAGGATAGCTCCAAGTAGTGGAAACATAGGAACTACACCAGTGATTTTGGGGAGTATGGAAAACACCAAAAAATATCACAACATTTCAACTACAAATTTCATTCACATACAAAGTATTCATGGTTTCCCAAGCTCTCACCATCAAATGTATGAATAACCATATGTTGGCTTGAGAAGGGGCATAAGAAGGAATCTCCCATGCACAACCAAGGAAAATGCGTCATGCGCATGATAGAAACAAAGGATGAAAAGGGTCCATGAAGGTAGAATGAAGAAGTGCACGGCAAAGTAAAGGCGAGCACGGAAGTGCAAAAGGGGAAAACAGCTGGAAAGCGACAAATACGAAATCCAAATCATGGTCGTATAAGATGGTGTAAGCCTATAGCTATGCATGTATGAAAAGATATTTGTAAGTCAGGTCGATAGTGCCTTGTGTCCAATTATGATCACCATAGCTGTAACCAGAGGGGTGGCTGACGGTGACGGCTAACAGACTACCAGGATCTAGTTGGACCTGCGTGGCCATGTAAATTAGTATAAATAGAAAGGATGAAATGGTTAGAGGGTTGGTTAGTTGGTCTGTAAGGTTTTCATTGATCCTTGTTCAGTTTTCGGTAGTAGATTGTTATTCAACAGTAATCCATGGAAGGGGATGCTAATTATGTTGTAATGTCATAGCGATAAGAAGAGGAGTAGACTCAGGAAGAGTATGGTAGCATTAGAGGGGATGTTGAGCTGCAGATATGAATGCAGTGGGAGAAGACTACTAGGAATAGGAGTAGAGTAGAAGAGCGAACCAGAGAGCATGAGAAATATGAGTCTAAACTTAAAGACATATCTCAAGATCAATCTGCATCCCACAAACTGCAAGGTGCTATATCCTTTCTAATGCCAAATGAAGAGCAGCTTGGTGGTTTTTCCTAGATGGGTTTCCACATTATTTCTTGTTTCCAAATGAATAATTGATGTGCTGAATGTTTATGTGATTGATTAATAGTTACTTCCCGTATAATGTTAAATATGGTTCAGTTTCTGTTAGTTTCTTGCAATTGGTAGATGGATGAAGAGGATATATTGCTAAATTGAAACTGTATAAATATATATCATTATGTATAATTCCTATTATGAACCCCCTTAAGTCATAGAGCCAATTGATGTGAGTCAGCTGCGCCGCACAAGTTACTCCATCTGTGAGGATACTTGAATAAGATATGAAAATGTACTATAAGATCGAATATTTCCTTGGGTCATAGTACAAGCAAACCTTGATCTTATAGTAAGAGAATTGGGTCTTCCTTCATGCAGGCTTATCCAGTGGCATTATGAGGACAAGACCCAGGTAAGTGGGGAACCGCAAGCCTTATCCGGTACACACAAGTGGGGAACTTGGGTTGCGCAAGCAAACCCTGATAAGCCAAGGTCATGCAAGTGGGGTACCTGGGTCATAGTGCAATAAAACCCTGATCTTATAGTAAGAGCATTGGGTCTTCCTTCGTGCAGGATTATCGAGTGGAATTATGAGGACGAGACCCTCACCTTGTGTACCAGATTTCCTTCTTAGATATGTTATTATTACCAGCATCGCCACTTTTGGGTAGTGACAGTCATGAGCACGTGCGGATGGGCTGGACGGTCACAGTGACCAAGTTCTCCACACTTGATCTGGCTGCAGTGTTGTCCTAATCCAAGCACCAAATCTCCGCTGAATCTTGATGCATTTAACGGTCTATCAGCACGTGCCAGCTGTCTCAAATTTTCCATCACTTTCTTCATAACTGGTTTTGGAGGCGGTTGTAATGTGTCTCATCATCTCTGCACAACTTTTTCCTTAAGTTCTACCGGCCTGCTACGCATGCGCAGTGCTATGGTTACCTCTAAAATTCAAACATTATTATTATTATTATTATTATTTTACCCGTGTCGGAGTAAGGTTTCATGCAACCACCATTTACCAAACTCGCGACGTATTTTCCTTGGCTGCGCATGTGAAGTTCCTTCTTATGCCCCTTTCCCGATCCAACACCATAATCAACAACCATCCAACAGATCCATGAAAAAAACCCCAAACCAAGGATATGAAATATCTATTTATAGAACAAAGAAGGTAATTCTAACTCAATGGGGTCCAATCAAACCAAGGTAAGCCAACTTGTGTCAATCGAAGGGGGGTAATTTAGCCACAAGAGGTTAACTCTAATACAACTGAAGAAATTCAAATTTCAAGGAGAATGACTCCAAGTCACTCCACCCAGCTCAAATTCATGTGTGGATACATCATCCATGAAGAGGAATCAAAATGAGTGAGGTGAGGTGTCACACAAGCCAAGGAATCTTTCCAAAATAGAAAAGGGGGGTTACACAAGGATTTACACAAGATTTACACAAGGACTTTCAAAATTATTTATGCAAGGCATTACATAAGTATTTACACAAGGCATTACATAAGTATTTACACAACTTTTGAGGTGTTAAGGTTAAAAATAGCCAGTGAGGGAACACTTGTGCAAATGGGAGTTACAAAACAAAGTGTAACCTACACAAAGGAGTTACAAAACCACTGAAGGGGATCAATCAACAAGTGGTTCCCACCAAAATGCCAAGGAGGCCCTCTAAATCATGAATTAGGCTCAATAATATCAACATAGGATAAAATAATCAAAATTTGGCTCCGTTGTACAATGTTTGGGTGATCATCAACTAATAAATCCACAAAAACATAAATATGGACCAATATCAACCAAAAAAGTTCTAAAGTGATAGTAATGTCCCCATTACCCCTCACATTATGGATCTAGGCCTCCCATACTCTTGTAGTGGCCCCTGATGTGCCAATTTTTTTCATTAATTAATTATTTACAAAAAAATAACAATGTCTCTAGGTCCTTAGAGACCCTTTTTTTGGCACCCTGTTCCACAATAATAAACAATTACAAATTACATATGTATGGGGATTAACACATGAGTTGTTATATCCCCTCCCCCCTAATCCATGCATCGTCCTCGATGCATAATACATACATTATTTTACAACTTTCAAAGGGATCACTACCTTTAGTTTTCAAGTAGTATTTCTTGGAACTACTCTTCCAAAAAACCACAGTACTTCCCATTACCACTTTCATGTCTGTATCCACTACCTATGGGATGTGACTCTCTTCACTTAACTTGTTCTTGAAGATATCATTATCCCATTTCTAGATTCCCGTACGAGAACCAAGACTAGTAGCAAGGGTCAGTATTCAATCCCCATTACAGGGTTTTCAAATATCCACAAAGATATGTTCACCTGAAAATCATATTTCAATCAACCATATGATTAACACTAGATATAAAAATGTACAATACATGATATAAGAGTATTCTTTAACTACTAAACCATGAAAATAAAGATAGCCTTAAATTAGTCACAATGGAACCTATAAAGAATACAACAACATGAATAACACATGCGAGAATACTTATCTCAAATATGAGAAACTAACTTCAACGAGACAATGTTACTCCCACAAGAAGAGCACAGTCAGTTTAGAAACTCTCATAACTACCTCTTCTGAGAACCTCAATGCTTCCCACTACTACTTTAATGTCCATATCCAATGCCTATGGGGTCATCGTCACATTTCCTAGCTTCCTATGTGAGAACCTAGACTACTAGAGTGATATGACGGAATCAAAGGGGTGACAATCCACCAGACTACCTCTCTAAAAACATATACTAGAATTCTCTCTGAGGGAATCTGGGAACTCAACCCCAATAAATAAACCATATTCTTCAACAAAGATACTTGAAATAGATATGCTTCTTTAACAAGGATGCTTTTGCACGATTTATCACTTGAATAATTTTCCTACAAGGATGCATGAAATGTCACCAAGATATTTTTCCAACAAGATGCATGAATTATCACTGTGATTTTTTACAAATATGCATTTCAACAAAGGTATTTTATATATTATAAGGATACCATAGCAACATAATTTCAACAAAGATCACAAGGATATATTTTCTGTCAACAAGATCCCTAGATAGTTTAGTAATAAAGATACTAGTACCACATTCTACACAATCAATATTTAATATATAAGGATACATAAAGTTCATCTTCAATAAAGGTACATGTATCATTCTTAATCAGTTAAATTATTAGTACTTACTTTTCAATAGCGATATATGAAATACCACCAAGTTATTACTAGTATACCTTTCAATAATGACACAAGATAATTTTCTAATGAAGATCACAAGGATGAATATTTTCAAAGATCACCTAAATACTTTTGCATTTTAATGTGACAAGCAAAGTGAAGTTATATGCAACAATTCTAATCTATCTAAGAATAAAAGAGGACCATAACAACATATTACTTTTCATCTCAACACAAACCATAATTCTTCTTCTAGATCATTCAAAAATCCATTTTTAATCAGCTAATATCAGTCATACAGCGACCCTCATGCATACATCATCCATATAGACATCGATCATCAATTCATAATATCTCATCCTATATCAATCATATATCGATCATGTAATATCAACCAAGGACAAACTTACATGCATCAATTAACCATGTGAGCATCAATCATAGTACATAAATAAAAACACATCAACCATCATACATCAATTAAAATATTACATTAATCGGAATACATCAATTAGAATACACAATAAGAATACATTAACTAGGATTCATCAAGCAAAAGACAATTATCATAATACATCAATCAGAATACACCAACCATCATACATCAATTGGAATACATTAATCAATACACAATCAGAATACATCAACCAAGATTCATCAAGCATAATACAATCATAATAATACATCGATAAGAATACATCATCTAGAATACATCAACCAAAATATATCAATCATACATGCAACAACCATAACAACCAAGGACAACCAATTATAGGCATACATACAGTGATGACAATGTCATGCAGGTATCAACCATTAATCATCCAATGTTAAGCAATAACATCCAATAGCAACCAATAAAATCAAACAACATACATCAGTTACTATAGAAATTATATCAAATAGTTCCTATTTATCATAACATTACATAGAATTATTAGCACATGAGGATATATATAATAATACATTACATTACTAATTATTTATAGATAGCACACTACTTATCAATCAAATTAAATACATAGTCACCTCAAAAACCAAACTACCCACCACCAAAATCATCTAATATTCTACAATCAAACAATTACTAGCTATACAACAGACTATCATAGACTCATACCATATACCATACTTACTACTACTATGTATTATAAACATACGCTCGTTTTTAATTACATATATATTATAATTCTTCAATTATATATCATATTATTGTTAATCACATACACAAGATATTAGTCATATAACCTATATATTCCATATTTAATATACTAATAAAATTATTATGTTATACCATAATATCAATACAATTATAACAATAATTACATAACCCAATACTATCATATTAGATACATGTTATAACATAAAACTCTTGATCACACTATACTTCCTAATATTTCCAAACTCCGAAATACTTCCAAGCACTTTCAAATATTCCCAAATACTTCCAAACACTTCCAAATACCTCCAAACACCTCCAAACACTCAAACACTTCGAAACACCTCCAATTTTTACACTTATGTCATTACATACATTCATCTCTATACATATATTATATTCACAATATTACATATAATAAAATACATATTATAGTATATACAAACATACAAGCATTAATATATATAATAATGCATCTATTCTTATATATAATTTCATCAACTATACATATCACCCATATCATATTATACATAATTATGTCCTTGTCATATATATATCTTACACTACAATACTACTTACTTATACACAAAATAAAATAAATAATAGTAAGAGAATACGAGTCAATAAGAAAGTGGCTCATTCTCCTCCAAAATAGGTAAGGAGTTACATCTCCATAAGCAAAATAAATAAAATAGAATAGAATATGAACCATTAGGGGACAAGTGGCTCATTTTCTCCACTCAATAAATAAATTAGTAATATAGCTAGGATAATAATAATGTTACCACTAACCTCAAAATAAATAAATTAAATAATAGAATACAAAATATCCCATAGCTATGCTTACCTCCAAATGGCAATTCCACCACTAACTAATTAGATAAGTTAGCATAGTAATAATTAATAAATAATATAAAAACATACTACATGCATAAAATAAAAAGAGAACAAGAAACACAATTTAGAAAAGTGTCCCATTCCTAAAACAATGAAGGAGTTACTCATCCATGTTGGCATAAATAAGACTATAAATGCATATCATCCATAGAAAACACAAAATTCATATAGGGTATAAATGTCACTTAATAAATCATATTAATATTTAATAATAATAAAAATATATCATCTTAATAACTTAGTATTAAATTAATATTGTTAATTGTACATACTATAGACTATTATAATGTCAATTATTTACTTACCAATTCATAATCATAATGTACCAATAAATAAGTCATACTGCAAGAAGCATTTCAATATTAAAAATACAATGAGAAATAAAATAGGAAATGCATAGGGACCAACCAATAAAGTCAGAGTCAATTATTAGATATGGATCACATAGTACTTACTAATCAATCTATTGAATAACCAATATTCAATATTAATTAATTCTAAGGAATACAATGAACTAATATCTGAAGAGAGGTTTCTTATCAACATAAGGGAGGTTAAATTCATCTTACTAAGCACATTTGTAAACTCCAAATGCACATATACATAAGATAATAACTATGTAGAAGGCCCAACAGCCGCAATGTTGGAACCTAATCTCTAATACCACTTGTAATGTCCCCTGGGGATATCAATCAGTCCGAGGGAAATATAATTTATATAAGGCTAATTAGATAAATTTAGCACAATGGATTAGTTAAACAAATATTAAAATTCATTTTTTAATATTTGTTTCACAACGAAGTCCCTTTAATTACAAATAAATTCAATAATTATTCAAACTTATGATCGAAGGGCTAGGAAGGATTACTAACACCTTCTAGAAACATCACATATTCCGATCCAATCCAATTCAAACATAAATTCCACCTCTAAAGGCCATTTACTCTTAATCATGATTAACTAGTAATTAGTGTTCGAATTACGATACTTAATGGCAATTAGCGCACAATTGATGGTGCTTATTATAATTTAATATGTTTATCACTAGACAACTGTTTATCAAGTCCAATGGCTAATTACCACCTAATAACATGTAAATCAGGGTTAATTTCCATTTTCCAATTAGTTAAACATAGTAATTATGAAAATGATTCCACAAGAGCTAGTTAACTAGTTGTTCAATACTAACAACTCGTCTTGGCACAAATTCGACACCCAACCATGCCAAAGAACCAAAAAGTGTGGCTACATCCATTGAAGGAGCTAGAAATTAGAAATTGATCTAGAAATTTAGGTAGACATTTTCCCAACGCTACCAAGAATATTTATCCTCACATTATCACACACATTTCAATATTACTTATTAGAAATAAGGATAAAAGTAACACTCAAGAATTATTACCAACACTTCGTGTGATAATTCTCCAAACTATGAGAAACTGTCCGATCAAAGAACTAGTTTTCGAATAAAAGGTAGAAACATCAAAGAGAAGTGTATTAAATCATTCCGAGAATAATGCACCATAAAAATACACAATATATAATGAACAGGGGAAGAAATATCAGTTCTGTATCAGAGGTAGCAAATAATTATTTTCTCAAACAATTTGTGCACAAAATCCCAAAAAATAGTTTCCAATTCCTTCATAAAATTTACTTGCATAAATAAATTGAATTCTATGAGAAATTTCTTCCACAAATAACTCATACGTTTCATCAAACATTTCATGTGCATCCATAAATAAATCAGATCAAAGCCAAGTAAATTAAATAAACATGAGATAAATCACTTATCTTATCAATGCGCAACTGGCATCATCCATACCACACTCCACCCATCCTTTGGCACTACCAAGATATATCTCACTTTGACATGACACCCCTGAGCTGAGGCCACATATCCACAATAGAGGAGCACTAAAGAATAACTCAATTATCATATTGAGAATACAAAACTCTATTCTTCACCACATACTTCCTCTTCCACCCCACTACCAGGTGCATTGGTAATCTAGACCCCCTAGACCATCAAGATATTTCCATTCACCACCAAGATTTATGTGCAAGTCTAGGACAGAGAAAAGTAGTGGAAATAAATGAACTACGCTAGATTTTTCTTGGATTATGACAAACACCATACAATATCACATTGTTTCAAGTATAAATTTCATTCACATACAAAGTATTCATGGTTTCCCAATCTCTCACCATCAAATGTATGAAAAACCATAATCAACAACCATCCAATGAACCATGCAAAACAACCCCAAGCCAAGGATATCAAACATGTATTTATAGATCAAATAGGATAATTCTAACTCAATGGGGTCAAATCAAACCAAGGTAATCGAACATGAGCCAATCTAATGGGGGTAATTCAACCACAAGAGGTTAACTCTAATCCAACCCAAGAAATTCAAATTTCAAAGAGAATGACTATAGCCACTCCACCCAATTCAAATTCATGTGTGGACACATTATCCATGAAGAGGAACAAAAATGAGTGAGGTGAGGTGTCACATAAGCCAAGTCATCTTCCCAAAATAGAAAAGGGGAGTTACACAAGGATTTACATACGAGTTACATAAGGATTTACACAAGTATTTACACAAGGAGTTACATAAGTATTTAAATAACTTTTGAGGTGTTAAGGCTAAAAATAGCCAGTGAGGGAACACTTGTGAAAATGGGAGCGACAAAACCAAGTGTAACCTCCACAAAGGAGTTACAAAACCACCAAAGTGGATTAATAAATAAGTGGCACCCACTCAAACACTAAGGAGGCCCACTAAATCATGAATTAGGCTCAATAATATCAACATAGGATAACATAATCAAAATTTGGGTCCATTGTAGAATGTTTGGGTGATCGTCAACTAATAAAGCCATAAAAACATAAATATGGACTAAGGTCAACCAAACAAGTTCTAAAGTTATAGGAATTTTCCCATTCCCCGTCACATTGTGGATGTAGGCCTCCCATACTCTTTTAGCGGTCCCCGATGTGCCAGTTGTTTTTATTAATTAATTAATTACAAAATAATAATAGTGTTTGTAGATCCTTAAAGACCCTTTTTTCGACACTTTTTTCCACAATAATAAACAATTAAAAATTATATATGTTTGTCGCTTAACACACGGGGTATTACAATCTCCTTCTTGGAAGGTTCGCTCTACTCTTTGCTTGTCTGCAAACAATTTCTTTCAGTTTTGTGTCGTCAACAAGTTGTCCTTGAGATTTTTGAGTATGTCTTGACTCTCTTGGATCCAATCATTTTCCTTATACGTCTTACAATAACCAAATATCATATCAAAAGACTTAAGTTCACCATACCTATAAAGAGCTTTTAATGGTGACATTCCAATCGAAATATGGAAAGTAGTATTATAGTAGAATCCACCCAAATGAAGCCAAGTTGTCCATGAATTTTGTTCCCCAATAACATAGTTTCTTAGGTACCCTTCCAGAAATTGGTTCACTCTCTCTATTTAGCCATCAGTCTGTGGATGGAGCTCATATTCATGATCAAAGGTGTCCCCACAAACTTGAATAGTTCTTACGAAAAATTGTTGGTAAACTTGTTGTCTCGATCACTGATGATATACTTTGGCATTGTTAACCCAAAAAATCCATCACTCAGCTCTACATGGCCTACACCACCCAAGGACACCCACACACGACCCTCATTTGACCCCATTTGACCCCCACACCCTAAAAAAGGCTTAAAAATGTACAAAAGGGCTTAAAAACCCCTAAAAAGAGCCAAAATAGCTCTCATAGGGGCTTAAACCTCCAAAAAGGGGATAAAACCCCTCAAAGGAGCTTAAGACCCCCAAAAGAGCTAAAGATTGAGTGAAAGGGGCTAAAAACCCAGAAAAGGGGCTAAAGCCCCAACCAGGGGCTTAAAACCCTAAAAGTCTTGAGAAAAATGTATAAATAGAGGGGTGGGGGTCACTCTCAATTCATTCCTTCCTTGCATACTGTTATGTTGCCTGAGTGAGTTCCTTGAGACCATTTGCCTCTCAAGCCATTCACTCTCCCTCTCATCCATTCTCCCATTGAGCAATAGCTCCCTCATTCTCAAGAGAGGTGCTTCTCCAAGCTAGGGCATGGTGGCCAATTTCCACCCACAGAAGGTACAATCTCTGTTTTGTGTTTTTTATTTTAGTTTTTCTAAGATATTTGCTTGCAGATCTATTGCTTAACATATAATTGCAGGTTTTCATGGTTTGCTTATAGGTCTTTGGATGTTTCTAATAAGTTGTATGCAGGGTATTGGAGCTCAACCCATAACCTTGTGTTTAGAGGGGTTTTTTTGTTTTCTTTCTTTTCCTGTCTATTTTCTTTGCATCCACCACTAGGAACCCTATCCTTCCGTCCTATAGACGGAAGGTAGCCATTCTTGCTCTGTAGCAAGGGAGAAATCCATACTACAGAACTGGTGACAATACCGGGTTGATACCAATGAATCCCTAGGTTTTGTTTTTTATACTTTGCTTATTTAGGTTGATTGATATTTTTATTTCATTTTTGTTATTGTTTCAGCCACAGTACCGGTTACTGTTGGCCGTTTAGTGATTTGCAAATCGCTCAACGGTGCAAAAAAGACCGAACCGGATTTCTGAAAATTCACCTGTGTTTGGGCTGATTTTCTGCCCAAACAGTTGATCCATTTATGAATATTCTCACAATTAGGTGTAAAATGGACTATTTCCAAAGTGGGTTTTCAACCGTTTGGGGTAATTCCTCATGGTTGGATCATAATCCACTTCACAAAAAGAGTACCTTTACAGGTGCGCAACCCATTTTTGGGCTTGACTATTTGCTTCTATTGGGATTGTCAGTGCGGCTCAACTGCCTCTGTCCATCAATCTATGTTTATTTCTGTTCAGTATTTATTCATTTTAGTTGCAGCATGTGTAAATCAATGATAAATGAAATGGTTAATGGATTAATGAACATGATCAAAGGTTGATTAAAAATTATTGTAATTAAAATCAACATCTTTCCTATCCCTTCCTCCTCTACCCAGTCATCACCCTTCAGGGTATTCTAGGATAAGACGAAGGGTGAAGCTTGTATAATAATAGGCACTTCACCTATCATTTTTCAAAGCCACTAAAAACTGGTGACTTGGAAGGTAGAGGGGGTAGAGAAGTAGGGCTTCTCATGACATTTAGCATCCTCCCTGTTGACCGACCTTGCATCTGGAGGGTGACCTGTGGATCTACGGATGGGCTTAGTCCCATTGTGTTGAGAGCCCAACACCCTTTCCTAGTTGAAGAGAAATATAGGTGCAAGGTAGTCACCTAGTCAGGCTATCATAGTTTAGTTTCACAAATGGTACATGTGTAAATTTCTGATTATCATTTATTGCTTGCATTGACAATGTTCTAAACTTTGTATAATATTCATAGACCATTTAAGCAGCCACTAAGAATAACATAAATATAGAATACATACACACAAACCATACCATATCAATCAACCCAACTCAGTTCATGACGCTGAGTGAGCCATTACAATTTACAATTTACACTAAGTCAAACATCTGCAGTCTTTGAGGACATAAGTCCCTGACTGCCTAAACCGTGGGAAGTACTTGGGCTTATCCCAGAAACACATTGTGAAGAGTACCACGGGAACCCCAAAGTAGCTAGATGCTGAGAGGAATTGCCAAGCGAAACAGGCAATGACCCCCACTAATTGACTAGCACTCATGTGAGGAAAAAACCAAGCGTTGTCTTCTGGCAGTCTTGGTGGCCAAGTGACCAGTTGAAGCCAATAGGAAGCCATTAAAATTGGGGTCAAAAATCATCACCATATTTCACCATTTTGGCATACAAATCAGACACAATTGATCCCCCACGTTCTTCCCCACACTTGAGAGGTGACCCACCACAGTTTAGGTCATTGAACCAACACCATCGAGACCATTCTTGATGACTCTCTACACCATCAAAAGGCCACATAGCCTCTGATTCAAACTCAGAATCATACCAATCTGAGCCAGACTTGCATACCGCACCATCAAGCCCCATGGCTGGTGCAAACTCGGATCCATTTTTCAGCATAGAGTTTGATAGTGGACCCATGTGCACACCCCACACCACCACCAACACCTCTATTGGTGGCCCCAACACAGTCATGAAAACGATCATAAGCCAGCTACCACCACCCACATCGACCAGTCAAGTGGTCCCAACTGTACCACATGGGGGCAGTATTCCTTCCACCCACATGGTGCCACTTGGGATACATGGGGGAAGTGGCTCTTCCACCTACATTTCCCCTCCTGTCATACATGGGGGAAGTGGCCCTTCCACCTACACTGCCCCTCTTACCACACTTGGGGGCATTGGCCCATCCACAATGGTGCCACAAGTACCCCCAGTTATGCAGGTGCATCATGTCCCTGCAGACCACACCACCATGGCTTCCCCATCTCACATCAACCTTGGGTCAAACCTTCCTTTCATGGCACATCTCAACTTTCCTAACTTGGCTCAATTAACAAATCACCCTATCCGCCATCAAACGTTTTGGCCTCCCATGCCAACCAAACTTCCCTCAGACATTCCCAAGTTTGAAGGGAAGGTAGGGGAGTGCCCCCAAAACCACATCATGACGTTTCATCTATGGTTCTCATGCAATAACATCATATATGATTCGATCAGACTCCAACTGTTCCAACGCACCCTCACAGCTGTTGCAGCCAAGTGGTACATTGAGCTACCACAAGACAAGTACCTGAATTTCAACTCCTTGGCTTTCATGTTCCTACAATATTTCCAACTCCCTTTTAGATATGACAAAGGGGTGGAGATCTTGTTATCTTTCCACCAGAATACTGCGACCCACATAACTAACCATATCCATGGGTGGCGGCGATGTTGTAGTTTGTGCAAGATCCAACTTGATGACAGGATCTTCCTGGATTGGTTCCTGAAAACCTTGGTCCCACCTATAGCAAAGGACGTCGCATCCAAACATCTCCAATCCGAAGAGGAGTCCATCTTGAAAGCCCAATAGTTTGATCTTATCTATGCATAGTCTGGATACCTTTACACTATCATTGCAGATGCTCCTTGCGCAGACACCTCTTACCGGGATGCACCGGGGGCATCCCATGCTGCAAATGGCATCATAGGTTTTGTCTCTCACCAACAACAACACCATCTGACACCACTTGTAATACCACCACAACCAAGCAACCATTAGAGGAATTTTGGGGTCTAAAATGGGCCTCCTAAGGAAAATAATAAAATAATAGTTACAATAATAAAATAATATTGATTTATTTTGGAGGAAGAAAGAAAAAACTACTTTTTGTGTTCGCATTTTCGACATATCTCCCTATGTTTTTACACAAATTTTGATTGGGAGAGATCCTTGGATGAGGAATTTGATTCTGCATCCAACGAGTACCCACAATGCATACTTTTGATGGACCCTGCTACCCCAAAAACAAGAAATACCTGAAAAAATGTGATGATGATGTCATCATCACATTTTTTCAGGTATTTCTTGTTTTTGGGGTAGCGGGGTCCGTCAAAAGTATGCAGTGCGGGTACTCGTTGGATGTGGAATCAAATTCTGCATCCAATGAGCTCTCCCAATCGAAATTTGAGTAAAAACACAAGGAGATATGTCGAAAATATGAACAAAAAAAGTAGTTTTTTTTAATGACAAATATGTCAATTCAACCATTATGGTTGACTTATTTTATTGAAATTCTATTGGTTCTTGAATTCCAACTCACAAAAACTTATTTTGGCATGTTTTCTTATAAGGCCCATTTTAGACCCCAAATTTCCTCTAATGACCCCCAGTGTTTCCTACCAAAACCAAACTCTGAACTATGCAAGAATGATGTCCTAGTTCAGAGCCACAACTTCTTATGCAGAACCTGCACCACCGCAGTAGTCCCAGGAATTAGCTTGGACAACACAATAATACGCGGGACAAATTCCCAAATTTTTGGCACCAATACCAACCCAAGTTTACTATGCACCACCTGTGTAAGATTTCCAATCCCCTGCCCTAGCTCCACATGCTCCATCGGGATAGGTGTTTGCACAACAAAACCGTCCCAACCAACGAGCCCCCTTTAACCAACAAGGGAAAGACAAGAATAACCGACCCTAGAACCAAGGCAACAATCAACCACAGGGAGGTGGTCAACAACCAAATCCTCCCAACAATGCTACAGGAAACCAACCATCCCAAAATGCTCAATGACCAAATGCACCAAGATGCAATGCTTTGTTGCATACAAACCAACCATGCACACTGTGTGAGGTCTACGGGCACTACACATTCGAGTTTCCCTTCATGGGTCATACTAAACAGGCCATTAGAAAAGAGGTTCAACATGCCACCAATAAAATAGACCAAGCCCAACCCAACCCGACACCACTGTGACATCCTCCTATGGTGCTCCAAAACCCATTACTAGTCCATTGATTGGTAGCAATTGCACCCCCTCCCCAACCCAATCCCATCGCTTCAGGCGAACCTTTGACGAAAAAAACAGGTGTCCGCCACCTGCTCACGATGCCAACTGAAGAGGTCAATTTACAAACCAGATGAAATCAGTATAGAACCAACACCAAACCCACTGACACATCAACAACATCTATGTCCAAAACAGCCAATGAACCTCTTCAGTTACCCCCTTTCCCGCACCCCCCAATACATCGGGTTGCCAACAATGCCATGGATAGAGTTGCTATCAACTACAGCATCATGAATGATTTGACCCAAACACCTATCGCCATGTCCACTCTTGAGGTACTCAAAACTTTCCTAATGCAGTGGAAAGCCTTACTAGCTGCCCTTAGTGCAGTGGACCCCTCTAACTCCAAGTTGATCACATTCAACATAGAGAATGGAGAACCACGGATGCCATCAACCATTACCTTCAAAATCTTGGTGTCTATCCGGAATTTGATCATGCATCGGTGCATAGTGGATGAGGGGGAATCCACGTGCGTTATGTCTACCCTAGTCTGGAAGAAGCTTGGATCCCCAATTCTGCAACCATCCTCTACTACTCTACAAGCTTATGATGGCCATCCCACTAAATCCCAAGGAATCCTCCCCCATGTCCCCGTCACATTAGCAAGGAAAATAGTACTGATTAACATAGAGGTTTTCAATGCTCAATTGGAATATAACCTTCTCCTCAGAGGAAGTTATATGTACGCCATGACAGTCGTAGCATCAACTATTTTCCGTCTCATGATGTTCCCCCACAAAGGGAAAATCGTGATGGTTGATCAACCGACTTATCAGGATCTGCAAGGGCTAACAACACCCACCAATGTTATCCCTATGATCAACACCATTGATCTGCAAGGGATAACTACACTCGCCAATGTTATCCCTGCGGTCAACACCATGGTTGACAACATACCAGTCTCCCCATTGTTGAATGTGGACCCTAGGTTGTTTTCCGATAGCACCATGACAGCTTATTTCCCCTTAGTGTCACCACTGCTGACACCAAATGAGACTATGGATTTGTGCATGCTCTCATCTAGTACCGCTGCATCCAAACAACAACCATAGCTACATCCCCAACCGCAACTGCAACACCATCAGTAGTCATAGCATCATCAGCAACCGCAACATCATCAGCAGTTGCACCATCATCCACAACTGCAACATTACGTGCAGCTACAACCACAACCTCATCCCCACATACAACCATCAAGGAGTTATCTGGGCTCCTCTCGAGTCCACATAATTACCTTCCTCTTTCCTCCACCTGGTGTCATGAGCGAGCCAGTAATGGCGACCTTAAACTTACCCAAATTTACATTGGGAATTCTCGTGTGGTATCTTGATCGACCGACTCAACCACCAATGCCATAGGTAGTCTTAATCCCTATGCAATTCATTGCGATTGAATCTCATCCTCCACCCAGCCCACAAAAACCAACCACCACACCCACACCCACACCGCCCCACCCAAAAAGGGCCAGGGGAAAAAATACGAAAGCTACCGCTGAACCTCGACAGATCCCACCTTGCACCGTCTGCAAAGAACAAGTCCATCCAACTCAGAACTACCCTAAGATTCCCATAATCCACATGCATTTGGATTCCATGGATACAACAAAAAACCTCCCCATGGTTGAACTTCCAAGCGGGCCAATAGTGAGAAACAAGTCATTTAGAACAAACCATGCTTGCGCCCTTTGTGGTTTGTATGGACACTATTCTCACCACTTCCAAGACTTGCCCAAGTTTCTAATGGCTTTAGTGAACCTTTGACAACATTCCCTTGAATCTGAGATCACTTTGATCAAAGAAGTTCATTCCCCACCTTCTTCTTCAGACACCATGTCCATTTACATGATGTCTAGTTCTACTGACCCTCTTGTCTCCACCATCACCGATGGTCCATCAGACCTGTCTCTTTCGTTGTTTCTGTAGCCGCAACTCCATCCGCAACCGCAACCTCAGTCACAATCTCAACCTTAGTTACTAGGGAAATAGTGGGGTTCATTCCTGATCAACTTGATCCTTTTCCATTTTTTCCTTTTCCTTTTCCTACCATCCGGGATCATGAGTAAGTCTATCTTGGCTACCCACAATCTACAGGATTTCACACTGGGAGATCCTGTGTGGTACCTTGAACCACCTACCCTACCTCTAAGGCCCCAGGATGTGTTGACTCATTTCCATCCAATTGAGATGATGTTGCACCTACCTCCAGGTCCATCAAAGACTCCTCCTATCTCTAGGCCTTCCCCTCTTCCTCCAACAAAGACTGGGGGAAGGCCAGAAAAACTACAACCAATACCATTTGCATGATCGCTAACACTAGTTTCCCTTTCACCTCGTTGGCTATGGAAGATCCACCTGATCTATCCCAGCATCACTTACGCAATGACGAAGAGATCTGTAAAACCACCTATGGTTTTACCCCGTTCCCTTTAAACCATAGTGTGGAATCAGTTCTTCCCATAAAAGACCATATTCCATCACCCTGCCTTTTCAATGACCTTCGTCTTAGCAAGGGGGCATACCTCTTCACTGACTTACATGGTTGACTTTAGAAGAATCCACATAACAGGCTCTACCTCAAGATATTTTATGAAGGATATAACCACCTTGAGTCACTTATAGCATAGATTTTCCTTTTTTTTTTTACAACATTTTTACCACAAATTAGAAACCCCCATTTAGGGGCAGCACCATTAGCTGCTAATCCAAAGTCACCCAGAACCTATTCGAGACACCTCTCACACCTCCAGGCCCAAATTTCCATATCCTTATGAGACCATCGTCTCATGTTTAACAAGTAATTTTTGGGACCGCTTCCTTAAAGTTACCTCTATTTACGAGCCACATAATCATGATGCAAGTGTCTCCGGACCTGTACTTGCATCCTACCACCACTCATGAGGGTACTCAGGCCACCACCCATCAAGGAACATCATTTTGGCTTTTAACACATAGCTGTCTACTCCGTCCATCCCACCTTATGCAGGTCCCCAGGCCACTTCCTGGAGGATGAATAATTTCTTTTTCATGCATTTGGCATAGAACTGCCTATGGACTTGCACTCACATAACATGTAGTCAATTTCATCCACAAAAACTCACACATGACTCTCCTAGCCTCTATTCGTGAGCCACTTCGGTTTGCATGCCTCTGCCACACCGACTCGCGTGCCTCTACCGCAATCTATCCCGTGCATGTATTGGTATGATTAAGAGCCACCTGCTCCATTCATACTGCACAGATGACCTTTAGACCACTTTCTACCATCCTGACATAGGGGCACCACTTGTGCCAATGTGATCAATTGACCATACTAGAGTTTATTTTAATCTCTTTTTTTACTCCTAAAATAATGAAAAGATGGTCGAGCATAGCTGCTTCCTTTCCAGCTCATTAAAGTGTAGGAAATGGTGTCTACATTGTCTCGCTTATCTCCTTTTGTAGACTATGTAGACCATCAAATGAAAAGGACCACCTTGGCATATTCAAGCCAAGACTGTTCCCCTCTGCATACTTTTATGCTTTCTCGGGCAGAGGGGCTGAACTTTACGAAAAAGCTCACCATGGGTTGTCTTTAAGCACTTTTCCAGCATTCTCATCAAGAAAATATTGCCAAGCAAACTTGGTTTTGTTCATGCTCATAAAATTATCTGAATGACCATCTAGTTAGTATAGGTTTAACCTTTTTCATCCTGATGGGACTACCAATGGTAAAGAAGTCTCTCATCCCCTACAGGATGGGCTAGCTCTCCTATGTATACTTTTATCCTTTTTTGGGCACAAGAGAATACCAACAAAAAAGAATCCCTACTGGAGTCTTCTTCATGCTTTCAGACTCTCTAAAATTGAAAGCATCATCGAGCATTTACTTTCTCGGGCTCACCAAAAATCCATGAGATATTTTGCACAATGGTGTCTCTAGACACCACCCCACAGATAACAGTTTGGTAGCATTCCCACTTTGGGTCACCTTTGTTCAGAGTACTCTACAATGTGTCTTCCTTGGATCAAATGTTTGCAGGGAAATTCCTAGTATTACAGCTATGATCCCTTTCCCATGTGTCAGTTTCATTTGCTGCCTAGTCTGCCCTGCCGTCATACTCTGAACAAAGGAATTTTGAGTCTACTACACTCCTTGTTCCCCTATTCAACTCCTTCCCTTCCTCCCCTCCCCCAATTCAATGGGTCGGTCCGCAAATTGTCTCACATCTTTCAGTTATCTTCCTTGTGCTTCTGGTTAAGGAAACACCATTGCCTTGACCAGGGGAAGGTCTCCCTCTGTCGACGACCACATATGTATTCCATAGGATAGACCCAAAGGTCCCTATATCCTAGTTTCATTAACCTCATTGATGAGTTCCTTGGACCACTTGTGAGGAGTCCTTAGTGCCTCTCGGGATGGTTGTTTCTCATGTGCTCGACTCCAGCTACATGATCGCACCGTTGAGATTCATACAGGGTATTGGTCCATGCAGTATTTAGTTGAAGACCCTGGATGTCACTTGACTCTAGCACATTGATGAGTCTATTTGAGAGATCCCAATAGGATTATGTCCCTTATGATTTCTGGGTTGCGTTGGAGACAGTGTTCAGAAGCCCCAGCAGTGCTTCTATATAGATTTATGATTGATGCAGCATATTTGTACCAAGGAGAATATGACTCTCCATCAGTGATTCCATACAACTATGTACCATTCCAATATCCAGCAGGCCATCGGTCATGAAGATATAGAATTCCATGAGAATACCATGGGTCCAATGTAGAAGTTCTTCATATCAGTATTGTATTCAACCTCTCATTGAGGCAACCATTATTGTAACAACAATTGTACATGATCAAATCTTATATTATAGAGCTTAGATCACATTATTCATTTGACATCATTATGAACATGGGGATTCCCGCCTCGTCCAGATACACATCACACATTATTTGTATCTCGCCCATTGATGGAAACCATATTAATCCAAAAACTAAAAGCCACCATGCCCCAGCCTAGGAAGCACCACCTCTTCGTAAGAAAATCCTATGATGTTCATCAGCCATACGATGAGCTCCTTCCCTCACACATCAGGGGGCAATATGTTAACCCAAAAAATCCCTCACTCAGCTCTACATGGCCTACACCACCCAAGGAAACCCACAAATGGCCCTCATTTGACCCCATTTGACCCCCACGCCCTCAAAAAGGCTTAAAAATGTGCAAAAGGGCTTAAAAACCCCTAAAAAGAGCCAAAATAGCTCTCATAGGGGCTAAAACCCCTCAAAGGAGCTTAATACCCCCAAAAGAGCTAAAGATTGAGCAAAAGGGGCTAAAAACCCAAAAAAGGGGCTAAATCCTGAACGAGGGGCTTAAAACCCTAAAAGTCTTGAGAAAAAGTATAAATAAAGGGGTTGGGGTCACTCTCAATTCATTCCTTTGTTGCATACTGTTATGCTGCCCAAGTGAGTAACTTGAGACCATTTTCCCCTCAAACCATTCACTCTCCCTCTCATCCATTCTCCCATTGAGCCATAGCTCCCCCATTCTCAAGAGAGGTGCTTCTCCAAGCTAGGGCATGGTGGCCCCTGTAGCAATGATTTCTCCCTGCTACAAGGGAAGGAATGACTCCCTTATGCCTATAGGGCACAAGGGTAGGTTCCTGCTAATGGTAAATGCAGAAAATAAAACAGAAATGGAAATTCCAGAACAGAATATTAAACTAAAGCTAAGCTAATCTAAACAAGAAGAAGAAGAAAATGGCAAGAACAGTAAACTAAATCTAATGGCAGAAAGAAGAAAACGAAGCTATAGTGAACCCCTCTACAGAAAATGGGTTAGGGTTATGCCTCCTTAAAACCTACAAATAAACCCTATGCTACAAGAACCTGCAAAACAATGTTAAATAAAACCTGCAAATGGAATAAGAGTTAGAAAACAAAGCATGTTAAACAACTAAGAAGCAAAAATAACACATGGTCATACCTTCTCTTGGGTGGAAATGGGCCACCATGCCCCAGCTCATGGGAGCACCTATTTTGGTTGGGGAGCAATGGCTCAAAGGGAAGATGGATGAGAGGGAGTGAGGGTGGCTTGAGAGGAAAATGGTCTCAAGGCATCCAATTGGGCAACATAACAATATGCAAGGGAGGAGTGTTTTGAGAGTGACCCCCCACCCTCCTTTTATAGCTTTTCCAAGGGGTTTTAAGGTTTTAATCCCTTGGTTAGACCTTTAGCCCCTTCTACCCTAACTTTAGCCCCTTTTAGGGTTTTAGCCCCTTTTTTAGGGCTTTAGCTCCTAGGGGGCTATTTTGGGCTCCTTTTTGGGGTTCTTAGCCCTTTTTCTTCATCCTTAGGCTATTTTGGAGTTGTGGGGTCCAATGGAGGGTCTTATGGAGTGATATGAAGGTTGTGAGATGGTGTACTTGGGTGGTGTAGGACATTGAGATCTATGTGGGGGATTCTTGGGTTAGCAGATTGCCCCCTGATGTGTGAGGGAAGGAGCTCAATGTATGGCCTTTGGACATCATAGGATTTGTTGTGTGGAGGTGGTGCTTCCGGGGCTGGGGCATGGTGGATTTTGCTTTTTGTATTAATTTGGTTCCCATCAATGGGTGAGATACAAAAGATGTGTGACATGTATATGGACAAGGCCGGCATCCCCATGCTTGTGACAATGTCAAAAGAATAATTTGATCTAAGCTCTAAAATACAAGAGTCGATCATATACAACTATTGTTACAATGATGGTTGCCTCCATGTGAGGCTAAATACAATATTGATCTGGTACATTGGACCCATGGCATTCTCATGGAATGCTATATCTTCATGACTGATGGTCTACTGGATCTGGTACATAGCTGTGTGGACTCGCTGATTGAGAGTCAGAGTCTCTACGGTACAAGTATGCTGCATCAATCATAAAGGTATATCGAAGCATTGCTGAGGCTTCTGAACACTGTCTCCAACAAAAACTAGAAATCACAAGGGACATAACCTATTTAGGTCCCTCAAGTGGACTTCACAAATGTGCTAGAGTCGGGTGACATCCGGGGTATTTGACCGAGTGCTGTGTGGAACAAACCCTATACGAATCTCAACGGTGCGATGATGGAGTCGAAGTCAAGCACATGAGAAACAACCATCCCAAGAGGCACTAAGGTCTCCTCTCAAGTGGTCCAAGGAACTCATCAATGATGTAAATTAAAACAAGGTACAGGGACCTCTGGGTCTATCCTTTGGAATATGTGTGTTGGCATCAATAGAGGGAGACCTGCCCCTAGTCAAGGCAATGATGTTTCCTTGACCAAGAGCGCGAGGGATAACCAAAAGGTGTGAAGCAATCTGTGGACTGACTCACTGAATTAGGGGGGAGGGGAGGGAAGGGAAAGAACTAAATAGGGGTAAGGGGGAGGTGGGAGACTCAAACTTCCTTTGTTCAAAGTATGATGGCAGGGTGGACCAGGCAGCAAATGAAACTGACTCAAGGGAATGGGATCATAGCTATAATACCGGGAATGTTGTTGCAGATGGAAAATACTTGGAGGAGGTGGACACTTTTGATACTGATGGGATCCAAGGAAGACACATTGCAGAGTACTCTGAACAAAGGCGACCCAATGTGGGGATGCTGCCAAACTATTTTCTATGGGGTGGTGTCTAGATACAATGTTGTGGTACGATCTCATGGATTTTTGGTGAGCCCGAGAAGGTAAATGCTTGATGGTGCTTTCAATTTTAGAGAGTCTGAAAGCACGAAGAAGACTCCAGTGGGGGATATTTTTCGTTGGTAGTCTCCTATGTCCAAAAAAGGATAAAAGTATACATAGGAGAGCTTGCCCATCCTGTAGGGGATGAGAGACTTCTTTACCATTGGTAGTCCAATCAGGCCAAAAAAGGTTAAACCTATACTGACTGGACAGTCATTTAGATACTTTTACGAGCATGAACGAAACCAAGTTTGCTCGACATTCTTTTCTTGATGAGACGGCTAGAAAAGAGTTTAACGACAACTGGTGGTGAGATTTTTCGTAAAGTGTGGCCCCTCTGCCCAAGAAAGCATAAAAATATGCAAAGGGGAATGGTCTTGGCTTAAGTATGCCAAGGAGGTCCTTTTCAATTGATGGTCTACATGGTCCGCAAAAGGAGGTAAATGAGATGATGTAGACTCCCTTTCCTATAATTTAGCAAGCGGGAAAGGAAGCAGTTACGCTCGGCTATCTTTTCATTGTTTTAAGGAGTCAAAAAAGAGCTTAAACGAAACTCCCGTGTGGTCAACCAACTGCGGTGGCACTAGTGGTGCCCCATGTCGGGACGGTGGAAAGAGGTCCAAAGGTCATCCACATAGTATGGATGAAGCAAAAGGCTCTCAAACATACCAATACATGTGTGGGATATATCACGGAAGAGGGCCGCGAGTCGGTGTGGCAGAGGCACACAAACTGAGGTGGCTCTCGGACAGAGGTCAGGAGAGTGTGTGTGTGTGTGTGTTGCGGTGGATGAACTTGACTACATGCGATGTGAGTGCAAGTCCGTGTACACTTATATGCCAAATACATGGAAGAAAAAGAAAGGGTTTGTGGATGATGGTCTAGATGTCCGCATAAGGTGCGGGGAAAAAAGACAATTATAAATACAAAAATAAAAGTAAAATTACAGTCCTTAACGGCTGGCAGCCCGAGCACTCGCATGAGTAGTGATCGGGAAGTGTGGTACAAGTACAGGTCTGTAAACACTTGCATCGTCGTGTCATGGCTCATAAATTGAGGTGACTGGTGGGAAATGGTCCCGAAATTGATTTATTAAACATGAGACAATGGTCTCATCAGGAGATGGACATTTGAGACCAGATGTGTGAGAGGTGTCTCAAACTGATTCCGGGTGACTTTGGACTAGCAATTGATGGTGCTGCCCCTAATTTTTACTGAAAAATGTTGAAAAACAAGAAAAATAAAATGAAGCGACTCATTGGTGATGTTTAAGCGTAAAATTTCTTGAGGTAGAGCCCATTGTGGGGGTTCTCCAAGAGTTTTCCATCAGATTCAATGAAGAGGTATGCCCCCTTGCCAAGACGAAGGTCATTGGCAAGGTGCGGTGATGGAATCTGGTCTTTTATGGGAAGAACCAATTCCATACTATGGTTTAAAGGGAATGGGGCAAAACTAGAGGCGGTCTTACAGATTCCTCCATCATTGCATAAGTGGTGCCGTGATAGATCAGGTGGATCTTCCACAAGTGATGAGACAGAAGGGCGACTAGTGCTAGAGATCATGTAAATGGTATTGGTTGTGGCTTTTGTGGCCTTTCCCCCAGTCTGTGTTGGAGGAAGAGAGGTAGGCCTCGAGACAGTAGGACTCTTTGATGGAACTGGAGGTAGGGTAGGTGGTTCAAGGTACCACACAGGATCTCCTAGTGTGAAATCATGTAGATTGCGGGTTTCCAAGATAGACTTACTCACGATCTTGGATGGTGGGAAAAGGAAAAGGAAAAGGATCATGTTGAGCAGGAATGAACCCCAATGTTACCCTAGTAACTGAGGTTGAGGTTGCAACTAAGGTTGTGGCTGTGGCTGGGGTTGCAGCTACAGATGGAGTTGCAACTGTGGATGGTGCATGTAGTCCCATGGTTATTCTATGGCGGTCAGAGCTTCAAGTATCTCCTCATCGTTGTTGAAGCAACGAAGCGACAGGTCTGATGGATCGTTGTTGGAGATGGAGATGAGCGGGTCGGTGGAACTGGATATCATGTAAATGGACATGGTGTCTGAAGAAGGTGGTGGTGGGTGAAATTATTTGATCAAGGTGATCTCAGACTCAAGGGAATGGTGATGGAGGTCAGCGAGAGACATTTGAAATTCAGGTAGGTCTTGGCAATGGTGGGAGTAATGTCCATACAAGCCGCAAAGGGAGCAAGCATGGTTTGTCCTCAATGCCTTGTTCCTGACTACTGGCATGGTTGGGAGTTCAACCAAGGGGATGTTTTCATTCGTATCCATGGCATCTATATGCACATGGATCACTGGGATTTCAGGGCAATTCTGAGTTGGATGGGCCTGTTGTTCGCAGATAGCACAAGCTAGAACTTGTCGTGGTTCTGCGGTGGTTTTGGTATTTTTACCCCTAGCCCTTTTGGGTTGGGGCAATGTAGGTGTGGGTGTAGTGGTTGGATTGTGCGGACTGGGTGGAGGGTGAGACTCAACTGCAATAGGTTGCACCAAGTTTAACACAACCCAGGGCATTGTTGGTTGAGCTAGTGGATCAAGGATCCCCAACGTAAAGTTGGGTAGGATTAAGGTGGCCATGACTAGCTTGCTCATGACCTCAAGTGGGGGAAAGAGGAAGGGAATCATATGGACTAGACATGAGCCCACATAACTCCCATCTGGTTGCATGTTAGGGTGAGGTTGTGGTTGTGGCTACACGTAATGCTGCTACTGTGGGTGATGTTGTGGCAGTTGTTGGCATTGCGGCTGTGGATGATGTTGTGGTTGTGGTTGGGGCTGTGGCTGCGGTTGATTTTTGGGTGTAGTGGTGCTTGATGAGACCATGCACAAGTCCGTAGTTTTATTTTGTGTCGATGGTGGTGACACCAACGGGAAAGGAGTCGTCATGGTGGGATCGGTAAACAACCCAGGGCCCACATTCAATGGTGGGGAAGCTGGTGAGTTTTCAACCATAATGTTGGTTTCAGGGATGACATTAGCGTGTGTGGTCACCCCTTGCAGATCAATCATTGTGATGGTAGGGATAATGTTGGCAGGTGTTGTTAACCCTTGCGGATCATGGTAGGTGAGCTAGTCAACCATCACAATCTTCCCTTCGTGGGGGAACACCATGAGGCGGAAGATAGTTGACGCGATGGCTCACATGGCATACATGTAACTCTTTCTGAGGAGGAGGTTGTAGTCTAGTTGAGTGTTAACGACTTCGATGTCAATCAGGACTGTCTTCTCGGCTAACGTGATGGGGAAATGGGGGAGGATTCCTTAGGCTTTAGTGGGATGTCCATCATAAGCCCACAGAGTCGTTGAGGACGGTTGCATAATTCATGATCCAATATTCTTCCAAACCAAGGTAGACATGATGCATGTGGATTCCCCCTCATACACTATGCATCGATGCACAACCAAATTATGGATGGACAATGGGATTTGGAAGGAGATAGTGGAGGGCATGTGTGGTTCCCCGTTCTCCATGTCAAAGGTGATCAGCTTGGATTCAGAGGGGTCTACTGCCCCTAGAGTGGCTAGTAAGGCTTTCCGCTGCATTAGGCATGTTTTAAGCACCTCAAGAGTGGACATGGCGGTTGGTGTTTGGGCCAAATCATCCACAATGCTATAGCTGACTGCAGCTCTAGCTGTGGCATTATTGGCAATTTTGTGTATGGGGTGGCGTGGGAACGGGAGTAACTGGAGAGGTAGGTTGGTTGTCTTAGATGTGGATGTTGCTAATGAGTCAGCAGGTTTAGTGGTGGTACCGTACTGATTTCGTCTAGTCTGTAAGTTGACCTCTTTAGTGGTCATGGCTAGCAGGTGGTGAACACCTGTTTTGGTTGTGGGCGGTGCCCCCAGAGCATTGGGGTTGGGTTGGGGAGAGGGTGTGGTTGCCACCAATCCTTGGACTGGCAATGGGTTTTGAAGCACCATGGGGGGAGTTCCTTGTGGTGCCGGGTTGGGTTGTGCTTGGTTTGTAGCATTGGCATCCTGTTGGACCTTGTTCCAAATGGCTTGCTTAGCACCCCATGAGGGGACACTTGAATGTGTAGTGTCCATAGACCTCATAGAGTATGGATGGTTTGTTTGTGCACAATGAGGAGTTGCATCTTGGTGCATTTGGTCATGGTGGTTTTTGGGTTGGTTGGTTTGCCGTGGCATTGTCAGGAGGGTTTGGTTGTTGACCGCCTCCCTACGGTTGGTTATTGCCTTGGTTGCAAGGCCAGTTGTTCCCAGCTTTCCCTTGTTGACTGTTGGGGGTAGGATGGTTGGGATGGTTTTGTTGTGCGAACACTTGTCCGAACAGAGCAGGTGGAGTGGGGGCGGGGGCTTGAACTTGTTCCACTGGTGGTGCATAGTAGATTTGTGGGGGTAGTGGTGCCACAAATGTGGGAATTTGCCCCACATACTATTTTGTTGGCCAAGACATGGCTTGAGCCTACTGCGGTGGTGTAGGTTGTGCAAAGGAAGTTGTTGCTCCAGACTAGGACATCATTCTAGCATAGTCTGGAGCTCGGTTATGGTAAGCAACATTAGTAGTGTTGCTTGGTTGTGGTGTGATGGCAGGTGGTGTCGATCGAGGCTATGGCTGTTGGGAGACTAACCCTATGATTCCTTCCATGTCATGGGATTCCCCCGGTGCACCACGGTAGGAGGTACTTAGATGGATAGCATCTAGAATGACAGTGTACAGGTATCCAGAATGAGAGTAGATCAAGTCAAATTGTTGGGCCTTCAGTATGGCCTCTTCTTTAGATTGGGGACATTCGGATGCGATGTCCTTTGCGATGGGTGGGAGCAAAGTCTTAAGAAACCAATCCAAGAAGATCCCATCATCTAGTTGGATTTTGCATAAGCTACGACATCACCGCCACTTGTGGATATGGTCAGTTATGTGAGTGGCAGTGCTTTGACAATAGGATAGCAGGATCTCCACCCCCTCGTTATATCTGACAGGGAGTTGGAAATACTGTAGGAACATGAAGGCTAGGGAGTTGAAGTCGGGGTACTTGTCTTGTGGCATCTCAATGTACCATTTGGCCGTGACACCTGTAAGGGTGCGTTGGAACAACCCCAGCCTAATGGATTCATCTACAATGCTGTTGGATGAGCACCATAGATGGAATGTCATTTTGTGGTTTTGGGGACATTCCCCTGCTTTTCCTTCAAACTTCAAGATGTCTAATGGCAACTTAGTTGGCATGGGTGGCCAGAAATCTTGGTGGTGGATGGGGTCATTTTTTAATCTATCCAAATCAGGCAAGTTTAGATGAGCCATGAAGGGCAGATTCAACCCCAAGTTGATGTGGGATGGGGCTGCGATGGTGGTGGGGTTTGTAGGTGCATAATGCATCTACATGGCTGGGGGTGCTTGCGGTGGCACCATTGCAGATGGGCCAATGCCCCCAAGTGCTATGTGGGGGGCGATATGGGTGGTGGGGGAATTTCCCCCATGTATGAGAGTAGGGGAAATGTAGGTGGATGGTGCACTACCCCCCTATGTGGCAGGAGGGGTAGTGTGTATGGAGGGGCCACTGCCCCCATGCGTTAACACTGGGCCAGCTTGGATGGTCACTATGGGTGGTGGCAGCTAGCTAATGATAGTTTGCATGACTGTGCTTGGGCCACTTTCCAAGTTGTGGGTGACAGGTTGTGATGTGGACATGGGTCCACTTTCTAAGGTTAGGCCAGAAAATGGATCTAGATTTTCACTAGCCAAGGGGCTTGATGGTGCAGTATGGAGGTCTGGTTCAGACTTATATGGGTCTAAATCAGAATCAGAGGCTATGTGTCCCTCTGATGGTGTGGGAGATCACTAAGAGCAGCTTCGACGATGTTGATTGAGTGTTCCAAATGGTGGTGGTTCACCTCTCAGGCGTGAGGAAGATCATGGAGGATCAATTGTGTTAGATTTATGTCTGAAACTTGGTGGGAATGATGTTTGGACCTCGGTTTCATTGGCTTCCTATTGGATGCAGGTGGTCACTCGGCCACCAAGACCGCCAAAAGACGGCACTTGGCTTGTTCCTCACATGTGCTTCTACTCAATCGAAAGGGGTCATTTCCCATCTCGCTTGGCAATTCCTCTCAGCGGCCAGCTACTTTGGGCTTTCTGTAGTACTCCTCACAATGAGTTTCTGGGAAAAGCCCAAGTACTTCCCACAGTTGAAGCATTCAGGGACTTATGTCCTCAAATACTGTAGAGTTTTTTTGACTTAGTGTAAATTAGTAAATTCTAAGGCTTACTCAACGTCATGAACTGAGTTGGGTTAATTATTGGGTATGGTGTAGTTGTGCTTGTTTTTCTGGTATTTGGTTGTTGCAATATGGTTTATGAATTCATCATGGTAGTTGTGTATGCAAGCATAAATAGAAATTGTAAACAATTAAAGTGATTAATCCTGAATGTTTGCTAGCCTAACTAGATGTCTACCTCACAGTGATATTCCTCTTCAACCAAGAGAAGGTGCTGGGCTCTCAACACAATGGGACTAATCCCATTCGTAGATCCTCAAGTCACCTCCTGGATGCTAGGTTGGTCAACGGGGAGGATGCTTAGTGCCATGAGAATCCCTCCTTCTCTACCCCCTCTACCTTCTAGGTCACCTGGTTTTAATGGTTTAGGAACAAGATCATGGAGTGCCTAGATCTATACGAGCTTGACCTTCGTCGCATCCCAGAATACCCTAGAGGGTGATGACTGGGTAGAGGAGGGAGGGGAAGCAAGATCACTGATTTTAAGTTTATTTTAGTTAGAATAGGTTAATTTTATTAAGCCATAATGATTTACTTAACATTTACACATTGTTCATGAAATAAAATGCATAAAATAAAAACAGAAATTGAAATTAAAAAGCCCAAAAATGGGTCGCGCACCTGTAAAATTCTCGTTTTTGCGAATTGGATTTTGATCAAACCGTGAGAAATTACCTCAAATAGTTGAAAAACCACATCAAAAACGGGCCCTTTTACCCCAAAACGTGGGTATATTCGCAAATGGCTCAACTGTTTGGGCAGAAAATGATCCCGAACACAGGTGAATTTTCAGAAATTCGGTTCGACCATTTTTCCACAGTTGAGTGATTTGCAAACCATGAATGGCCAACCGTAACTGGCAATGTGGCCAAATGGGATTGGATTGGCCTTGAGGGGGCTCAACAATAACTGGAAATTTAAATAAACAAGAATCTAAGATGGATTTAACATGAAATTTATGAAAAACTAGGGCAAAATTTTAAAAACTTGAGAATAAAAAGTTTGGCCTAGGGATCCTGTGGGATCGACCTGGTATGGTCGCTAGTTCTATAGAAAGGATTTATCCCTGCTACAAGGGTAGGAATGAATCTCTTATGCCTATAGGGAATAAGGGTAGGTTCCTAGTAATGGTAAATGCAAAAAATAAAATAGAAATAGAAATGACAGAACAAAATTTTAAACTAAAGCTAAGCTAATCTAAACAAGAAGAAGAAGCAAATGGAAAGAACAATAAACTTAATATAATCATAGAAATAAGAAAACGAAGCTATGGTGAATCCCTCTGTAGAAAATGGGTTAGGGTTCTGCCTCCTTACAACCTGGAAATAAACCCTAAGCTACAAGAACCTGCAAAACAATGTTAAATAAAACCTACAAATGGAATAAGAGTTAGAAAACAAAGCATGTTAAACAAATAAGAAGCAAAAATAACACATTCATATACCTTCTCTTGGGTGGAAATGGGCCACCATGCCCTAGCTCATGGAACCACCTGTCTTGGTTGGGGAGCAATGGCTCAAAGGGAAGATGGATGAGAGGGAGTGTGGGTGGCTTGAGAGGCAAATGGTCTCAAGGCATCCACTTGGGTAGCATAACAGTATGCAAGGGAGGAGTGTTTCGAGAATGACCCCCCACCCTGTTGAAATATTGTAACTTCGAAGAATATTCTATATGTATCTTTTGTGGTCCCTGATGGTCCTACTGGGAGAACCACTTGTATTACTTTGTACCCCGATGCTTCTAATTGAAATAAATAATAAGAGTCATGAGGTAGTCCCCTCTAATTGTAAAGGTGGGTCATTGGCACCCCAATGTGGTTACTTGAGCCTACATGTGTAACTCGAGCCTACATGATTTAAATCGAACCTACATGTCGAATGAGTTAGTTAAAGTGAACGGATGAATATAAATAGAGGTGTGGTGCTCCTCATTTGAGACACACACTCTCTTTGGTGTAGCGCATTAGTGGAGAAGAGAAGTAGCTGGAGAAGGAGAAGGATCAGGCTTTGATCTCCTTGTTGGTTTTATCTTTTATATTTTTGGGGAATCTATATTGAGGAAGCTTTTTCTAGGTTTTTCCCTTTAGGTTTTTCCCGGGATAAATATTTGTGTTCCTTTTGTATGGTTGTGCTTGTCTATCTTTCAGTGATCCTGTTTATATGCTTTTGTTATGAAAATCAAATGAAATACTGATGTCTTAGCTAAGCATATGAAAATTCTAACATGGCATCAGAGCCGCCCTGAAAAGAAGACATTATGGAGCTACAAAATCTAAGGCTTCTTACTTTTTGTTTCTCTCTCCACAATTGATCAGCAAAAGAAGGCTAGGCTGACTCTCCATTGAAGGGCGCATCTTTCTGTCGAAGCAGAATTCAATTCCAAGCATTTTCAGTTTTCGGTGCAGCAAATTAGGGCTTCTTGCAGAAGAAGAATTTTTGAGTGAGCCCAGAATAGGATTTATCTCCTCATCAAAATCGAATTCTAGAGACCTAGATCAATATTTTTGGTTGGGTGAAACTCTGGGAAAGTCAAACCCTTGTTTGACCCCGAGATAGAAAAACCCTAAATACTAAAACTGCTAAGTTTTGGTACATTCGCTATATCCTGATATTGGAGAAGGTTCAGGAGCTAAAAATTGTAGAGGACAAATATCAAATCCTTCTTTACACTTTATCCAAACTTCAGCCTCATATTCTCTATATTATGGGAGATATGATCCCTCCAAGTTAGGGTTCCAGCCTCTTCTTGAATTCATCCCTAAACAGGACACCTGGGGAAAATTGCTATAGCTTGGGATACCAAGGTCCAAATAGAATTCCTGAAGATGTTACACAAATGGCATGGAATTTAATTTCTTTGTTCTAAATTTTAGACCAAAAATATGAAACAGTGACACGTGACATGCCATACAACTTCGTTGTTCTGAACAGTCATGTAACAGGTCACCTTGGGAAAAGGATCATAAATCCCAATTGGTGAAACCAATTCTGATGAAACATATGGTTCTGGATTAGGGACATGAGAGGTTACCTCATTGAAAAATTTCAAACATAGAGGATCATTAATTTCGGAGATATCACAGAAACAGTGACAGGAATTTCTGTAGAAGAAATTGGAAAACTAGGGCTTCCTGTTCCGGGAGCTTCCCTCCACTGTTTTCAGAAAAGGAGTACATTGCACAGCTCCATTTGAAGAGAAATATATTTCTATCCAATCAAATCTAAAATATTCCAAGTTTTTAAAATTAGGGTTTCTTTGACAAACCCTAGATCAGCCAGCTCCGGAAGCAGGATGGACACCTCAAATCGGTAAGATATAGTCTTTTGCTATTTGCATTTGAGGTTCTCATTTCAAAGTGATCTATCACGTCAGCTTGATGATAAGCTTCATGAAGTTGAAAACTTCCAAGCATGGAATTATTTGATCTCTCTGAATAAAATGAATTGGACACCTACATGAGTAGAGAGGTTCCAGTTCTAGAGGGAGATGAGGCTCAAAGCCTTACACAAGAAGAACTTGATCAAGGCCAAGAAGCTCATTGTTGATTCAATCATGGATCAACTTGTACCACAAGTGTCTTCCCTAAAGACACCGAAAGATATCTTTGATTCCTTGACCAAGCTATTTGAAGAAAATAACATACATCAGAAGATGACCTTAAGAAACAGGTAAAAGAAGCAGCAAAGAATGCAAAAGTGGTGATAGCCACCTTGAATAGCCTCCCAGGATCATGGGATTCATTCATGTGAGGAATGTGTGCCAGAAGGAATTGATTACTTTCAATTGTCTCATAAGAAGAGAAGAATAAGATGGGAGAAATTGAAGATCAAGCTCTCACTATTCAAAGAAGATCCCTTGAGGGACAAGGAATGTGAAGAACTCAATTCTTGAAGAACCTCTTATCCATATTATCATTTGGATAAGAAATGATGATGTCATGAATGAAGAAGATGATGAAGGAGAAGGATCAAGAAGGAGTCTACCCACGAAACGAATAAAAGATAAGTATTCAATTGTCATTTCATGATATTGTTTTTGTTATGCATTTGTTTATATTCATTTGGTATATTATGTATGATAGAATGTTTGCATTAACAACAGTATACTACTAATATGCATGTGATGGGTAAGTATCCCATGGTGCTATACAACTTTCCATTGCTACTTATCAAACATCATGGTAGAGATGTAAGGCATCTAGAAAGTTTCTGTGAGATATGGATGAATGTTGTATTGGCTAAACAGTTGCATGATGCATAATAATTTGTCATTATGCATATGTTTTATGAAATAGTTCTAACCATGCAACTGGTGCATTTGAATTGTAGGAAAGGTCCTATACAACCTCCTACAAGAAAAGAAGGACGAGACTTGTTCTGAATAACAACTGATGATAATTCAATATTTACAACAATACAATCTAAAGCTCCTAGGGTCAAAGACACCATGACAGAAGAAAGAGCTTCAGAGAGCAGTAGATCCACCTTGAAGGATGAAGAACACCATGGGTACGAGAGATAACTGAAGATGAAGAAAAGAATTCTATGATCAAAGAATAATAGTTGATCATGGGGAATGATGTATACGATATGATTTCGAGACATAAAGGGAAGTACGTAGTATCCTCCATATGGATCTACAAGAACAATTGTACAAAGCAAGGTGTGTGATTTGCCTCAAAAGAATAGACTATGACATGACATACTCTATTGACCAGTATATATCAAGCATAGAACCACCTGTACAGAATGAAGAGGGAAGATGATACTCCACTTCAAGGGGAGTGACTACAGAAGATATTTGAGTTCGACATGGTACAACATGATGGATAGCTTCGTGATGGATCGAGACTCTACCAAGAGTAAAGTGGGTTCCAACCTTCAAGGTTGAATGCAGAAGACTAGGATATGTTGATGACCTAACAAGACGAACTCATGGAAGATGTTATGATGAAAGAATACTAGAATGATGTTTGGGATATAGTAATCAAACCAGAAAGAAAGAATGTGGTATCTTCCAAATGGATTTGCAAGATAAAATATGTTGCTGATAGAAGTAAGGAAAGACTTGTGGCTAGAGGTCTCTATCAGAAAGAGGGAATTAATTCTGAAGAGACACTTACTCCAGGAAGTAAGGTACAATTCCTTCAGAACTATCATGGTAGTTTCTTCCATGATGAAGTAAAGACAAGCATTCCTTAATGAAAATATTGAGGAAGAGTTTTACATCGAATAGTCACAAGTATTTGAAGTTGAAGACAGATGGACTCACATATGCAGGTTGAAGAAGGCCCTCTATGGCCTGAAGCAAGCTCCTAGAGCTTGGTATGGAAAAATAGATAGTTTTCAGACAAGCATGGGATTTTCCACGAGTAAAGTCGATCCTAACCTTTACTACAAGGTTGTAGAAGATGAACCTGCCATCCTGTTATTATATGTGGATGAATTATTCTTGACACAGAATGAGAAACATATCATGGAAAGCAAGAAGAAACTAGCAAAATAATTTGAGATAAAAGACCTTGGGTTAATGCATTATTTACTAGGTCTGGAAGTATGGCAAAGTTCAGAAGGAATATTTCTCAACCAAGGAAAGCATGCGGTAGAGATATTGAAGAGATTCAATATGTTGGAATGCAAAGTCATGGCCACACCCATGGACTCCAACCTGAAGTTGTTAGCTGATGACTCATCAGAGTTAGTGGATGTGACTCATTACAGACAGATCATTGGGTCATTAATATCAAATACCAGACCAGACATTTATTTTGCTGTGAACACCTTAAGTCAATATCTTGTTCAACCAAGACAGGTTCACCTAGTAGCTGCAAAACAAGTGATGAGATATATGAAAGGGACTATAGACTTTGGTCTATACTATGATGGAAACCATGACTATAGATTGTATGGATATACAGATGAAGATTGAGTTGGAAGTATCTTAGACAGGAAAATCACATTAGTTAGATGCTTTTGGGTCTGTTATGATTTCATGATGTAACAGGAAATAGTTCAGTGTTTCTCTTAGCATGGCTGAAGCAGAATACACAGTAGATTGCTCTGCTAAGTTGTGAAGCCATATGGCTTTGGAAGTTTATATCAGATCCCTTTGACCTAAAGATAGATAGAGATGATGATGTTTCATTATTCCCATTTGAAGATATAGATGATGATGATTTCAGTATTCCCATACTGAAGATATAGATGATGTTTCAGTATTTACATACTGTAGATTCAGATGATGGTGATTTCGTATTTCTATACTGAATATAGAGGTGATGATGCTTTCAGTATCCACATACTGAAGATGTAGATGATGATGGTTTAGATGATGATGTGTTGATGAAACCTCTGTCCCAAGTAAAGTTCGAACACTTTTGAGACAAGCTTGGTGTGGTTCGAAAAGACCTTCCCCGAAAGGGGGAGTAGTGATGTTGCAGTGGGAGTGTATCATCCCTGGGCACTTGCCCTAAACTGAGCCGGTGACCTTGGTCCTCGAGAATGAAGAGGGATTTTATCATCCCAGGACATATGTCCATAATAGATCCAGTGACTTCAGTCCTTGAGAATGTGGTGGGATTGTATCATCCCTAGGAACTTTCCCTAAAGTGATCTGGTGACCTCGGTCCTTGAGAATGCAGTAGGATTGTATCATCCTTGAAATTCGGTTCAGAACGGATCCGATGTAACTTCAGTCATCGATAATGTGGTAGGATTGTATCATCCTTGAACTTTGGTTCAGAATGGATCCATTGTAACTTCGGTCATCGAGAATGTGGCAGGATTGTATCATCCTTGAACTTCAGTTCAGAACAAATTCGGTGTAACTTCGGTCATCGAGAATGTGGCAGGATTGTATCATCCTTGAACTTCGGTTCAGAATGGATCCGGTGTAACTTCGGTCATTGAGAATGTGGTAGGATTGTATCATCCTTGAACTTCAGTTCAGAATGGATCCGGTTTAACTTTAGTCATCGAGAATGTGGCAGGATTATATCATCCTTGAACTTCAGTTCAAAATGGATCCAGTGTAACTTCGGTCATCGAGAATGTGGCAGGATTGTATCATCCTTGAACTTCGGTTCAGAATGGATCTGGTGTAACTTCGGTCATCGAGAATGTGGTAGGATTGTATCATCCTTGAACCTCAATTCAGAATGGATTCAGTGACCTTGGTTGTCGAGAATGTGATAGGATTGCATCATCCTTGGATTTTAAGTCCAAAAGAGATCCAAATACTTCTTTGTCTTTGTAATGTGGGCTACTGATGATGATGATGATGTTTCAAGATCGAAAGATCAGAGTGTGATGATGATGATGATGTTTCTGATCGAAATATCAGAATGTGATGATGATGATATCCTGATGATGATGTTGTCGTACTTATCGAGAGATCAGAGTATGATGATGAAGACATACTGATCGAAAGATCAGAGTATGATTATGAAGTACTGATCGAAAGATCAGAGTATGATGATGATGATGTTTTTTGATCGAAAGATTAGAGTGCGATGATGATGATGATGTTTCTGATCGAAAGATCAGAATGTGATGATGATGAGATCCTGATGATGATGATGATGCCGTATTGATCGAAATATTAGAGTATGATGATGATGACGTACTGATCGAAAGATCAGAATATGATGATGAGTTGATGTTAGAGTATGATGATGTTCGGTTGATGATGTTTCTATTCGAAAGATCAGAGGCTGATGATAATGATGCTTCTGATTGAAAGATCAGAGTGTGACGATGATGATATTTTGATGCTGATATTTTGATGATGATGATGTTGATATTTTGATGATGTTGATGTTTTGACAATAATGATATTTTGATGATGATGATGTTTTCATGATGATGTATCTGATTGAAAGATAAGAGTATGATGATGATGTTATTGCTGATCAAAAGGGGTCAAAGTACTGAAGATGTTGTTGAAATATGCTGCTGATCGAAAGGTCAAAGTGCTGAAGATGTTGCTGATCGAAAGGTAAAAGTACTAAAGATGTTGCTGAAGTTTTTGTTGATCGAAAGGTCAAAATACTGAAGATGTTGTTGATCGAAAGATCAAAGTACTGAAGATGTTGCTGATCGAGAGGTCAAAGTATTGAATATGTTGATGCTGATCGAAAGGCCAAAGTGCTGATGATGATGTTGCTAATGTTGCTGATCGTAAGATCAAAATATGATGATGATGATGATGATGATGTTCGAGAAGTCAAAATACTGAAGAAGTTGTTGCTGATCAAAACTATCAGAGTGTTGTTGTTACTGAAGACTGAAGATTTAAGATGAAGACTACATTATGTTGAAAAGATTCCAATGATTTATAGATGTGTTACCCTACTGATGTTGATGATGCCCTCTATCTCTCTCCTACTATTGTTGTTGTTGATGTTGTTGTAGAATACCCTTCTCGTTAAGGCGGAGTGTTGAAATATTGTAACTTCGAAGAATATTCTATATGTATCTTTTGTGGTCCCCGATGGTCCTACCAGGAGAACCACTTGTATTACTTTGTACCCCGATGCTTCTAATCGAAATAACTAATAAGATTCATGAGGTAGTCCCCTCTAATTGTAAAGGTGGGTCATTGGCACCCCAGTGTGGTTACTTGAGCCTACATGTGTAACTCGAGCCTACATGATTTAACTCGAGCCTACATGTCAAATGGGTTAGTTAAAGTGAACGGATGAATATAAACAAAGGTGTGGTGCTCCTCATTTGAGACGCACACTCTCATTGGTGTAGCGCATTAGTGGAGAAGAGAAGTAGCTGAAGAAGGAGGAGGATCAGGCTTTGATCTCCTTGCTGGTTTTATCTTTTATCTTTTTGGGGCATCTATATTGAGGAAGCTTTTGCTGGGTTTTTCCCTTTAGGGTTTTCCCAGGATAAATATTTGTGTTCCTTTTGTATGGTTGTGCTTGTCTATCTTTCAGTGATCCTATTTATATGCTTTTGTTATGAAAATGAAATGAATTACTGATGTCTTAGCCAAGCATATGAAAATTTTAACACACCCTCCTTTTATAGCTTTTCCAAGGGGTTTTAGGGTTTTAAGCCCTTGGTCAGGACTTTAGCCCCTTTCTTGGGCCTTTAGCCCCTTCCACCCTAACTTTAGCCCCTTTTTTAGGGCTTTAGCTCCTAGGGGGCTATTTCGGGCTCCTTTTTGGGGGTTTTAGCCCTTTTTCTTCATCCTTAGGCTATTTTGGAGTTGTGGAGGGTCTTATGGAGTGATATGAAGGTTGTGAGATGGTGTCCTTGGGTGGTATAGGCCATTGAGGGCTATGTGGGGGATTTTTGGGTTAACAGCCCATTTCCACCCATAGAAGGTATAATCTTTGTTTTGTGTTGTTTATTTTAGTTTTTCTAACATATTTTCTTGCAGATCTATTGCTTAACATATACTTGCAGGTTTTCATGGTTTGCTTGTAGGTCTTTGGATGTTTCTAATAAGTTGTATGCAGGGTATTGGAGCTCAACCTATAACCTTATGTGCAGAGGGGTTTTGATTTCTATTTTGTTTCTTTTCCTATCTATTTTCTTTGCATCCACCACCAGGAACCCTATCCTTTCATCCTATAGATGGAAGGTAGTCGTTCCTGCTCTGTAGCAAGGGAGAAATCCCTACTGGAGGCATTCCATGAAGTTTGAAGACTTCTTTGATGAAACATTTAGCCACTTGGATGGATGAAATAGTCATTATGACTTAAAAAATGTGCAAATTTGGTCATCCTATCAACCACAACAAAAATACTATCTTTACCTTGGATTTTAGGGAGTCTGGTGATGAAATCCATTGACACGCTTTCCCATTTCTACTCTAGAATAGGAAAATGTTGTAGGATTCTTACTGAATGTGTATGTTCTACTTTCTTTTTCTGACATGATGCACATGCACTAACATATTCCATTACTTCTTTCTTTTTTCCCTTCCAAGAGAACCTTTCCGTCACCTTCCTGTATGTCTTCACAAATATCAGATGTCTAGCTAGGATCACATCATGGACATCCTCTAGAATCTTCTGCTTCAATGATGATTATGGAACTATAAATATTCTATCCTTATGGTAGATGATATCACCAAGTATATTGGAGTCATCATCATGAATTAGTCCATCAAACAAATCACAAGCCAACTAATTATTTACATACTTAATTCCTAACTGTTACTTACAATCATCATGAAACTTAGTCAAAGGAAGTACTGGTTTTCTATAGAGGGAATCAGCTACAACATTGATCTTACCCTTCTTGTAATTGTTAATTTGTGAACCATTGATCTACAGGAAAATATGAAAGTTGTAGGAATGGAATTATGCAGAGGAATAACCAAAGAGAATATAAACTGAACAACAAATTCATACCATAAATGTCAGATAAATCAAACAAAAATTTCTCACATAATCACAACATTAATCTTCCATCATTAATTAATAATACAATGATTATACAATAAATAGAATTTGAATTCCATGGATAGGATTCAAATCTACCAACTCAAGTTGATTGAATAGCTTACGCAGTGTGTCTAAATCACCGTTGGAACTCACTAGTCTAACTCTACATGTCTAAATTAGTATACAATCAGTTAACTGATGAGGTAGGTGGGAAAAAGGTGCCACTCTCCCTTCCTGTATGCAAAACTAGTTCTAGGCTAACTAAAAGTGATCTAACTGGTTGTAACTGAAGGTTAACTACGCATAACTGCTTACCAACCATGACCAACTGATGGAGGTTGTTGGTGGCACTCAGAGTGGGATCCTATAATGTAGGGACTAGTCTTAGAGGCACATAAACTCATGCATGCACATGCAATAAGTGGTAAATAACCTCTATGTGTGTCCCCCACACTCTAGTACAATAATAATTATCCCCTAAGTTAGGAAAAATATACCAAATAGACTATATTGGACAAAGGAGGATTAATTAATCATAACACCCCCCCTTAATCCTAACTTTGGACAACTTGGGCTCTGGAAACTAGGCCAAAAGTCACCCATACAATCTAAATGAAATAAAATAAGGAAAATGGGAAAAACCTCATGGGAACCACCCCCCCCCCCCCATCAAAATAAGTAGGAATCAGAAAACAATCTATACTACTTAAGAGAAAAATTTTCTCTTTGAGCAAAAACTTGTGAAAATTTGTTGCAATTTGCAACTTTGTAGAGAAACCATGCAGAATTATGGTTCTTCTGTGCATCGGAATCCAGGGACTATGCCTGTGAATCTTTCCATCTTCTTATGATCTTATGAATATTACTTTTGTCTCTTCTTTATAGAGGAGGAATGGAATGATCCATTTTGTTCATCAATGGGCCAAATTGTGGATCAATATTCATCATCAAGTAGCATATCTTTGAAATTTTATCGCGCCACTCTGTAGGCAGTGAAATTGTGTGAGAGAGTGCAACATGTTCATTCTAATACTGGGACCTCATTCTTCTTCTATCATATGGATCCCTAGCAACATTCCCATCTGCTTCAATGAGTTTTTCAACCCATTTAGGCTTCTAATTAGGAATAGCAGTTGGATCTAGATCTAGATCATCTTAGGGTACAATCTCAATATCAAGATTGTGTTGATCTTGTTCCTCATCTTCTGAAACTGAAATTTTAGATAACATATCATTATCTACAAATGGATATGACAAAGATTTTTTACCTTCCCTTTCGAACGCCTGTTGAGAATGCGTTGGAGCTAAGTATGGAAAGAATGTGAGAATACATATTCCTTGGAGGCATGGTTTGCAACACACTTCTCTATAATATTCCCAGTTAATATATCTAAGATATGCAATGAGTTAGGACCAAATACAACTTGCTTTGGCAAGCCAGCATGTGTCATATGATAAACAGATAACAAATTTGCTGCAAGAGAGGGAACATAGAGTACATTCTTGAACTCTCCATGATGTATTTTAATAAAACCTCTCCCAATAGCTCAGATCTGTTAGCATTTTATCATTCAAGCGAGCATTACAATATTAAGATCTTATTTGAGAGAATAACATGCACAACAATAAAACACAAGAGACAAGAGACACAAAGAATTTTCCTTAGGGAAACCATAAAGGAGAAAACCCCGCAACTTCGTCAGAGATAGAATGAGCACCAATAGTAGCAGTAAAACCAAAAAACAGAAAAGATGATCTCCACAACTTGTTCTCTCTCTCACACTTGAGAGAGCTTCTCCTCTCTCACTCATGCACCCCAGTGAGTGAGTGTGTGTGTGATAAACAGAGAGGCTCACTCTCTATTTATATTCTTTCGTTCACTTAATGTCCACTTCAACATGTCAGCCCCACTTAACAATTACTTACTAGGGCTGACATCTCTAGGAGAGTCTAATAACCCTAGTGCCTCACAACTATGGGGAATTTTCCCTCCGATCAACAAGGAGGGTTAACCTTGACACAATTGTGGGGACTATTACCTCGACTTACAATGGGGGGTTAACCTCAATGACTTTACATGACTTGTTTACATTATTGAATCTATCGATCAGAACATTGAGGGATGACATGAATCAATTACATTACAGATACTTCCTGGAATAAACATCGGGGTACAATATACAAGTGAATACATTTCGAAGTTACAAATACATCAACAATCCCTCCTAACTAGGAAGGTATTCTCTCGACACAATTTATCAGCACAAGTATTCTTCTTTGTATCATTTGTATCATCACCAATTCATGTTCACCGTCAAGTCATATTCATCTTCAAGTCATCTTCATTGTCAAGTCATCTTCATTGTCAAGTCATATTCATCGTCAAGTCATCTTCATCAAGTCTGGATCATCACTGGATCTCGATCATCACTAGATCATCATCGAATTAATATCATCACTTGATTTGGATCGTCACTGCTAGATCATCATCAAGTCTAGATCATCACTTGATCTGGATCGTCAGTGCTGGATCATCATCAAGTCTGGATCATCACTTGATTTGGATCTTCATTGCTAGATCATCATCAAGTCTGGATCATCACTTAATCTGGATGGTCACTATTGGATCATCATCAAGTCTGGATCATCACTTTATCTGGACCGTCACTACTGGATCATCATCAAGTCTGGATCATCACTTGATCTAGATCATCATCAAAGTTGTATCATCACCAACTCATCATCATCAAAACTACTTCTGCTATCGCAATCAAATGGTGCTATCTCTTCATTCTTCTCGTCACAGGAAGTTCTACAAAGCTAGCCCATTTTCATGCTGGTTGTAGGCCTAACCTCCATGCAGGTCTTCTCCAGTGCTTATATCTGACCCTAAGTCAGAATGGCCCACCCAGCACTTACATATGACCTCATCTTGTCAGAAAGGCACGCCCAACATTCACATTTGACCTCATCTTATCAGAAAGGCCCGACACTCACATTTGACCATGTGTAAACACATCGCACCAGAATGGCTCAACACTTATATCCAACCATGTGCGAACACACCGCATTGGAATGGCTCTGCACTTACATCTGACCATGTGAGAACACACCGCATCGGAATGGAACTACACTTACATTTGACCATGTGTAAACACATCGTGCCAGAATGGCTCTAAGTCCCAGACTGAGGATTCCTAGTAACTGACCAGGTGCCTCCATTTTCCCAGAGAATGGCATCTCAACACCAAGATGAGTATTACTGGGAACTGATGAGGTGCCTCCATTCCAAGAATGGAATTCAACACTTATATTTGATCATGTAGGAACCAATCCTACAGTCACATCAGAATGGCTCAACACTCACATTTGACATGGAAGGATCCAATCCTCTCACCATGATAGAATGGCTCAACCCTTACATCTGACCATGGAAGGAACCAATCCTCTCATCATTTCCCCTTGGAGGGAACCTCGATCTGGAGAACACCAAGCTTCTCTTTGAAGTAATCAACCTTCACTTTGGCCATTTCTAGCATAGAATCACATCATGGCTGATTATGTTCAAGGATAACCTGCGAGCTTCGCCAGGACCGATTACATCCGAGGACAACCTACAGGTTTGTTTACATCTGAGAAAACTATGAGCTTCACAAGGATTTATGCTCAAACAACCTATCTCACTGACTATGATAGAACTCTCTCTTTCAAGATATCTTGATCTGGATCACATACTGGAGCTTCACTGCTCTTCTCTGCATCATACAAAAATGCAAGTCAGATCAATCAAATCAAATAGTAGTTTTCAAAAGAAACATACTACCTCCCAAATAGCAAGTGGCAACATATTTTTCCTCAGCTGTACTCAACACCATGTAGGACTCCATCCTTCCAAACCAAGAGATCACAAGTGATCCCATACTAAAGTAGCAAATCGAAGTGCTCTTCCTATCCATGGCACTGCCTACCCAATACGAATCCTCATAACCCTCCAGGTTAATCTTCTGATTCGCCTCATACTTGAGCCCATAATTAAATGTACCCTTCACGTACCTCACTTCATGCTTTGCAACCATCAAGTTAACATGTCTGAATGTATTCACAGCAAAGAAAATATCTAGTCTCATATTTGTGAGGTAAATCATATGACGATACATCGTAGCGTCAACTGTCTCTGATGAAGCATTACTCAATAGCTTCAGTTTCGATGCCATAGGTGTGGTCATGGACTTTCAGTCCATCATACTGAACCTCTTCAGGATATCTACTGCATACTTCCCTTGTCCACACCTCCATGCATAGAACGTAGTGCATCATCCCCAAGTCCTTTATCTCGAACTCGATAGAAAGTCTTCTTCTTGCAAATTTAATGAGTTCCTCTTTTCTTCCAGGAACAAGTCATCGACATATAACATGAGCATCGCTGGTCTTCCTCCTTCAACCTTGAAGAAAAGGTTGGAATATTCTTTACTCTCAGTAAAGACTAGAGTCATCGGTAATCTATCCATCCTAGCGTACCATGTCAAACCTCAAGATCTTCTGTAGTCACTCCGTCTGAAGCAGAGCATCATTCTCCCTCTGTATTTCGTACTCTGTGCACTGAAACATTCTATACCGGAGTGACAAGTAGCTTCCTCTGCTACTAATATTCTATGTATCCATCTAGGATCATTGGATACCAAGATCATATATCTTGAAATTTTTAAAAAGTTCTTCTCACACCCATCTGTGAGCTTGTCATCCTATATATACTTTCATCTTCAACCTTGTATCAAAGTTTCAGGTCTTCATCAAGCTCCTCATGTATGTGTTATACCATGGGTATCTTATGAGCTCGTACAAGGCCTTCTTTCATTTGCACACATTATTCTTCCTGTCATGCGTATTTCTAGTGGCTTCAAATGTCTCTTCGTAGTTTATGCCTCGTGCTATGAATCTTGCCTTATACCCCATGATGTTTCCATCTACTACATGATGGAACTAAGAACTTCTCTTCAGGTCTCCATACTGCATCCTAGACATCATTCTTCTTGAACTGGTACACTCCTTCCCTTTCTTCTTAGCTACTTCTTGGAAGGTTCTTCATCAATGATATCACTCAATAGTGTTACACAACTACACTATGTTTGAGATCTCTTCTTTGAAAGTATCTTCATATAATTCTTCATCTTTGATTCTTTATTGAACTGTCGTCACTTTTTCTTCGGAACAAGGCTCATCCTTCTTTGCTTGTAGGCGATTGCACATGATCTTTCCTACAAGTCAAATGCATTTGTATGGTTAGAAAAATTTCATAGGGCATATTCATAATGGAAAATTCTTATGCATAAATATATGATCATGCAACTATTTTAGCCAATACAACATTCATCCATATCTCAAGAAAACGTTTCTAGATGCCTTCCATCTCTACCAAGACAATATTGAGATTGTACACTAATCCAATATGTCAGCAAAGAGGCTTCATTAAATATAAGTAGCAATGGAGAGATGTATAGAACCATGAGATACTTACCCATCACACGTGTATNTCATGCATAATACATCAACTGAATATAAACAAATGCATAACAAAAAAAATATCATGAAATGACAATTGAATACTTATCTTTATTTGTTTCGTGGGTAGACTTATTCTTGAGCCTTCAGCTTCATCATCTTCTTCATTCATAATAGCATCATTTCTCATCCAAATGCTATGGTGGATAAGAGTTTCTTCAAGAGTTGAGTTCTTTATATTCCTCATTGCTTGAGGGATCTTCTTCGGATGGTGAGAGCTTGATCTTTAGTTGCTCCCATCTTCTCTTCTCTTATTATGAGTTGAGCTTCTTCTTCTTCCCAGATTCTGCTGAAAGTAATCACTTCCTTCTGGCACACATTCCTCACATGAATGAATCCCATGATATTGGGAGGCCATTCAAGGTGGCTATCACCACTTTTTCATTCTCCACTTATTCTTCTACTGCTACAAGCTGTTCTTTGATTTGAGAGACCCTTGTAAAGTATGACTGTATGGTCTCTGCATTCTGGATCTTCACATTTTTCAACTATTTTCTCAAAGTCATCTTCTGATTTATGTTCTTCCCTTCCAATATCTTGGTCAAGGAATCAAACATCTCTTTAGGTGTCTTTAGGTAAGACACTTGTGGTATACGGTGATCCGTGATTGAATCAACAATGATGTTCTTGGGCTTGACCAAGTTATTCTTGTGTAAGGCTTTTAGCCTCATCTCCCTCTAGAACATGAACCTCTCTACTTATGTAGGTGTCCAATTCATTTTCTTTAGAGAGATCATATACTTCCATGCTTGGAAGTTGTCAAATTAACCAAGCTTATCATCAAGCTGATGTGATAGATCACTTTGAAATGAGAACCTCAAATTAAAATAGAAAAGGATTAGATCTTACCGATTTGAGGTGTCCGTCTTGGTTCCGGAGCTGGCTAATCTAGGGTTTGTCAGAGAAACCCTAATTTTCAAAACTTGGATTATTTCAGATATTATTGGATATAAATATATATCTCTTCAACTTGATCTGTCCAATGTACTCCTTTTTTGAAAACAATGGAGGGAAGCTCCCGGAACAGGAAGCACTAGTTTTTTAATTTCTTCTGAAGAAATTCCTGATATTGTTTCTGTGGTATCTCTAAAATTACAGCTCCTCTATGTTTGAAACATTGCACTGAGGTAGAATCACCTATTATTGTTTGAACACCATAGTTTTTATTATAATTGGTTTCACCAATTTGGACTTATGATCGTTTTCCCAAGGTGACCTGTTTTAGGACTCTTCAACATAGCAAAGTTGTACGGACTACCACGTGTCATTGTTTCATCTTCTCGGTATGAAATTTGGACCACAAAAAGTACAGTCCATATCCTTTATGTAACAGCTTTATAAATTTTATTTTGACCTTTGTAGGCCGAGATATAGCAATTCTTCCCAGGTGTCCTATTTAGGGATGAATCCTAGAAGAGGATGGAACCCTAACTTGGAGGGATCATATCTCCTAGAATATAGCGAATATAAGGTTGAAATTTGGACACAATGTTAATACAGGTTTTATATTTGGTCTGTAAAAGTTTCAACTTATGATCCTTCTCCAATCCCAATATATAGTGAAGGTACCAAACCTTATCAGTTTTAGTGTTTTAGGGTTTTTTCGGCCCAGGGTCAAACTAGGGTTTGACTTTCCTGAAGTTATACCCAACCAAAATTATTGACCCAGGTCTGTCAAATTCGATTTTTATGAGGAGATAAATCCTATGCCTAGCTCACTCAAAAATTCCTCTTCTTTAAGAAGCCTTAATTTCCCGTGCCAAAAAATGAAAATGTTCGAAATCGAATTCTGCTTCAACAGAAAGATGCGCCCTTCGATGGAGAGTCATCCTAGCATACTTTTGTTGATGGATTGTGGAGAGAGACCCAAAAATTAATAAGCCCTAGCTTCTACAGCTACACAATGTCTTGTTCTTAGGTTAGCTCTGATACCATGTTAGAATTTTATCATTCAAGCTAGCATTATGATCTTAGGATCTTATCTAAGAGAATAACATGCACAGTAATAAAACACAAGAGACAAGAGACACAAATAATTTTCCTCAGGGAAACCATATAGGAGAAAACCCTACAACTTCCTCATAGATAGAATGAGCACCAATAGCAGCAGTAAAACCCAAAAATAGAAAAGATGATCTCCAGAGCTTGTTCTCTCTCACACACTTGAGAGGGCTTCTCCTCTCTCACTCATGCTCCCCAGTGAGTGAGTGTGTGTGTGATAAATATAGAGACTCACTCTCTATTTATATTCTTTTGCTCACTTAATGTCCAATTCAACAAGTCGGCCCCACTTAACAATTACTTACTAGGGCCGACATCTCTAGGAGATTCTAATAACCCTAGTGCCCCACAACTGTGGGGACTTTGCCCTCCTATCAACAAGGAGGGTTAACCTTGAAACAATTGTGGGGACTATTGCTTCGATTTACAATGGAGGGTTAACATCAATGACTTTACATGAATTTTTTACATTATTGAATCTCTCGATCGGAACATCGAGGCATGACATGACTCAATTACATTACAGATACTTCCCGGAATAAACAACGGGGTACAATATACAAGTGAATACATTCTGAAGTTACAAATACATCAAAAGGATCTATGAATTATTCCCCATATGAATGCTAGGTCATCCTCAGAGATCCAAAGTAGTAAGGATTCGTTGGAGGTAATCATGTGGTTGGATTTTCCAGAATCTATCAAGTAATCCCTTGACTGAGTGATGCCTGCTTTCAAAGCATGAACCTATGATATTCTTCAGTCTTCTCTCTAGCTTCAGAAATATCTCCACCATGTGGAAGGAAAATATTGTTTTGTTCAAGGAGTTTTGTTGACTGGTCAATGGTATTATTCATGCACTAGTTCTCTGGATGAAAACCTCTCATACAGTATGGACACTTAGTCTTCTCAAATTTATTAATTTGTTTGGAACCTAAGGCTCCATCAAAAGATATCTGATTCTCCTTTCGATTCAAATCAGTGTTTTTGGTCTCCTTCCCTTTGTGATTTCCTCTTGCTTCTGCATTGTTCGATTCTATAACTAACAGTGCTTGATTCTTGGAGGTCTTAATCACTCCCATTTTAACCAATTTATCTTTCTCTTGTATTAAGGACTCAATAAAAGAATCTAGAGAAGGAATTTTCCAATTAGGGATGGAAGCTCTTCCAAAATGGAATGTAGAGACAAAGACTAAGTACTCTGAGCCAAGATTTCTTGGCACTGACAGCACAAGATGTTCATCTTTCCTCTATAATCCACATTATTTGCATTGCAATACAAGTGACATGTATTTTGTAAATAATTGTTGAATAGATTCAAAAATCTTGGATTGTAGAGAAATGAGCTCATTCTCCAAAATATGCCCTTGAAGCTCATATTGATTTCCAAACAAATATTCAAGCTTATCCCAAGCTTCCTTTGAAGTCCTTAGTCCCTAAAGGTGGAATAAAATATCCCAGGAGATATGAGTGCACATGAAATCAAAGGCCTCATCAAGCCAATTAAAAAACTTGTTCTTCTCAACATACTGCTAGGGCTCATCTTCTCCTCCAATTTTCATCCTAAGCAGACCAATATTGCACAAGTATACCTGCATATCTTCCCTCCAATCAGTTAAGTTGAAGGGTGTAAGGGTTCGAGGTACGAGAGCTGAAGAATCCATCTTTTTGTATGTTGATTAGTCAATTCCTTAAGAAACTACATAGGTACCTACAAATAACACTACAAAACCAATTCAATTCACAATAATATGTCAATTCAAGCCTTTCCACCTCGACATGTACACTTTCTCAAATTCCATCACACCTGGATAGACTTCTCCGGAAAGAATCCGAAGGGAGAAATGCTATGATTGCAAGATTTATGTGGAAACTCAGCCACTTTTGGTGTACAATGGAGATCAGATAAGACTTGACTCTAGCCTAAAAAAGGCTCTGATACCATATTAAATTTGTGAACCATTTATTTACAAGAAAATATGAAAGCTATAGGAATGAAATTACGTAGTGGAATAATCAAAGATAATTTACACTGAACAAAAAATTCATGCCACAAATTTCAGATAAATTAGACAAGAATTTCTTAGATAATCACAACATTAATCTTCATTCATTAATCAATAATACAATGATTATACAACAAATAGAATTCAAATTCCATGGATAGGATTTGAATCTACCAACTCAAGCTAACTGAATAGCTAACTTGGTGTGTCTAAATCACTGTTGTAACTCACTAGTATAACTCTTGATGTCTAAATCAATATACAAGCAGTTAACTAATGAGGTAGGTGGGAAAAAGGATCCACTCTCCCTTCATGCATGCAAAAATGGTGCTAGGCTAACTGAAAGTGATATAACTGATTTTAACTGAAGGTTAACTCAGCATAACTACTTACCAACCGTGACCAATTGATGGAGTTTGTTGGTGGCACCCAGAGTTGGCTCCTATAATGTAGGGATTAGTCTCAGAGGAAAATAAAATCATAGATGCACATGCAGTAAGTGGTAGATAACCTCTATGTGTGTCCCACACACTCTATGTGTGGTAGATAACCTCTATCCCCTAATTTAGGAAAAATAGATCAAATAGACTATATTGGACAAAGGAGGATTAATCCTAACAGTTATCAATGTCAAAGTCAAATTCTTGCATCTTACTCACTCATTTATGTTTCCTATCACTCAACTCATTTTGTGATAGGAATTGTCTCAATCTATTGTGATCATTTCTTATGATGAACTTCCTTCCCACAAGATATTGTCTGAACTTGACTAGCACATACACGATGGATAGCATCTCTTTTTCATAAAATGAATATAGCCTCTCATGAGGCTACACATTTCGACTTCCATATGCTATGGGATGCTTATTTTGAATCAATATAGATCTAATCCCATTTCCTGAGGCATCACATTCAAGAACAAAGGGTTGAGAAAAATCGGGAATTGAAAGAATAGCAACTACTCATTTCCTCCTTCATTATTTTGAATTGCTTCTCCTCTTATTTTTCCCAATTGAAAGCTCCTTTATTTGTGATATTTGTCATAGGAGATGAATTTTTGAGGAACCCTTTCACAAAATTTCGATAGTAAGTGCACAATACAATGAACCCCCTCAACTAAGTGATATTATTAGGACTTGGCCAATCCTATATAGTAAGAATCTTTTACATGTGCACTTTCACTACTTCTTGTCTAATCACATAACCAAGATAAAGGATCTCGGTCATTCCAATTTCACACTTAGAAAACTTATAAAAAAAGGACTGATCTACCAAGATTGTTAGTACAACATCCAAATAGTGCAAATGCTACTCCCAAGTCCTACTATAGATCAAAATATAATTAAAGAATACAAGGACAAACTTACGAAGTTGTTTGTTAAACACCCTATTCATGCATGAATGGAATGTTGTAGGTGCATTAGTTAATCCAAAATGCATGACCATGAATTTAAAGTGCCCATAGTGACATCAAAAAGTTGTTTTATGAATATCTTCTTCTTTCATTTTGATTTTATGGTAGCTATAACAGAGGTCAATCTTGGAAAAATATTAGATTAGTGTAACTCATAAATGAGTACATCAATCCTAGGGATACGATATCAATTCTTTATTGTCTTTTTGCTAAGAGATCGGTAATATATACACATGTGCATGGTCCCATATTTGTTCTTTACCAGCACTATAGAGGAGGAAAACGGGCTTGAACTTGGTTTTATGAATCCCAATTCAAGGAGTTATTTTACTTTCAATAGAATCCTTGAATTTTTTTGGATGTTTGTAAGGGTGTACTTGGATAGGGGATGTACCTATTTCAAACTCTATTCTATGCTCCACTCCTTTATCAGGTGGCCTTCCATGTGGAAGGTCTCCAAATACCCCCTTATGCTTTTGAAGGAACTTCTGAATATCTTCTAGATATTGTGCTACCTCTAAAGAAGTGCCTTTGGTAGAGACCAAGCACTCAAAAACCCATTCAATGTCTCCATGTCTCAATAAAAACCTCAATTTATGTGCACTTATCACTTGTTTTGGGTAGGTGTTGACTCCCCTCAATACTGCCTCCTTCCCACCTACATCTTGAAAACTCTTCTTAGGGACTTGGTAATATACGGTGTGCTTCCCAATAGAATACAACAATTGTACTCCCAACAACATATTAGTATCGGCAACATTTTCCATATAAAATCTACTAGTCATACTATAATTTCCTATGTTTACTTGTAGTTTAGAAAACCATCTAGAGAACTCCATGGAATGATTACATGGAATTATGACAGTGAAACCTTCAAATTTATCAGTATGAATCTTTCTCATTTCCACCAAAGAGGAATCAATGAAAGTATGGGTATCTCATCCATCCACTAACACATTAACTTCTTTCCCTTGCACCACTCCCTTAAATATGAGAGTGTGGAAGCAAGGAATTCCTGATAACGCAACAATATTTCTATCCTATGAAGAAGGTTGTTCATTAGCAGTCTCATATGCCCCTTCTACATCAATATGAGTCCCTTATTCTTCCTCCTTAAATTCGATCTTTAAAAAAAACCTATATGTAGTGTGCATTCCCCTTACCACACTTATGTCTGGGAACCCAAGGTTCTTGGTAGGCGAAACAAAACTTCCTCCTTCTTAATTCATCTCTATCACTAGAGAAAATGTCCCTCTTGAAATTTCTAGAAGGACTCTTCATGGGTGGAGGTATTATATTCTTTTATGAAGCTGCAGCATTCAACCTAGGAGGCAACCTTGTTCTGCGAATAACATCTTTCAAATCTCTTGTTCTATTTAGTGCATCTTGCAAAGTAAATGGTCTATAGGCTTTCACCAAATATTTCAATGGTTTTTTCAATCCTTCAATGAAAAACAGGATCAACCGATATTATGAGATATTAGTCACCATAACAACCAACTTCTATAACTAAAATATGTAAGCTTCAGGAGTCCTAATTTGCTTCACATGTGCAATATCTCTAAAAGATATTTTAAGGTCTCTTCTTTTGAATCTATCGATCAACCTTCTTATGAATTCATCATAAGTGGTCACTTGATCATGTCCAAGGGTCTTCATCCTATGAAACCACCAGTCATTTTATTCTTAATACAAGTGTAGAGTGGCCATATTGATAGCTTCTCACTCAGCCATTGGGTTTAGCTGAAAGCATGTATCTATATTTTGTACCCATGAGCTAGTTGTGCACTTTCATGAACCATCAAATTATGGCAGAGAAATTATATCAATAACATTCTTCAACTCATAATTATGATTATGATTCCAGAAGCTACCTCTTGGATTTTTTTCTATCGGATATCACAAAATTCTTTGAATGTCAAATCCCTTCGATGTTCTTCATTCAATGTGAGATAGTCAGCATGCTTGTCCTACACTGTAGTAATGTTTTGATTTTGGATCTCCAACTCTTTTATTATCTCATCAATTAACATGGGAATAGTAGGGCTTGATTGACTTTAAGGATCCTTTGTGAATTCGTTAGGCCAACTATGAGGCCCAATACTTGAAAATACATACCCTTTAGGACTCTTCCTTTCTTCATGTGGCGACCCATGGATGCTTCCTTCACCATTCTTATTCTCTAAATGCTTAACAAAAAATGATATGGTTTCTTTTCCATATAGTTTGATGTTATGGTTCATGTCTCAAAATCCTTGCATCATACTTCTAATCATATTTTGGATCTCACCATTTCCACCCATGTTGTGTATTTCACTTTCTCCTTGGAATTTCCCTTCAGTAGAATTCATTCCATCAGAATCATCCCTTGAAGGATATTTATTCTTGGGATTTGAATCTCTTTTATGACTCATGATTAAACATCTGAGAAGGTTTAGAGGAAATTTTTTATATAACACTTGTAATATGCCAACTTGGATACCTGGAACACTAACTTAGATAACTTATCAATCAGCGGGGTAGGTGACTCAAAACTAGTATTTAACCAAGGTTTGAGGTTTCTGTGAGTTAAAATAAAGGGAATTGATAATGTTCATATTATGATCCTATGCACAATTCACTAGGACCTTTTATGTTTTCAAAATCAATGAGGTTGAATTTTACTCCCAAGACTCCTACGCACCCCAAGATATGCACACCAAACCCTTTTCTTTACACATCCTGTCAACCAATGGAGATGGATTTGGATTGGATAGGATTAGAAACATGAAATATAAGTCAATTAACTCTTGGAATTATCACCAACAATTTTGAGGAGGTTTTGAGGAGGTTTCATAGGCAAACTAGTGAAATTGACTTCTAGGACTGCTCAACTAGCTTAACTTAAGGATGACCCAATCAATGCAAGGGGGCTACATATTCTCAATACCAGTGTTGGTATGTGTTAATTAACTTGTTAATGAAAATAAAAAATTGTGAGAATCTAATTTGGAGTTGTGTTTATGTGTTTTTGGGAATATAATAAACCCACTTCATAACTTAGGATAAAATATTTAATCAATTTTGATTAATTTCCTACCCACTAGCCTAGATAGTTGGCATCCACTTGCACCACATATTCAGCACTTTCCATATATACCCTAGGAACTCTTTAATATATATTCTAAGTTTCTCCTATCCACTTTATTGATTTCCAGAATTAGTAACCATGCTTTCCTACAGATTCTGCCTTATTATGCTTCTATCTAGCTTTTATGTGGATAAGGTAAATATAGTCAGCTAGGGAACTGCTATATTTTGTTTCCAACTCATCCTCTATGATTTTATATCCCTTTTCCACGATTATTATGTTTTTCCATCACTCTTGAAAAGTCACTTATGATTTTTCTAATTCGTGGGGTCCTTAACTGATTTGGGAAGTAGTTTAGCCACATATGGGGGTTTATCATGTTTAGTCGATCTATATTTATGATCTTGATGAGTTTTCTCCAATAAAACTAGATTTTACCTATGAAGGATGTACTATTTATTTACAATATTATCCATAATTATTCAATGAAAGGATACACTCCAATATTCATCTATTCATTCATGTGATTCAATCTCTATTCTTCTCTCTATTTTTCATGTGTATGTTTGTGAGAATTAGCTTAGTAGAAAGATATAATTCCTATGCTTCTTCTTGGAATATTTAATCATATAATTAGAGATGTTATTTTTACATGGTATCATAGTGCAAGGTTTCTCAATTTATACAAATTTGAGGAGTGCATCCAGTCTCCTATCCCTCTCTGAAAGAGAGCTTGTTTTAAACTTACAATATTTTTATCCTAGTTTTATTTATTGCAGGTTGCAGAGAGTTTCTTATTGAGTGCATCAACCCAGAAGTATGAATTATTCTTCATATATGACCCTGAATCCATTCAACTATCATGAATGGAAATCCATAATTAGGATTCTATTATGCAGTAAGGGATTATACAGAGTTACTCTAGCTTTCGAAAATGTGCCCAATGCTGTGATTGATAAATCTAAGTGGAATAATAGGTTGGATGAAGCCAAGGGATTTATTTTCCTCTCTATTTATATTTATATACTCTTTAATATAGATGGTTTGAACACTTTAAACCAAGTATGGACCAAACTTGAGTGTCTCTTTGGAGTTCAAGATGAGTTAAGAGTGCACCAGTTGGAGATTGAGTTATTCTAAATTAGTCCAAGTAGTTTCGATTCTATTGAGGGTTTATTCACCAAGTTCAGGGAACTTGTTCTAATTCTCAAACATTGTGGGATTGAGCAGAAATATGATCAATTAATCCTTTCCATTATTTCAAAATTGGGTCGTAAATACTCATGTTTTGTGTCTACTTTTCATGCTACTAGGCTTGTTGTTTCTAATTGGAAAATGCCTTCTTTGTGTACTTTCGTTGATTCGCTAACAAAGGAGCATGATAAATTGATCCAAATGGGTTCTATTAAATATTCGAAGGGAAAGTATCATGCTATCATGGTTCAAGTAATAAATAATATCAAATCAAAAGAGAAGCAAATTGTGAAAGAGAAGAAGCAAAAATCAGAAATTGAAGATGAAAGTTCGAAGCCTACTGATGAAGATTCAATGAAGAAAACCAAGAAGAAAGGGAGCACATCCAAGTGTTCTTATTGCAAAAATGGATTTAGTCCATAGAAAAAATGTTTCAATAATAATATGGACATAATGTATCTTCTTCTTGAGAAGCACAACATCAAAGTTCCAGATGAGCTAGAGAAGCATGTTGATTCCTTAGAACACTGTCATAGTCCGCAATCCCAAGGTAATATCACCTATGCCTTGGTTGCTAGAATTAAATACCTTACTCATGTATCTTATATAGATTCATTTTCTGATATATCAGAATTATAAATATCACATCCTTTCTTTGATAATCCACCTATCAGTCTCCTAGATTCATCTCTTAATAATTGTGATTTTCCTCTAGATCTTGACTTGTCTTTAAGAAGATCTTCTTCACATGATTATAATTCTGATTTAGAAGCATGTTTGTATTTGTAGGATGATATACATGTCATGACATGATTCATACCACCACCTATACCATTTACCATACTTCTGAATACTCCTAAGACTATACAAATCCCAAGTTCACTAATTAATTCCCCATTGGTCTCTTATGTAGTGTTAATTATATTACATGGTTTGAAGTCTTGCGTATCTTTCACTGGTTGGTTATCCATGAAATTATTCATAATTGGACTGATATTACACATGTTTTTATATGTTCTAAAAACTTTTGTTTCACATCTAAATCCCATTTATCATTCATATTTTTACACTCATCATTTTTCCCCAGTTGTTCATAGTTTTCTTAGTCTAGCCCTATATCCCCATGGAGTCACTAAGGCCTTTGAATTTGTTGTTCCATATTTTAATGTTTCTGATATATAATAGTTTTTAAGCTTCATATCATAAATGGGAAGGTGCTACATAAAATTGGAATAATGACATGTGATTCACAACACAATTTTGCAGTTATTCAAGGAATTGATTGTGTGACAAATTGTCTTAATTTTTGTACTTTTTGGGAAGGAGTATGCACAGATATATTTTCAATTTCATATTTTGTTTTAAGATCATATATTGACAGTAGAAAGAAGCATTCATATAATTCTCCTACTTCACCATTTTATGAGATACAAGGAGTCTCTCCTCTTGTTGCTAGAGAAATCTACCTTATGACTTGGAGAAAAGTGTCACCAACATACTGTGAAAATAAATTGCAAACAACTAGGGTTTTATAAACATATATCAAAGAATAAGAGATAGTGGTGCATGTAACTTGTTCTGAATGGTTGATCTAAGATTTAGCTCTTCTTCTTCAATTCTCATTGGTCCTCTAATCTTCAACACCTGCAACAAAGAGTCAGCTTTCTTCAAAGTATATTCTATTGCTCTATAAGAGATATATGAACATTAATGATTATATTTAAGAAAATAACAACATAAATCATAACTCATAACAATAAAATAATATATCAATACAATGATGGAAGGACAAAACTCTTTATTGATGAAGTTTAGGAAACATTACAAAGCCCCTGTTTGAAACAAGCTCCTCTGTACACCAAGACCTGATCCCTCCTTGCTCCTCTCTTCAATAGAATCCTCCAGCATAACCTTTCTCTCAAAATTGGTTATGTATGCTCTAACCTTACCTTCTTTTTATACTTGTTTGGAGAGAAGGAATTAGAGGCTTAGGATGGTTGGGGAAGTTGGGGAGGTTTCCAAACCAAGCCCAACTGCCCCTAGTTAATCATATTTTTAATTTGTAATTACTCTTAATGAAACACATAGGTTTATGTGAAGAAACTCGTGAGTTTCCTGAAGGGAAGTTGTGAGTACAAATTCTTAGAGATAACTGGTGGGTTGTGTTAACAACGCTATTTAGCAGAGGGATGGAAAATCCTTAATAAAGGAGAAATAATGGCTTGTCAAATTTTGGCTAAATGATATAGTATAAAGAATACCATGAGGAGCGAAAAATGATGAATTTGATCCAAAATCTAATGGTGCGGAGTAAAGAGTCAAAAATCAATGGCCAAAACTATTTTCTCTCTCTAAGAAGTGTGAGGAAGATAAACTATGTCCGGACGTTTAATAATATACATAGATCAATGGCTGGTTGATCCGGCTCAAAGAGATATACGCTTTATATTTGCTCCGCCTTGTGAAGTCACACGATGGTTAAAATGATAGTGCTCAGTAGAATCAAGTACGAGCCCCTCGATCTCACGGCGGCAGGATAAAGGCTTATCGCATCAATGATCGTGGATAATTCCTGAGCCTAGACTTGCATGGTAGATAATGCCCATGCACCTAGCGGAATTAGTTACGTGGTGATTGATCTTACAGTTGAGAATTAAAGGTGAGGTGGATCAACGGTTGTAAACGATTCTGGAACACAAAGTTGCATGGGGGATAATATCAGGAAGCCCAGTGGAATTGGTAAAGTGTCACCTAATCCGACGGTGAAGAAATAAAGTTGATCTCATCGACAGTTGGAGATGACTCCGGAATGGAGACTTACACGAAGATTATGGCCAGAGACCCCGGGCGGAATTAATTATGTGGCGATTAATCTGATGGTTTAAAATCAAAGGCAAAGTGGATCAATGGTTACCAATGAGTCTGGAATATGGAAGTGCACGGCAGTTAGAGGTAGGATGTGGTCACGAAATATAAACTGCTGTCCACGTGGCGGACTGTGGTATATTCCGGGAACTAAAGTGGTTTCGTGTAAACCACCGAAGGAAACGCCTCAGAGTGGGGCCTTATAAAAGGAGGGTTGACTTGTATCGAGGTTATTTTATTCATTGGCTCCGGCGCGTGAAAAGGAGTGGCTGCTTCGTCAACTTTGGTTGTCAGTTTCGAGCACGCTAAGCACACGCCTCTACTATTAAACATGTAAAGCTTGAACCCTGTAGTTCGTTCAACTGAATTGCTGTTGTAAATCAAGTTATGGATAAACGGGAAGAATTACAGAGTGGTCGGGTTATAGATGATAGAGAGGACTATTTGGTAGACAGGGACAGGGGCATCTACGACCCTTTCCTTTCTATTGGAAGTGTAACCATTAGCAAGGAAAGACTGTGGTATTATAACTCGCAGGGAAACGATGTATTGAATGTATGCAAATCCTTTCTATATTACTTCACCCTTGAGCAAACCCTCCATTTCCCGGAGTTTGCAGAGTGGTGTGCTCTCAACTACTCTCCGTCTCAGATAATTATTGTCAGACAGTCTACATCCCGAATTCTTTGTAAATTCAATGCTACAGTCATCTATGAGAACCTCAGTTTACCTGAAAATTACCTGGATAGTCGTGAGGCAGTAAATGAGTCAATCCTGGCTGAATCATACAAGAAGTGTGAATCCGAAACCCGCTGCAAATTCCTATCTAATGTTCTAAAGGATGGTCAATCTTTAGATGGTATATTCCTACCTTACCCTGTACATATTTTTAAGAGTGAAGTCCAATTAGTCATTTCTTTAGTTTGTCAAATACTAGGTCTGGATGATGATTGTCGTGTGGGCGAGGTCATTCTCGGATTTTTGTTGAGAATAAGTTCCTCTGATTCTGAGTCGTAGTCAACCTTGGTTTTTAGTCTAGATGAATACCTAGCTGAAGCAATCCATCTTCAGCTAAGAGAGTTTCCAAAGGTTCGGTTTTTTAGATTCCAGACCTACCTATTCAACATGCTGTTATGCTCCAATGTCAATGAACTCTAGTTTTTGAATACTATCTATTCTTCGGATCTACCAAAGCAAATTAACATGTTCGAGTTTGCTAATTCAATAATGTCAGAAGTGTATAAAATGTTGTTTGATGAGGAATTGCCTCATGTTCTGGACGAGATGAAAAGTTTGATGCAGTCCTCACCTGAGGACCGAATTGGAGACTGGTTCCTACAGAAAGACTCCACTGTGCTAAGGATATATGGATTTACAGGGCATCCATATAAATTACCTACTTTTCTAACCCCGAGGATTTTTGCTCTGGAATTTATGAGACAGAGGCTGCAGTCTGAGGAAGAGCACTTTGGTGCTTTCAAAAAATCTTCAAACATTAAATTCCCGCTTAAGGTTGGCACTTTCATTTTTAAAAGTAAAGGCGCCTTGACCTTCATTGAGAAGTTGCTAGAGAGTCTGGATTTCCAAAAAGAGCCAAGGATAAATTACGATCCCCACCATGTGATCTCCTTGAGAAATCAAGCAAACAAGAATAAACCCTTTGATCACCAATCTGTTGAGGGGTTGGCTGAAATAGCCAATTTGTTGCAGTTAACTAAGAGGTCAAAGTCTGGCGAAGATGCACATACTACACCTGTCACATCATCCAAGACGACAGAGGGTACTAGTATTGTGATTAAGAGGAGTCTATTTGAGATCTAAAGTATGGAGATTGATGAATATGGGTCCCATAAAAAGGCAAAGTTGTTACAGGGTGGTGAAATTTTAAATGAAGGAATTTCTGATGGTTTCAGAAAGGTTGCTCTAGTGCCAATGAAAGTTGTGCAAGTGAATCAGGTTACTTTCAAAAATGTATATGGTGGTGTAGACAGTATAGAATCAAGCCCGATCTTTAAGTCAAAAGAAGAGCTCAAAACTAGTTACATGGAAAAAAGAAAGCAGTCTCTGGAAGAGACTAGAAATTTGCTGCCGCGAGTAAGAAGTTTACACAGTCCAAAAAATTCTCTAGTTTCTGCTCGAGATGTTGAAAGAAATACATTCAAGTTAGCAATGGTGAACGACAAGAAGATGTCAGAAATGGAGATCTAGTTAGATAAGATCAGTATACCAGATAAGATACAGCTTCATAAACAAACCAGTGATATCATTTACTCAGACCTGTTACAGGCCATGATAAGAATAAACAAATTGCAAATTATGATAGATAAGTTAGAGGTCCAATTGAAACATGAGAAAGTTGAGAACAAGGAAAATACCATCCAGATCAAGAAGCTTCAAATGGATTTAGTCAGTTCAGATAACACCCAGGCCGTCAAAAGAATGCTAGAAGAAAAAGATAATGCTCTCCAAGTGCTGAAGAAAAAATTGAAAATCCCAGGTTCTGAGCATGTTCAGTCTTCTGAGTTATTGGCTCTGCAAGAGGAAAAGGATAAGATCCATCAAGAGATGATGGGGTATAAAGGGAGAGATGTTGAGCTACAGGAGGGAAAAGACAGGTGGGAGGCCGAACGAAATGAACTGTTGTCCCAAATTTCCTTGATGAAAAAAGATCAAATTGACGAGAAGGAGATTATGGAAGAGTTAATGAGTCAAACTCCCACCGGTGAAGACCTGTCCATTGTGAATATCAACAAGCCATTGGATGATTTTTTTGCGGATGATTTGTTAGTTCCCATGTCCCAGGTAAGTTTAAAATATGAATAAATCAAAGAGCTGAAGATAGAGAATGCAAAGATCAAGGGTGAGTTGGCTAAAATAAATGAAAGTAAAAATCAAATACTATAGGACAGGAATCAGCTGCAGAAAAAGTTAAATGAATTGAAGGAGAGAAACATAGGTAAAGGTCCCCTGCAGGTAGCAAAGGATATCATTTGGGATACTCTATCTATAGAAATTACTAAATTTTGGCATTATTTGAATTATATTGATGATCTAAACATTCTGATCAATTTGGCCCACCAAAGATTGAAACTAGTGAATGAACACATGGGAAAAAGACCTCTCACCACAGCTCAAAATGCACTGAACTTCTTAAACTCATTGACATATCAGAAACTGCATGATATGAGGATAAAAGACCGAATATCCATAGTGTTGTGGGCTAAGAAATTTATCCACAAACACCAGTTGATGAAGACGGTCCAAGACAGAGCCGACGATATGATTGCACAGGTCAATAACTTCAAGCAAGAATTCAAGGAGCTATTTGAGGATGGCCTACCTTCTTTTTGGGATGGGGAGCGACGCATGTATTCTCAGGAGCATTATCATAGCTTGCTAGTGCAGAATCGCATGGACCATTCTAAATTCGATGACTTGGAAAAGGGCTTGATAGGAAAAGCTATTGTGGACAAGTTAATAGAAGACTTCGAAATTCTACAGAAGTTCGCAATTATCAGAAGCAGATTGCCCAAGGTGTCCTATGAAGCATACATGGAGCTTGAAGTATCAATCCGAGAGATGATGGAGTGTGACACCCCAAATGCATAACAGTGGAAATCGGTGGAGAGATTTGGGAAGACCAAGTATATCGTGCATGCATAAAGATAGGTGTTATACAACAAGGAGCTAACTGGATGAAGACGTTTTACCAAGCTGATTTTTTACTTTATGATCTATTAGGATTGGAGCAGTAATTTATTCCTAGAAGTTAGGGATTTAGTTACAAGACTCTAAATTAAGCTGATCATTCAGTTGTGAAATCTTCTTGGAAGATCTATTATTTTTGTATATATTTGCATCTTTTTTATGAGATGGGGGGTTGGAACCCATCGTGTTGTGGAATGATTTTGGAGAACATATCTATTTTTGAATAACAAAGCAAATGCATGAAGGTTTATCAGAGATTCCTGTGTCATTGATATTACAGTCTGTGCTTCTTTCTTTATGTGATTGTATTTCCTGTGTAACACTTCATTTTTTTTCTTCTTCGTATCTGAAATACAGCGTTGGGTGATTAGAATTCATATGTTTATGCTCTAGTCATCATTTCAGATATTTTATACACTTTTTCTGCTAAATTTGATATAGAATTCGTCTTTGATGCTCTATGTTGATGGATTGTTTCCTCGTATCTTCTGTTTCACCTAGATTAAATTGAACGACTGTGATGATGTGATTATCTCACCTTTGATGAATCTCATGTATATGTCTTTGTGATACTCTTATATGAATGTGACTCCATGCCCAATGGTTATGTGATTGTTTCAGCCATACATACAAATCTTTAAGTGTTGTTTTATATCTGCTCTTGTTAAAATCTTTATTGAGAGATCCCTCTCTGGAAGAAAATAACAGTTTCTTTCTAAAGTGGTTTTGCTATTACCTTGGAGTTTACCTTTTTACAACCTTGGGTACATTCTGAGTGATAACAGGTTGAACATGGGTAACCTGCGAATGACACATGAGTTGATATAAGAAAACCCGCAAGTGCAAGGAAATATTATTTGCAAAAAGGGGTAATGTTGAAGTAAACAATATGTATTAAGGATCCAATTCATCAATATAGTTATGGATACTTCAATCCTCAACGTCCTCTTTTGTAACAAAATATTTGATGTGATTAATTGGATGGAGAAGAGTCATTTCATTGTTTAACAGATGCCCCCTAATGTATGAGGTCAGAGGGTAATGATGACTGGAATACATTACAATATTTTAACTTGGAGGACCTAGAATCAAGGTTGCAAAGAAGTACCTAAAGCAAACAAACTGAGGACATTTACAAAATCATCACTAAGGATACCATGTTCAATAATTTGGAACACTAGATCCTTTACAAGATACATAGACATCATATAGTATGGACAATAAGGACACGTATGTTTTACAAAAGTGGATCATAGCTACATGAGTACAATGATAGATATTCATTAAATGGCAATAGTGTCATGAGGCATGTCACAATATTGTGCAACTTAGGTTATATAAGTTTCAACCCAAGGTCTTCATTCAAATTCATAGAAACCACTACAAATACTACCATGTGAATACATGAGTTGAAGTCAAGCATGGAAGGATATCATCAGAATGTCAGTTATAAAGTTGTAGTGACAACAAATGTAGAGGAGTCCACCAATATCAGTACTAAATCCTAAGGTACTATCTTTGAAACTCTAGGTCTTATTATGCAGGAGATACTCATTGGAACCCATTTTGAGAAGAGGAAGGAAATGAATCCTTCGACTGGTCACATGAGTAACATGTAGAATGGATAAGGGAAGATGTGTGTAGGATTATCTCAAACATGAAAATGATAGGGACCAGGATGAACAGACATACGGTAAATATCCTTGAATAGTGAGCATGACATAGAGATGACCCAAGGCATCTTTGAACTTTCAAAGGAACAACTATACTTGTATGTCATTTAGGAGACATTGAGAGATTCCCCATGTATTTAGGACAAGTGAAAGAGTAGTGACACAAAGTGTTAGTTGAATTGGGAAGTGAAAGAGTGAAACATGAGTATCAGGAGATTCAAACTAGTTCTTTATTCAAGGATGTCTTGCTACCAACAACTTATAATCAAAACATGCATTTAATCCCTTCCTTTCTTGTTAAAATTTAACGAGTCCAAGGAAGTACAGTCGAGTCTTTCTTCTTTTTTGAGAAATATTGAAGAAAAGAGAGAATGTGATTGATATAGCACTGGTTCGTGGATTTTATGATCCTGAATTAGTATATGCTTGTCAGTGTTTTCATAGTTTTGAGAGTCTGAAAATTCCAAAGAAGACTCTAGGGGGTATTTTTTCTTAGAATAAGTCTCATAGTATGAAAATGTATAAAATAATCCAAAGGAGAACCCTCTTAGCTTCCGAAGAACAAAGGTATACATTTTCCGTACTTAGTCAACAAGGTCCAAAAAAGGGGTAAACTATCACTGAACTGACGCTCCTTCAAAACAAAGCATGTAGCCTTAGTTTAACGAGTGTGAAGGAAAAGAATATCATTAAGAATGTTCCATTTATTTCTGAGAATGGGACAAACAACAGTAAACTTGATGTTTTTTTCTAAATTTAATGAGCATGACAATGACATAAAGAACACTTAGAATCCTTTTCATGGTTTCATCAGAGCACGAAAAAGAAAAAGTAAGCTCAAAACATGTTCCTTTTTCATAAGTTTAGTCCTACATTCCTGAAAAAGAGATAAAACTATACCTGAAGATACTCTTTTAGTTTCCAAAGAACTAGAGTATTCCTTTTTCGTAAGTAATCTATAATATTTGGAAAAGGGTTAAACCTATACCGTTATGGATGATCCTTCATTTCCTTTAACGAGTATGAAAGAAAAAGTAACTCGACTATCTATTCATCTTTAAGGAGTTAAACTAGGGCTTGAAGATAACTCCATATGACGAGAGCCTTATAACCAAGGGTTGTTTATCAAAATATACAATATGAGGTTCATTTTTTGTGTCTATCTAGGGTAACCCATGTGAGGTAAGCTCTAAACCATGGAATAACAACGATGTTTGAAGGGTAAAAAGTGGTAGTAGATCGCAGTCCATGGATAAAAAAGGAGATCCAAAGCTTTGTAAGGGGATAAGGTATAGATGCACAATGCAAAGAGACCAAATCCTATCATATATGTTGAGGAAAATATGCTCTAAATTTATCCATAACCTGGAAAGCTAAGTAAAAAACAATAAACATTAGTCCAAATAAAAAAAATTTGACCAAAACTATATTAATATGGGTAGAAATTTTGAAATATTTACTATAAATTGTGAAAAATTGGTAAAAACCAATTCATTTGGTTTTTACCATAAATAGTGAAAGTTTACCTTTGATCTTCAAACAAATTGTGTGCTCAAATTGATGGACATATTTACAAACTACAAGTTGCTCGTAAATCGCCTCTCCTTTATCTTTCTTTTCATGCTTTCAATTTTAAGTTTTCATGCAAATTAATGGCCTTTTTGCAAGTTTGTGAGGGAACCACATGAGACTCCCAGGTAACCTATTGCAAAATTGTGAGTTCACAATGTAATTGTGGGTATGCAACAAGGAAACCACGAGTGACATGCACTGTCGCCACTACAATGTCATGAGTTATGCGGATAGGATGTTTTCACATATCTAATGGCCAAAAAACTTGATTTTGCAGGAACAATGGTCCTAGAATGGAGGGAAAGAGAGAATGAGGACATAGATAGGACAACATTTGGGGATCCAATGACTTTAAATGTCCTCCGAAGGTGTGGGTTGTTGAATTTTTTTCACATGGCCAACATGCAATCTCAAGTTCAAGTTTTAGAGTTATTGATGCAATTATGGGATCCTAAACAGGGTATGTTTGACCTTCAGGGCGAGACACTTGAATTAACCATCAAGGATATATATTTTGTCACTGGTTTATCTCATAGAGGGGAACTGCCCATGGGGGTGATCCCCTCAGCATCCAATACTATGTAAATTCATATTGTCTTCCAGGTACACCGAAGTTAGGGACGCAATTACCAATTGTGAGATAATAAGATTTCCACTAAAATTTATTGTGAGCATTGTTGTTTGAGTGGTGGGTACATCCTCACTACATTTGGCCATGCAGACCCATATGCATATAGCAGTGGAATGTCTGCAGAGTGTAGTATTTGACTAGTGCTCTGGGATGGTGATGAGGATGAAGAAACAACTATCGGATTGCAAGTTAGGAAAGAATAATAACTTTGGGTATGCTAGAATCTTGGTATCCTTCTTCTTTGAGAGAGTGCCCTCTTTGAGCCCTACGGTGAGACATTTTCCTTCAGCTTCACGCAATCCTAGGCTCACATGGTGGGAGGATGTGCTCCTTCACTAGGGTGGTGGTGAAATACTGGGTGGATTTGATAATGAATTTTATGCATGGTGGAGCCAACAGGTGCCTTCCTTTGAGCAGTTTACCTAAGCCAATTTGTACTTTAGTGGTGATCGTGAGATGATTCTTCTTCCAAGATAAGCATGGGGAGAGATGGGTGAGGTTTTTTTTTTAAATATTTAAATTTTTATGAATTTATTTTAGAAGTATTATATACATATATAGATTATTGGATTCGAAGTCATATTTTATGTGATGCATATATTGGGCCTATTCGGCTAGATGAGCATCCTAGGACCTATATTCGACCTATAGACGAAGCCGATGATGAAGCTACGCTTTTGTTGTAGAGGGAAAGTTTTCCACTCTTACTCATGATGTGTGAACTCTGAGAATGGAGAGGATTCATGTTTCCATATAGGAGCATGTAGTGGGTGTACCTCCATCTTGGTTACTCCTACTTCGGAAGGTGTCCAGGTTTGGCTTGTGCTACGGAGAGGTTGTGGCGGAGACAACTATGGTTGACGAGGCTAAGGAGACTCCATAGATTTTAGCATGTTGAGGATTATGATCATATTTTTGTATTTAAATGTACTTATTTACTGGATCTTCAGACCAGAACTTGATGTATATGGACCTATTTCATACACACACACACACACACACACACACACACACACAAACACACACACACACACACACACACACATATCGCGTTATTTACATGTGTTTTTATGTATATATGTGTATTATTTTTTGAAGGTGTGTGACAAATTCCATTCTAAGATGTAACTAACATATGTGTCAAAAATTATGTTTTGATTTCTTGGAATATGTTGATATATAATATGCTCAAAATTTCTTTTAAGTAACATGTTCTTCAAAAACTAACATAATAGAGTTGGATGTCTCACCCACGTCTAACCTGATAGACTCCACTGAGCTGAGAGACCACTAAATGAGAGTCAAGACTAACTTCTAGGTAGGTGATATATCATACCAAAGAAGCTCAATAACAACACTGTATTCAGCTAGATTGTTAGTTGCAGGACCTAATCAAGTGCCTCCTGAGGAAATTAGTTGTCCTTTGGGTGCATAAATGATCCAAGCAGTCAAAGCAAAGTTGCAAGTGTGAAGGCTTGTGCCATCAGTGAATCCTACAAACCACTCCAAATACATCCAAAACATCACCAGAATACATAAGAAACACTGGCCACGCATGGCCATTTACAAAGTTATACAACTATAATACAATAAAAAGCATAATGCATAAGCTTAATACCTATTCAGGTAGATCCCATTTCGAGGCTTAGGAATTTTATTACCATCATAATCAACTAATTCATACACACCCTTCTTTAGTACCTTGGACACAACATACAGGTCTAACCACATAGATTTGAATTTCCCTGTGCCTAGGGGTTCCTTATTATCTTGGTCATAAACCAAGACAAGTTCTCCTTTGGAGAAAACCATAGCTTTGATAGATTTGTTGTATTTGTTTTTTACCCATTGTTTATGTGCTTTGTTCACTATAAGTGCATCTCTGCATTGCTCATTTAGATGTTTGAGATGCAACAAATGTTCCTCTATATCAGAAGTATTGGGTAGCACATGAATTGAAATCTTTAGAGATGGTATGTCACAATATACCGGTGTGACTGCTTCCACCCCATGAATGAGTTGGAAGGGTGAAAACCATGTGGAATTATTAACAATTTGTTGATACACCCAAAGCATAGGATACAACATGATATGTCAGTTTGATCTAGTCACATTAATAGTCTGCTTCAAAATGGTTTTCAATTTTTTTTTAATGGCTTATACTTTCCCATATGCTTGGGGGTAAAAGGAAGACGAGTGATCTTGCCTAAAACATAGCAAAGTAGTCAACTATGTCATCATATTTTTGTAAAAGTGACTGCCATGGTCAGTGACAATCTATTTTGGGATACCAAATCTGGTGATGATTTGATTGAACACGAATTATGTTGCCATATCATCGTCGACTTTAAAAGTATACATTGCCTCTTTCCACTTAGTAAAGTAGTTTACAAAGACCATGATGTACTTATGCCCCCTTAGCAGAAACTGGGTTGCAGGTCATGAAATCCACCCCTCACTTGGTAAAGGGCCCTACCACGATGATGGGATAGAGAGGGATAGGATGCAACCACATCTTTCTTGTATACATCTGGAATGGATGACAATGTTTCACAGCTTCTACGCAATATTTAAATATGGTAGGCCAAAAATAACCAGCACATAAAATCTTTTGGGTCCTTTCTAACCCATAAAAATGAACCCCACATGCTCTAGTGTGAGAATCATTCAGGACAAGCTCTGCCTCCTGATGGGTAAGGCATCGACGTAAGATGGAATATACCCCTTTTCTATATAATGTATCTTCGATGATGGGGTAGTTTTTTATTGTTCAATATTAACTTGCGTCGATCTTCCTGTGAGAAGGTATTGAGACAGTTCAAAGTATGAAGATATACTAAGATATGTTTGTAACAATGGTCAGAGCTTGATATTAAGAAAATGTACTCATCAGAAAATGGCTCATTTTCTATCACTAAGCTCTCATCACTCAAGAACTATGAGATATGTTATGCAAACACCAAGGTATTTTTTTATTTGGTGAACTGAAAGTATAAGTTAAACTCTTGGAGTATGATGATACACTTATTGAATTTTCCCCCGATTATGCATCAAGATGATACATATTGAAATGGATTCACGTCTGCAACTATAATGTTTGTCCTCGGTAAAATTTAATGTTGCAACCTATGGATGACATCATATGTCACCAAATCCATATTCTTCAAATGTGGATATCTAAGCTCAGGACCAACCAAAGAACGATTGAGATAATAGCTGACATGCTCTTGGATCTTGTCATCCTCCTGAACTAGCACTACACCAATTATAGACTTAGATGTGGACAGATACAATCTAAATTCCTTCATGTAATCTAGCAGACACAAAAGAGGAGCTAATAACAATGCCTTATTTAATGCCTCAAATTATTGTTGCATGGCTTCGTCCCATAGGAATGGGGTGTATTGCTTGAGAAAGTGCAGGAAACCTTTAGTTATCTTGGCATAATTGACAATAAACCATCTAAGAAAGTTGGAATTTCCTTTTAGACTATGTAGTTTTCTAATATTTCAAGGAGAAGGAGGATTAACGATCGCCTTGACTTTCAATGGATCGACCCTTATACCCTTGTTAGAGACTATAAAGTCTAGAAGTCACCCCGATTCAATACAGAATACACACTTATGGGGATTTAAGTGAATCTTATAGTGCTTGAATCTTTCAAAAACTAAATGAAGATGATCTAGATGATCTTTTATTTGATGAGAATGAGCTAAAAGATCATCTAAGTATGGCTCAACAATATGCTTAATATCATGAAAACAGAAATTCATAGCTCATTCAAAGGTTTCCCTGACATTCTTCAATATAAACGACATTTTTCTTGTACATGAACGTACCCTAGGGGAAGATAAAGGCAATTTTATCCTAATCCTTGGGTTTAATTTAAATTTGGTTATATCCTGAGAAGCCATCCATAAATGAAAAAAATTCTACCTACACACACATCAATAATATGATCTATGAATGGTATGGGGTATTTATCCTTAGGGCATGCCTTGTTAAATTCCCTGAAGTTGTACAAACTTGTATGGTACCTTGTTTCTTATTAACTAGAATGGGTTGGATACCCATTCCGTGAGAGAGATAGGGTATATGAATCCAACATTCAACAATTTTTCTACTTCGTCCTTGACAGTTGCCGCTTTTCGCAGAGTCGTAGGTCAAAGCTTTTTCCAAACGGGTTTAAAATTAGGGTATGTTCTAACATCATGCTCTACAATGTATGGGTCGATTCCTAGCATCTCCTCATAAGACCAGGAGAAGACATTGTGAAACTCCTTGAATAAGGAAGTATAAATCACAATTTCTTTAGGTGAGGAATTTGCTCCAACATAAACATTCTCCACAACATCATTTATGGTGGCATGGATAATCTTAGGGACTATATATATCCCAAGGAATTTATTAAGGTGGTTAAAAAAATTTGGTGGGATATTTTCTTATATGGAAAGGGTTTTTCAACTAAAATATCTTCACCCAATATTTATTAGAAAGAAAATAAATCAAAAATAAATAGCCTCCTATATATTAATGAGGAAAATGAAAAAAAATCTCTCTAGAAAAATCTCCCTCCAATCTATCTTTCGCCCCCAATTTCTACCGAAATATAAGTGAAATCGTTCCTTTGCCCCCAATTTTCAGTAATAGAGGATCTCAAAGGTTATTTCTCCCTCCATTTTCCTTGTAATTAAGGCATATGGTTTCATTCTCATGTATTTTTAGTCAACTTCATATGATACCTTCTTTGAGCCCTCGATTTCTAGTATTGGAGTGAAAATCATGAGTTATTTTGTTCTATATAAAGGCTACAATGATTCATGGTTCACCCACATTGAATTATTATTACATGGTGAAGGTTATGGTTGATGTGATTCCACTTTTCATTCTTAGCTTTCTTGACATTTTAATCTTCACATAACATCTCCATTTCCAAAAGCTCAGGTCTTGAAGGGGCATGTCAGAGATGCAATTTTTGAGAGAATACAAACTCGCATCATGTTTTTTATCCAATAATTAACATGTTATGCTTTTTATCATGATTTTTATGATTTTTATCCACGATTACAATAGATGATTATATTGTAAATTTCCCTTTTATCATGGATTCTTTTTTAGGCCTATTGAATTATAGGGAACTCTTATTTCCTAGGGCTCATTCGATGTTGTTAGGGTTGTATTCTATCGTAGCAGTATTAGTTTCATGAAAGTGTTATATATCTCAGAAGATATGATTTATTTTATGCATTTTCATGTTTACACTATCAACTACCATTTGTATATTGTTAGTGGATTCTACTCTTGATGGAGAGCCACCACATGATTTAATTTATTCAAACTGAATTTGACCAAGTTGTTTTAGATGTGCTTTTATTAGGATCTTTCTCTGCAATTATTATTAGATATATGGCATTAATGAGAGTGTATATGTTCATATTTTATGTCTTTTATTGTTGATGTTTTGGATGTTTGTACTATAAATGAATGCACACTCATTATAATAATCAGGCTACATTGGAATGGTCATTATTTTGGTTGTTTTATTGTCGAGTTGTCCAAAGCATTTTGGTAGTTTCTTTTATTTGTATTGAGAAGTTTGTGATTGGTAGATTTTTTTATTCGTATTTCCAATTTCATCAATTTTATTTGTGATCTAAATTTATTGGGTTCGGTACTTGTTTATGATATTTTGTTTTTCTAAGGGTTATTCATAAGTAAAATGTTTTTCGTGATTTTTTTTCATGTGTAATTACTATCATTATCTAGAAATGGATCTAGTTATGTATGATAAATATATGATTTAGTTGGAAATGATACTTCATTTCCATCATATTTTATATAATATGTATAGGGTATGTTTAACCAAATATTTAGACATTATGATATTTGATATCTAGTATTTATCCTTTAATGAGGGTGCTAAAACAATTTTACCACATTTTGCATGCTTTCAAAAATTTTAAAGACATTGATACAAACACTTCCTCAGTTTATCTGAGAAAAATAAGTCTTTAACGAAGTATTTATAATGATATGTGTGATGATTCATTAATTTTATTTCTATTAATGTTAGTATATGTTCTTATTTCTAAATACCATTGCAAGTTTCTAACTAATTCCAAAAATTATAAATCAAATGACATAATTCATATTTCAATTGTCTCGATAATACTCCACGTTGTGATAATGGCTCACGGGTGCCATAATCACTTCGTAGTGTAAAGTGTTCATTTCTATAAGTTTTTCAGTATGTCAACATTTGGGTCCCCACATGTCCATTGGACCATTAAGGGATGAGATAAAAAGTGGATTCCCCACTTTCCCTAAATCTAGTTAGTGTAGTTGTGTTTCACCAGCACCTCTAGTTTGAGTGACCCAATAATTCTTGTCAAATGTATAAATAAATCCCTCCTCTCCTCATTCATGCATTTGTTCATTTGAGGGTCTTGGAGATGAGAGAGTCAATCTTTGGTATATTCTCTTCTATTGCACTACCTTAGTAATCTATAGAATCATAAGTGGGTATTCCTAGCAAAATATTGTAATACCCCAATTTTGACCTCATTTGCATTAAAAGGTACATGATGTATATATTGTAATTAATCGTGGTGTGGAGCTAAAGGAAAAAGCCCCACCATCGATTTGGTTGTGTTATGTTTCAGCGATTGGAATCATTACCGATGGTATATCGTGCTATCCGACACATTATAGTTTTGGCATCATGTAAATATGCAAAATTAATAAAAAACCTACAACCAGCTATGGCGGTGCAACGATAATGAAAAGGGCATGATTTCCTAAGGTTAAGCGGCGGGGGGGGGAATTGTCTAACTGTGGGAGACATTGGGAAAGTGGCATGTGTCAACCACCTTCTTGTCTCTTTTAACCACCAAGTCCTTTGGGAAGGTGTTAGTTGAGGGAATTTATTGCTTGAGGAAACGTGGGCATGGGGGGTGTAAGGATGGCAGGCTACTGTCAGCTCTGACGGTACGCATACCCAGCGGTAGAGCCATCATTTCCCTCATGTAGTTAGTTGACCTGGTATTCACCCTCATGATATTTTTCTGTGGAAGGGCATCCTCACATGGGAGTGGTTCTATATTTCCTCACGCAGCGGGTTGGGGAACCCTTTTCTGTCATCCATGATTCCTGTAAATGAGCCATTCACATTCTGGGTTGTGTGTATGTGTGTTTCCATACCGATTTTGAGATTCTGTGTATTCTTTTTTCCACTTGTCCAGACTAAGAGTAAGATCTTCTCTTCCATTTTCGGGTTGTGCATTTCCCGTTGTTTCAGTGGTGAGACTAGGCTGTTGTTCTCCCCATAATTGTTGGTTTGTTGTTGATTTCACCCATGATTTGGTTTGTTGTGGTTTCGCTGCATTTTGGATTGCTATAGATTCTTATTGAGTCGTTTTGGCCATGATAGGGACAAGAACGACTCACGAATCGATTTCCCCGTCAAGATGTGAATACCTTGTTTTGCTGCGTGTATGCAGTGGTTGGTCTTTGGACTGTGTTGGAGTGGGATGAAGGCTTGGTTTGCTTGATAAACCTGGGGTGTTTAGGAGCCACACAGATAGAGCTAGAGGGTTGGATTTCTTCTCCATAACCCCTGAAAAACACTAGAAGGGAGGTTAGGTCTTGAGGGACTGTGTAGCAGAAAAGGGACTAATTTCCTTGTGTTGGGTGTGTGTGGGTGTCCTAGAAGTCAGGCTAGTTCTGGCATAGGTGTCCTTAGCTCTTCAATGAGCTCACTAGTTTAGCATTTAGTTTTTCCCAACTCCTTGATGGCCTGATAAACCCAACTGCGTTGACTTGGTTGATTTGTGTATCCTTGGCTATGTGTAAGCCTGCTTGTTCCTTATTCCTTGGGGAATCATGCCCAGCTCGGGGGTGGCCATGTTGCTGAGAGATTAAGGAGAATGTTGTCCTATGGTTGGGTTGAACATTGCAGTGACATAGCTGGTTGCGGGACGAGTTCTTCATTCAAAGATAAGCCTTCTCATCTATTTCATCTCTACAATTATATTCGATGTGTAATGAATTATGATGAACATGTTGAATGCTTGAATGTATGTTTTGCTTCCACTGTATGTTGAATAGTTATGCATCTTAGCATGCTTTATGTTTCAAGCATTTCAGTTTTATGTATGTCCATGTTCATGGGGCTAGTTTCCCGGATGTTTAGTGGTATGGTAGCGTCCTCTTCGTCGATTGGAGGGTCGGGGATGTTACAAACTGGTATTAGAGCCATCGTTGCAGCATTGGGCCTCAGAGGGGCATGAGAAATTAGTTAGTATAGGTAGGTTGCCCTCTACCCAGCAGGAGAAAAAGAAAGGAACTGTGTGAATGACAGGAGAAAATTTTTGAATTTCAAAAAAATTTCTAAGTCCGGAAATCATCGGACGGCCTAGACCGAAGCTCCTCCAAAACGTCGGAGAGCTTAGGTTGAAGCACCTCCAACATGTCGGAAGACTTAGCCTGAAACTCCTCTAATGCATCGAAGATCTAGGTGGAGGTCCACCCAACAAGGAAATAAGGAGGGAAGGAAGAAGGAGCCATAGTGTTGGCTATGTTTTCCGATGATGAGCCGCAACGACAGCAGGAGAAAGGGAAGGCTTGTCGGAAAAGAGCTGCAAAGGCGGGAGATAGAGGATAAGAGTGCCAAGACTTTTGGCTGGAAAGGAATGAAGGCGTTGTAATGGCGGTGGGAGGTAGATGATGAAGGAACTGATATGTCAGCAGAAAGGAGAAGAAGTTGGAACCGACATGTCTGCTCAGTTTGCCTGAAGATCATCGAAACAACGACATATTTAAGTGGAAGGGTTTTCGATGCCGCCAAAGGTAAAAAGTTGACGATGGAGCCGAAAAGAAATGTTCGCTGAAAATTCTCTAATTATGGAAATGGTCGAAAATTTTTATTTGATCGAGGAGCTGTAGTGTCGGCAGAGATCATTAGAAGACCGCCGAAATGTCAGTGAAAATTAGTTGATGCAATAGCCGACACAGTGGCAGTAGGATGAAGATAAAAAGAATATTTGAAAATTTTTCTAAGTGTTTGAGATCATCAGAAGCCATCAGCGGAAGACCACCAAAATGTCGGCCCCTTTAGCTAGAAAGACTTTCGATACAGCTGATGGAAGAAAAGATGAAGACAGAATTGAGGGTTTCGGTGGAGAACAAGTAAAGACGGAGCCGCAGTGTCGACGGAGATCACCTGAACATAGCCTAAACGTCGATGAAAATTAGTGGATTGAGCACCGATGTGGAGGAGAAAACGTGAAGGGAAGCTGAAAATAAACTTTCGCCGAAAATTTTTCTAAGTTTGGGGAAAAATCGAAAAGTTTCCCACTGTCTTTGGGAGAAGTTATCCAAAGCATCATCAGAAGTTGATCACTGATGCGGAGCTGCAATGTCGATGGAGATCTCTTGAAGGGAGTTGAAACATCGAGAGAGTTAACTGATCGGGAAGCCAATTTGGCGGTAGACGAGGGAAGAAGTTTTTCCGAAGTGTTAAAAGTATTGGATAATTTTAGCTGATGGAGCAGCCAATGCGGCGGCGGATGAGGAAAGAAAATTTTCAATTTTTTTTTCTAAGAGCAGAGAATATTGAAAAAATTTAGGTGATTGACCCGCCAATATGTCGGAAAAATTTAGTTGTTTGGTCCGCTGATACGTCAAAAATATTTCGTTGATTGGACCGTCGAAGCATCGGGAGCTTAGACAACTAGTGACTTGATACATCAGAAGATTAGTTGGGATGAGACCCGATTTGACAAAGGAAAATTTTTATTTTTTCAGTGGGATTTTCAGCAGTTTCCAGTGCATTTTCAAGGCTAAAAAGGAAGAAAAATTCTAGGTGGCTAAAGTTGCCATTTCAGACCAGAATACAGTTGTAAATTTGCTGAAAATCAACATTTTAGAAGTGGTGTGATTTTCAGACCAGAAGTCAGAATGGAGCATGTGGATAGGAATTGGAAATCTTATCCAGCAGGGAATAAGGGAGAATCACCAGAGTTTGAATGAAGAGTAGAAAATTATTAGTGGTTGTTTGAAAAAAAAATGTGTTGCTGTAAATATGGACAAATCCAGGAATTGCATGCCTAGAGGTAACAAAAACCATGAAGTTGAACCAACTGTTATGTGGAAGAGGAATTCCATGCAAGATGAGGGACTTGAAAAGGGAAATTTCCTTAACCCTTGTCATGCTAACTATATTTATATTTTATAAATTTTGTACATAAAATGTATGAGGATACGTTTTGCGTGCATAGGTTATTACATATTGGTAAGAGTAGTGGGAGCTATACATTTACAATGAACCACTAATGGTGAATATTGTATTGGTGTTGGTATTGGTGGAAAAACAAATGACAACATGAGCATGGCTGAATGTCTTGCTGATGTTGATGAAGGTGACCAGAAACCTTATGGAGAAAGGGATAAGGTAACAAATCCAGGATCAAAAGTTGGTGAGTGGATTCTACAATCTCCTGCAAGAGACCAACTAAACTGGTAATGTCAAGGGTGTAAGTAGGATCCATGCAGGTAATGGTTTAATTATGACAATTGCATGGAGTGGTAAGGGAAAGAGGTCTCATACCATGTGGTTATTTAAAATTTATACTACATTCATATAGAAATATATCTTGCCCTGTAAATGTTGATATGAACTTAATAACCAGAACAAGTGAGGACTGGTGGTCTTGATTATAGTAATGCATCCTATGTGAGGTAGTCATAGTTAGGCCATAATATGTTTGAATGCATAGTATTCCTGAATCAATACAAGGTAGCATTGGGTGGATATGCATTAAGAGATTTTATGAATATTGTAGTTATGCATTGAATGGATGCATATGAAAAGTTTGAGTAAATGTTGTAAATATGCGTACATAAGTATGAGTGCAAATCTTGTGATGCATTGCATGAATGCATTGAGATAGTGCATGTGTTATTATGACTAACCAATGGCTGAAATGATGAATTGATGATAATTCTAGAATCCTTTGAAGAGCTATTATGAATGCAGGATAGTAAGTGCATGAAGAGGGTAGTCATGATCGATTGGCTGCCAGAATGCTCCATGGAAGGGCAAGGTGGTACAAATAATACACCTGTGAAGTAAGGAGTATATTAACATTTCATTTAAATTGCATAAATGATGGGACTATACCTTGCAATTTTAGTATGATAATGATTCACATGAAGTAAATGAGTTTTGGTAATATTTATGTGAATAACAGATAGAAGTATTTGAATTCAATAATTCTGAAAATACTTCAGTGATTGTTGCAGCAATGAAATGTTATATACATGGAGACTTACAAATTGTTTGGCTGATTGAAGTTCATATTTCAGGTAGATTGGTTGGGGCATGGCAATGTGGGTAAGACCATGACAAAGGCTGAAATATACCATGTGAAAGAGCCAAACTTCATGAGAAGAGTCTCATGGTTGTGAAAATAGTTTGTTTGCAGAATGAGTTGTCAATTTGGACTTATAAATTTCAGATTTGAGAAATTGCTGACAACTACTAATCACTATTGGCTTGCATAGAATTGTGTCGGGAGGATGTGTTGTAAGTGGATGTTCATATTATGATAGTAAGCATAAAATTATAATGGGATTAGTGGTGCCACTCATAAGAGACCAACAAATGAGGATCACCTCATTGCTAAGCAAATCAATTTCTATAGTAGACAGAGTTGCAAATTCATATTGAATTTAATTACTAATGCCATTTCTTGGTTATGGAACAATAAAATTTGGATTGTATTAGGAGATAATTATTGATTGTTTGGCTACTTGATGAATGTGCCAAGGGTACACATTGCAGGAATACCATGTGTGATGGCCTGCAGGAGCGAAACTTCACGGGGAGGTTTCCCCTATCTTAGAAATGGGTTTCAGGTGAAACTCGATTGGACATTTTGGAAATGTCCCATCTGCACTACATGTGTGGTAAGAAGCATGAGTGAGATGGTATATATTATGTCAGTAAGACATGTGTGGGATATGGAATGTAAAAAGGAGTTGGGATGGCAAACCAAGGGACTGTCAACTCAGAGAACGGAGCCCCCATTCCTCCTTAACGAAGGAATACTGCATCGGCAAATGGATAAGTGTTCTGTGAATATAGCTAAGAATATGCATGTCAAATTGTTAGATTCAATATGCAAATCATGTTTTGATTTTATTTCCATTATGAAATATTGCTTGAGTATGAATAGGTCCTACATGGCTCACATCGGAAAGGGGTGCACACTTTCCCGATATTGGGTCATGATAGAGTTTTCAATATTGACTACACCCTAGGGAGTGGATGCACTCCTGGTGTCTCAATACTTGATAGTGAATGATATGAAATATGATTACAGTTTTAGAGCAATAACACTGGTGAGTTTGCTTATATTGTTTGTGTTGTTAGGCTAAACAGATGCAGTTTGGTGTTGTACACTAAAGAGAAAAGGTAAACGGTTGTTGTGAGGGGTTGTGGTGGAAGGGTTGATGTGTATAAAGGATGTTGTGGATGTTGTGGAGATTGTGGGGATTTGATGAGATGTGGTGAAGGTGTTACTAAAATAGGGCTGTTATATACCTAGGGATCCATAGTAGATCCTTGACCTAGAAATGGTCGTGGTAAAGTTTCCTTCCTAGTTGGCATGAAGGAGTACTAGAAGGAGACATTGTGTTACTAAAATAGGGTTGTTATGTGCCTAGGGCTCCATAGTAGAACCTTGACCTAGAAATGGTCATGGTAAAATTTCCTCCCTAGTCGGCATGAAGGTGTGCTGGCTAGACATTAAATATTTGATGTTGTGGAGCAGCCTGCATGCTGACCTAACATCCAAGTCCATAGGAAATCCCAAGGCTTGCAGAGATAAAAAAACCGATGAGAATAAACTAAACATGTGAATCTATTCAATGTTTGAATATAGGTATCACTGGGAGTGAGGACTATGAGGGCATCCTAGAGGTGCATGTGGACATGCGACTGTATTCAAGAGCTCAGAATGAGTGATAATGAAAAAGGCGCTAGTGATACTGTGAATGTCCTAGCAGCCAAGATTTGTAGACAAACCATGTGGAGAGACTCCATGGTTGAGAGGTCTGGAATAGACCAGAGACACTAAGTGTCATGGCCAAGAAGGGTTGGTCCAGCATTCACGATGAAGTGAAAGAGGCTAAGAGCATGAAAGCCACAGTGGTGGTGCGGGTTCCAGAATGGAACAAGACAAAGAGAGAAAAACTCTTGTTGCTCTCTCTTTCCTTTTTTTGACTACACACACACACACACACACACACACATATATACTTATGCATTTAGAAAACAAAATCTTGTTGAATGCATGTATGGCTGAAACAGAATGTGTTTATTTTCTTAAAATAAATTATGAATGCTGGAATAGTTAATTCCTTGTCAAAGAATGGACATGAATGAACTCATGTGCCTATTGGGAAAGATTAAAAAGTATGAAAGTCTTATGAGTAAGACTTGGACCACCCATGTCAGTCGAGAATTGATTGACTGGTTTTCATGCTTATGTTATTTTTGGCATAACAGAATTACAATGATGCATTTCACAAGTGAGAAACATGAAATTCAATCGTGCACATTGATCATGGTAGTAGACCAAAAGCTATTGGATTTGGGCAATTTCCAATACCCAAGAAAATCTTGGAGAGATGCTCAAGATACAGAAAAGGAAGAACGAGATGAACCACCATATTTTGAAAGACTCTATTTGTTTGCAAGAGGTAAAAATCCTTCTGGGAGCAATTCGTAAGGGAAAGGAAAGTGGATCAATGATGGGGAATTCATCCAATCGATCCATTAAGAAATGTTCCAGGCATGAAGACTCAAAGGAAATTGAGCAGGAAAAGATGAAGTAGCCAACGAAATGTTGGAAATGCAGAGGACATCATTACCGCCAAGATTTCTCAACAAGGGAACATCAAGAGGGTAGCAGCCACAAAGTTCCTACACTTGGGGGTGAGCAGAAAGCTGAGAACCAATAGGAGAAGCTTGGGGAAGCCAAGGGGCTTGGTCCTGAAAGTTCAAAATAAATAATTGAATGTAGGACAGATTTGCAAAATTTTGAAAATTTTGGATGTGCAAATTGTATATGTATTCCTATGTATTGGAACACCGAGGACCTGTTATTCCAAGGGGGAGGGGATTCTAATACCCCAGTTTTGACCATGTTTGCATTAAAAGGTACATGATGTATATATTGTATTTAATCGTGGTGTGGAGCTAAAGGAAAAATCCCCACCATCGATTTGGTTGTGTTATGCTTTGGCGACTAGAATCATTGTTGATGGTATATTGTGCTATCTGACACATTATAGTTTTGCCATCATGTAAATATGCAAAATTAATAAAAAACCTACAACTAGCTATGGCGATGCAACAATAATGAAAAGGGAATGATTTCCTAAGGTTAAGGGGGGGGGGATTGTCTAACCGTGGGAGCCATTGGGAAAGTGCCATGTGTCAACCACCTTATTGTCTCTTTCAGCCACCAAGTCCTTTGGGTAGGCGTTAGTTGAGGCAATTACTGCTTGAGGAAACATGGGCATGGGGGGGCATCAGGATGGCAGGCTACTGTCTGCTCTGACAATATGCATAACTAGTGGCAAAGCCATCGTTTCCCTCATGCAGGTAGTCGGCCTGGTCTTCACCCTCACGATTATTGTCTACGGAAGGGCATCCTCATGCGGGAATGGTTCTATCTTTCCTCATGCACAGGCTGGGATTCCTTCCTCCTGTAGCGGGTTGGGGAACCATTTTCTGTCATCCATGATTCCCGTGAATGAGCCATTCATGTTCTGGACTGTGTGTATGTGTGTTTCCATACCGATTTTGAGGTTCTATGTATTCTATTTTCCACCTATCCAGACTATGATTCAGATCTTCTCTTCCATTTTTAGGCTGTACATTTCCCGTTCTTTCGGTGGTGAGGTCGGGCTATTGTTCTCTCCATGATTGTTGGTTTGCTGTTGGTTTCACCCAAGATTTGGTTTGCTGTAGTTAGCTACGTTTTGGACTACTGTATATTCTTATTGATTTGTTTTGGCCACAATAGGGCCAAGAATGAATCAAGAATCAATTTCCATGTCAAGCTGTGAATACCTTGTTTTGATGCGTATATGCAGTGGTCGGTCTTCAGACTGTGTTGGAGTGGGATGAAGGCTTGGTTTTGTTGATAAAATTGGGGTGTTTCAGAGCCATACAGACAGAGCTAGAGGGTTGGATTTCTTCTCCACAACCCCTGAAAAACACTAGAAGGGAGGTCAAGTCCCGAGGATCTGTGTAGCAGAGAATGGAATGATTTCCTTGTGTTGGATGTGTGTGGGTGTCTTAGAAGTGAGACTAGTTCTGGTGTAGGTTTCCTTAGCTCTTCAATGAGCTCACCAGTTTAGCATTCATCTTTTACTAGCTCCTTGACGTCCTGATAAACCCAACTGCATTAACTTGGCTGATTTGTGTATCCTTGGCTATGTGTAAGCCTGCTTGTTCCTTATTCCTTGGGGAATCATACCCAGATTAGGGGTGGCTGCATTGCTGAGAAATTAAGGAGCACGGTGGCCTATGGTTGGGTGGAACGTTGCAGTGACATAGTTGGTTGCGGGACGAGTTATTCATTCAAAGATAAGCCTTCTCGTCTATTTCTTCTCTACAATTATATTCGATGTCTAATGAATTATGATGAACATGTTGAATTCCTAAATGTATGTTTTGCTTCTGTTGTATGTTGGATAATTATGCATCTTATCATGCTTTATGTTTCAAGCATTTTGGTTTTATGTAGTCCATGTTCATGGGGCTAGTTTCCCAGATGTTTAGTGGTATGGTAGCATCCTCTTCGCCGGTCGGAGGGTCGGGGATGTTACAGACTCACCAATATGTTACAAGGTTTTATAATTTAATGAAATATTCACCAAGTTTAAACAATATTTAATAATTCAATGAAATATTCACCAAAATTTTATAGTATCTTATAATCTAGTGAAAGATTCACCAAGGTTTTACAAGATTGTATAATAGAATGAAAGATTAGACAAAAATTTATATATACATATTATATTATTGATAAAATAGTCTTCAAATTTTCCTATATATTAGGGATATTCTCTCATTTATTATACATATAAATTTCGAGGGCGTTCTTAAAATTATCCTTGTTTGGTGGAGATATTGATCAGTTTAGTAGTGAAAATTTTTGTCATATTCCCCTTGGCAAACACTCCTTCCTTAGGAAAAGGGTTTACAGGTTGATCAATACCTTCAGCCAGTCTCACGTGGAACTCAAAGTTTTGAATACTGCTTCGATCTGGTAGGCTATAGGACTTGTGATGTAAGTCTTCACAAAGTTTCTCAAGTCCTATCATAGCCTCCAAAATTGCTTCATAGGATGGTAAAACCATATCTAAGAAGTCATATGAATAGGTTGAGTTCACTACCCATGCAGGAAAATAGGTTTCATCTGACTCTTTTGAGGCGGTAGGATTCAATATGGAATCAACAGTAACATCGAATATATCTTGGTAGGATACTTTTAATTTTGATAAGGGCACATCAGGCTCATCTTAAGAAGGTATAACCGACGAGTCAGTTATATCTACAACTGTACAAATGGTCTTTCCTATGCTAGTCATGCCTAGGTAGTTTATAGGAATGGGCATATCAAATTTTTCCATTGATGACATGTACATCCCGACTCCTAAACTCCCATTTAATGGGCACAATTGATCAATCAAATGTACATTAGAATCTGAAGTCTCCATATGACCCTTCCATGTATATGACAGTTGATTAATAGTCACCAACTTTCCTTCATGAGGGAAAACAAGGACTCAGAAGACAGACGACGGAATAGTGTACCTAGCGTATGTCCAAATCCTTCCCAAGAGTAAGTTATAATCTAGTGGGGCATCAACAACTTCAACTTATATCGAGACTATTTCCCCTGCTAGTTTTATATCAAAAGAACATAGGATATTGTGCATGTGGAAATATTTTTCGTCGAAAGTGGTCAACAAAGTGTTAGAAGGAACTAACTGAAGGGATCCCAAAACTTTCCAAAATGAAATAGACATTACACATGTGGATGCGCCTTTATCTCTTACCATTCATACAATGGTTTTTCCACCATGGAATACGTCATTCGAAAAGGCCACATGGTAAGGAAGGAGGGGTTTGACATCTGATAGGTTAAACTTTGTCATCAAGATTGTAGAACCCATACTACCAATAGCCACCAAAAGTGCATCACGCTGTGAAGGACAACTTTGTAGCACTTCTCTAGGATGACATATCCTAGGGAGTTTGGGTTAATTCATCCACAACAAAGTATTTGGGAGAAACCCTCGCATTAGGATTGTGAAATGTCTATTTGAAAACACCTTTCAGTATCTTCGACATATGATCACTCATTTTTCGATCGAAATTGGGGTTGATGTTTCGACAGTCTTTTTATCTTTCTACAGAGACTCAGATTCATATGTTTTGTCTCTCGTCTGCAATAAGGTTTGAGATCAAACCATGTTAATGTATTATTGATCAGTAGAGGGAGAATTTTTCATGCCCCCGGTGTTCTTTATGATCACCAGAAGTTGTTTTTTATCCTTGTGGGAATAGGTACTTGTTAGATATTTTATCATTTAAGCTAGCATTAAATTAGGATCTTAACTGAGAGAATAACAAGCACAACAATCAAACACATAAGACAATGAATACAAATATTTTCCTTGGGGAAACCATAAAGTAGAAAACCCTGCAACTTCCTTGGAGATAGAATCAGCACCAAATAGCAAATCCCCAAAAACAGTAAGATGATATCCTGACAACAGTAGCCTCTTTATTTCTATCCCCAACAACTTCTTTTTCCTCAGCTATGCGCTACAACTGAGTGTGAGTGAGTGTGTGATAAATAGAGAGGCTCACTCTCTATGTATACTAATTCCAAACTTGACAATGACTCACTAGGGAAAAATTCTATAGGAGAGTCTAATAACCCTAGTGCCCCAGAACTGCAAGGACTTTAACCCTTGAACAATAGAAAGGTTACCCACAATGACTTGACATGACTTGTTTACATTATAGAACCTCCTGATAGGAACATCGGGGAATGACATGACTCAAATACATTATCGACACTTCCCGGAATAAACATCGGGGTATAAGACATAAGATATACAAGTGAATACATTCCAAAGTTACAAATACATCAACACTCCCTCTTAACTAGGACGGTATTCTTTTGACACAATTTTCAGCACTGGTCTTCTTCTCTATATCGACTAGATCATCTCGTCATCTTCATATTCAATTTGTCTTAATATTCAAGTCTTGTTCGTCTTCAAGTCATCATCATCTTCAAGTATTCTTCATCTTCAAGTCATCTTCATCTTCAAGTCTTCTTCTAAGTCATCTTCTTCTTAAGTCTTCTTCATCACGGGATCTAGATTATCACGGCTACTGGATTATCACTGCTATATCATCACCACTGTATCAATATCAAATATGGATCATCATAAAGTCTAGATCATCATCACATATGGATCATCACTTGATCTAGATCATCATCAAGTCTAGACCATCATCATCGATGCTATCTCAGAATGGTGCTATCTCTCGATTCTTCTCATCACAGGAAGTTCTATAGAGCCAGACCTTTTTCATGCTAGTTGTAGGCCTACCCTTCATGTAGGTATTCAACACTTATATCTAACCCTAAGTCAAAATGGCCCACCCAGCTCTTACATCTGACCTCATCTTGTCAAAAAGGCATTCCTAGCACTCACATCTAACCTCATCATGTCAAAAAGGCCCAGCACTCACATCCGACCTCATCTTGTCAGAAAGGTTCTGCACTTACATCTGACTTCGTATTTTTGGAAAGGATCTGCACTTACATCTGACCTCATCTTGTCAGAAAGGATTTGCACTTACATCTGACCTCATCTTGTCAGAAAGGCTTTTCACTTACATTTGACCATATTCAAAAACATCGCATTGAAAGGGCTCTCAATCCCAGACTGAGGATTCCTGGTAACTAACCAGGTGCCTCCATTCTCCCAAAGAATGGAATCATCCCTTATATCTAATCAAGTGGTAACACATCCCTCAATCACATCACAATGGTCATGCACTTACATCTGATCATGTAAGACTACATCCCATAGTCATATCAGAATGGCCCTCAGTCCTAGACTAAGTTTTCCTGGTAACTCACCAGGTGCCTCCATTCCAAGAATGGCATTCAACACTTATATCTGATCATGTAGGAACCAATCCTACAGTCACATCATAATGGATCAATGCTCACATTTGACATGGAAGGAACCAAATCCTCTCACCATGACAGAAGGGCTCAGCCCTTAAATTTGACCATGGAAGGAACCTAATCCTCTCACCATGTCAGAATCTCTCTAGGTCTCATCATTTCCCCTTGGAGGGAACCTCGATCTGGAGAAAACCAAGCTTCTCCCTGAAGTACTCAAACTTCACTCTGGCCAATGGCTTCGTAAACACATCAGCTATATGTTCATCCATCACAAGATACTGGAGCTTCACTGCTCCTCTCTGCACCATATCCTTGATATAGTGATACTTGATCTCGATATCATTCTACCTGTTAGGGAACACTAGGTTCTCCGACAACTTCACACAACTTTGGTTGTCACAATATATACAAGTAGCATCCAACTGGATATCAAATAAATGAGACAGTAGCTTTCTCAGCCACACTGCCTCGCAACTAGCTAAACAAGCTGCAACATATTCTGCTTCAGCTGTACTCAGTGCCACATAGGACTGCTTCCTGCTAAACCAAGATATCACACCTGATCCCATACTGAAGCAACATTCTGAAGTGCTCTTCCTATCGATGGTACTGTATACCCAATTTGAATCAACATAACCTTCTAGGTTAATCTTTTGATTTGCCTCATACTGGAGCCCAAAATCAACTGTAACCTTTAGGTGCCTTAGAATGTGCTTTGCAGCAATCAAGTGAACATGTCTCATATCTGTCAGGAACTGGCTCAAGGTGTTCACAAAAAAGCAAATAGCTAGTCTCATGTTCATCAGGTACATCAAGGACCCAATCATCTAATGATACATCGTAGCATTAACCACTTCTAATGAAGCATCACTCAATAGCTTCAGGTTCGATGCCATAGGTGTGGTTATGGCCTTGCAGTACATCATCCTGAATATCTTTAGGATATCTACTACGTACTCCCCTTGTCCAAGGAAGATTCCATCTGCATTCTACCACACCTCCATGCCTAAGAAATAGTGCATCATACCCAAGTCTTTCATTTCAAACTTGGTAGCAAGTTTCCTCTTTGTATCAGCAATCAAACCATCCATACCTGTTACAAATAGCTCATCCACATACAGTAGGAGTATCATTGGATTTCCATCTTCAACCTTGTAGTAAAGGTTGGAATCTACTTTACTCTTGGTAAATCCCAAATTGGATAGAAAGCCATCAATTCTGTCGTACCATGTCCTGGGTTCCTATTTCAAACCATACAAAGCTTTCTTCAATCTACACACATGAGACTCCATTTCATGTGTCTCAAAACTGAGTGGCTGGTCCACATACACTTTCTCTTCTACTACACCATTCAAGAAAGCAGTCTTGACATCCATCTCGTGTATCTTCCATTTCATCACTACAGCCAGAGAAAGTACTCATCTGATGGAAGTGTATCTGGCTACAGGTGAAAAAATTTCATCATAATCTATTCCTTCTTTCTAGGAGAAACCACGAGCCATGAATCTTTCTTTATATTTCTCTATGTTGCCATCTGCAGCATGCTTGATCTTGTATATCCATTTGGAAGTTACAATTGACTTCCCTTCTGGTCTTGGGACAACATCCTAAACATCATTCTTCATGATCGATTGATACTCTTTAATGATGGCCTCCTTACATTCTTTCCTTTCTGCCACTTCTTCATAGTTGGAAGGTTCTTTATCAATAATGTCACATAGCAAGGCTACATAACTGGAGCAAGACCTATTTCTCTTTCTTCCTTTGTGTGTTTCTTCTGAAGCTCCATATCTTTCTACACCTTGGATAATTTCATGTACCCAAGAAGGTTTCCTCTTGTGAGGATTCTTCTCCCGGGGTGGATCTATAGGTTCTTGAGGTTCTTCTAATTCTTGATATTCTTCTTGAATTTCTTTGTTCATGGTTGTATCATGAATTCTAGGTGCTCTTGTTTCTTTAAGTTCTTCAGTCGGTCTCTTCCTAGATTTGATGTAGGATGAATCTTCGTCAAATGTTACATCTCTGCTAATGTCAATCTTCTTGAACACTAGGAAGTATATTCTGTAAGCCTTCAAGCTTTTAAAGTATCCTACAAATATACCCTTCTTTCCTGAAGGATCTAACTTCGTCCTCTTTTCTTTTAGAATGTGTATGTATACAGGACAACTGAATATCCTGATATGGTAGACTTCTGGTTTCTTTCCGGAGTTGCCGAAGAAGACTTCTTTAGGTTTCTTTTTCTCGAGTACTCTATGTGGAGTACAGTTATGTACATACACCGCTGTTCTGGCAGCTTCTGCCCATAGATGCATGGGAAGATCTTGATCATGAAGCATGGCCCTTGCTGCTTCCATGATTGTTCTATTCTTTCTTTCTACAATCCCATTCTGTTGTGGATTATATGGAGTGGATAACTCCCTCTTAATCCCTGAGTCTTTGCATAACTCTTTGAATTCATTTGATGTGAATTCTCCACAATTATCTGATCGAAAGGTCTTGATCTTCTTTTCTGTGTGATTCTCAATCAAGGATTTGAATTCCTTGAACTTTCTAAATACTTCATCTTTGTTCTTCATAAAGTATATCCATCCCTTTCTAGAAAAATAATCAATAAATAAACATAGTATACATACCCGCTTAGTGAACTAGATTACATTGGACCGCATACATCGTAGTGGATTATTTCCAAGATTCCTTTTGCCTCGCTCTCACTACTTGGAAATGTCTTCTTTGTGTTCTTCCATTTCACACATCCTTTGCATACACCTTCATGTTTTGTCTGCATTTCTGGGAGACCTTCAACAACTTTGCAGCCAAGTGGTAGTGCTCTGTAATGCACATGTGCAAGCCTTCTATGCCAAAGCTCATTTGGTTCTACCAAGTCATGAACCAAAGCTTGTTCTGGTTGGCCCTTCAACTTGTATAGTCCTCCTTCTTGTTCCCCAATCACTACTGCATCATCAAAAGAATTTCCCTTTGGCCACATGAGGACTTGGCCATCTACAAATGCAACCCTCATTCCTTTTGCATCCAATGCATATATGGAGATGAGGTTCTTCTTTAGTCCAGGTACAAACAATACATCTTTCATATTGATAGACTTTCCAGAATCTAGCTTGTATGAGGATTCACCACTACTTTTATTGAATACTAGTAGTCATCTCCAAGTTTCACCTTGTGAGGTGATTCATGTTCAAATAGTTTCACAAAGGATTCCTTGAATCCTGTCATATGTTTGGAAGCACCACTGTCTATAATCCAATCACTACTTCCATGTGTGATAGTTCCCATGAGAGTGGAAATCAGAACATATTCTTCATCACTTGAAGAATCATCATTGTCTTGTCTGTTTCTCTTTGTGGAAGGTTCATCATCCTCTACAGCATGAGCATGATGTCTTCTCTTGTTTCCCTTGTTCTTGTGAGAGTTACTTTTGTTTCTAGGACAATCTCTAGAAAAGTGTCCTCTTTCATCACATGTATAGAAAATGAACTTAGACTTATCTCTAGGCTTTCTAAAGTTATTCCTTTGATGAGAGTACTTACCTCTGTGGTGGCTAGATCTGGTTTTCTTGGATTGCACTATGAGAGCTTGATCTTCACTTCCGATCTTTTCTTCTCGAGCTGTTATCCGAGCTTCTTCTTGAGAGCATTCTTCCCATAGTCTGCTGAACTTCACTAACTTATTTCTAGCACAGATCCCTTGAATGAAAGAGTCCCATGTCCTGTAGGAATATATTAAACCCACTCACAACTTAGGATAAAATAATTAATCATTATTTGATTAATTATTCACCCACTAGCTTAATTAGTTGGCATCCACTTGCACCTTAAAGTCAATACATGCCATCTATATCCTAGGAATGATTTATTTCTGATTCTGGGTTGATCCAGAATTAGTATACAGGACTTTACAGCAGATTCTTCTTTTTCTGCTTTTTCTGTTTTTTTTTGCTTTTTCTACTTTTTCCTGCTTTTCTATGGATAAGATAAAAGCTAGTCAACTAGGAAAGTCGGAGCTTTTGTTTCCAACCCATCCTCCATTATTTTTTCTCCATTTTCTAGGATTATCATGTTATTTCCATATCCTTGACAACTCACTCATGCTTTTTCCAACTCGTGAGGTCCTTGATAGATTTAGCAAGTGCTTTATCCACCAATGGGGGTTTGCTATATTTTGGTAAGTCATCCTTTTTTAGCTTTATGAGTTGTTTCCATACAATTCAAATTTCCTATGAGGGATTTACTATTTATGTACACTATTATTCATAATTATTCAATGGAAGGATACACACCAATATTCATCTCTTCATTCATGTGATCCAGTCTCTTTTCTTCTCTCAATTTTTCCTGTGTATGCTTGTGAGAATTCTTAGTAGCAAGATATATTTCCTGTGAATCTTTTTAGCATCATTGCACATAGAATTGATCTATTATTTCTACATGGTATCAGAGCTACAAGGTTTATCAAGTCCTACAAAGTTGAGGAGCACTTCCAGTCTCGTATCCCTCTTTGAAGAAGAGCTTGTCTAGCTTACAAGATTTTATTCTAGTTTGTTTTGCAGGTTGTAGAGAGTATCTCTTAGAGCATATAAAAAACTTCAATATGGATTCAAAATTTCCTCTACTATCTCCTTTCAACTATGCTGATTGGAAGCCAAATATGAGTGCATACTTGAAGAGGCAATGTCTCTTTGATGTCTCCATTGGTGCATTGAGTGAACCTGAGTCTTATGAAGAGAAGATTGATTGGCTAAATAATTGTGATAGAGATTATGGAATTATGTGTTTGGGAATGTCTCCTAATATATATCATCTCATAGATTCTGCTGAATTTCCATTTGAGCTTTGGAAAATTTTGGACAAAGCTTTTGGTTTGCAGGAAATTGAAGATGAAGCATGGAGCGAACCTAGCATCTCCTCTTGTTCTCTCTCTCAATATTTCTTGGCCTCTACATTCTCTGATGAAGTTGATCATGATGAAGAAGTTTCTCATATAGTTCATGTTGCTGCTGCCTTCTTTCATTCAAATGCTTCCTCCTTCAATGAAGAAGAAAATATTGAAGAGTCGTCTTTTTCTGTGTCTCTTGAAGGTGATTTTTCTTCTTGTGATACTATTGATGAAAAAGAAGTAACATATGGAGCTGCTGCTGATATTGATATTTATTATGATCCTATAACCCATTCATTTTTATTTAAATCTCCTATCTTAGATTCTGAGATCTATGTGCTAGATTATTTACACCTCTTGCATACCTCTCTCATTGATGGTGCGCAACCCAGTGACTTCCAAGATGTTTGCTTAGCCACATCAAGCCTTATTTGTGTCATACCACTTACCTTAATTGATCTCTTGTGATTCATCATATCCTCCTTTGTTCTTGGCATCAATAATCAGAGCCTTCTTGAATATTTTGAACATCTCTTTCTTTCCTCCTTTCATACAGAGGATTCATTACCAGTGTATTCCCATGAGTCTATTGATATGCTTATATGTGATCCTTTGGATTCTGATTTAGAAGAATATTTGCAGGTTTATACACATATAATACCACCAGCCATACCATCTACCATACCTCTGAATAATGCAAAGACTATACAAATCCCAAGATCACTACTTGATTCCTCATTGGTCTCTTATGCAGTGATATTTATCTTACATGGTTTGAAGTCTTTCCTAACTTTCAGTGGCCTATTATCCATGTCCTTAGTCATATATGGACTAATATTAAACATGTTTGGATATGTTCTAAACACTTATGGTTCAAATCTTATGCCCATCCATCATTCAGATTTTTACACCTATCAGTTTTCCCCAGTTGCTCATAAATTTCCTAGTCTAGCCCTATATCCTCATGGAGCCATTGAACCCTTTGTCCTTTCTATTCCATATGTTAATATTTTTGATATATTATAGTTTTATCAGCCTCATATCAGATCTATACAGGTGCTACATCAGATTGGAAGATTGACATGTGATTCACATCACAATTTTGCAGCTATTTAGGGAATTGAGTGTGAAATAAATTGCCTTATTTTTTGTACTCTTTGGAAAGGAGTATGCACAAATATATTTTCCATTTCAGATTATGTTTTCAGATCAGAGTTTGACAGCATAAAGACCCATTCAGATAATTCTCCTACTTCATCAGTTGATGAGATGCAAGGAGTCTCTCCTCTTCCTTCTTGCAGGTTCTACACTCCAGCGCATGATCATGGAGTTCATGATTTCTTCAGCAAGTCCTTCATCCAGAAGTAGTTCAGTCATCTCATTAAAGTGAAGATGAAGATATTTTGAAGAAATATTTCAAATTTTGTGCCTTGTCCTATCTTGAGGGAGGATTTTCCCCATGTGGTTTTGCCTCTTTCCTCACATTTCTGGACATAATAATTGTTAAAGGGTGAGCATAGCCTTGTTGTTGGGCCCTATATGCATCCATATGCATCCATTTTTTTTTTCATACCATCATAAACTCAGACTTATAGGGGGGTGTAGGAATATATTAAACCCACTCACAACTTAGGATAAAATAATTAATCATTATTTGATTAACTATTCACCCACTAGCTTAATTAGTTGGCATCCACTTGCACCTTAAAGTCAATACATGCCATCTATATCCTAGGAATGATTTATTTATGATTCTGGGTTGATCCAAAATTAGTATACAAGACTTTACAGCAGATTCTGCTTTTTCTGCTTTTTTTGCTTTTTTTGTTTTTTCCTACTTTTCTATGGATAAGATAAAAGCTAGTCAACTAGGAAACTGGGAGCTTTTGTTTCCAACCCATCCTCCATTATTTTTTCTCCATTTTCTAGGATTAGCATGTTATTTCCATATCCTTGACAAGTCACTCATGCTTTTGCCAACTCGTGAGGTCCTTGATAGATTTAGCAAGTGCTTTATCCACTTATGGGCGTTTGCTATATTTTGGTAAGTCAGCCTTTTTGAGATTTATGAGTTGTTTCCATACAATTTGACTTTCCTATGAGGGATGTACTATTTATGTACACTATTATTCATAATTATTCAATGGAAGGATACACACCAATATTCATCTCTCATTCATGTGATTCAGTCTCTTTTCTTCTCTCAATTTTTCCTGTGTATGCTTGTGAGAATTCTTAGTAGCAAGATCTATTTCCTGTGCTTCTTTTTAGCATCATTTCACATAGCATTAATCTATTATTTCTACATTTCCTAGGGAGACCATTCAAGGGGGTCATTACAATCTCTGCATTCTCCGCTTCTTCATCTACTTCTTCAAGTTGTTCTTTGATCTGGGAGACCCTTGTGAAGTATGAATGTATGGTCTCCGCATTCTGGATCTTTACATTCTTTAACTGGTTCCTCAAGGTCATCTTCTGATGTATGTTCTTTCCTTCAAAAAATTTGGTTAGGGAATCAAACATACCTTTAGGTGTCTTTAGGGAGGACACATGTGGTATGAGGTGATCCTTGATTGAATCAACAATAATCCTCTTAGCCATAACGAAATTATTCTTGTGTAAGGCCTTAGCCTCATCTCCCTCTGGAACTGGAATCTCTTCATTGATGTAGGACTTCAACTCATTTTCTTCCAAGACGAGGGAGATCCTATACTTCTAGCCTAGAAAGTTATCATCTCCCTCAAGCTTTTCATCAAGCTTGTTATGATGAGACATCCTAACTGAGAACCTCAAATGGAAATACAAAATATTTAGATCTTACCAAGTTAAGATGTTAGATCTGGATCTGGAGCTGAATTTCTGCAGTGTTGGTTTAGGAGCAGATTAGGGTTTGACTTTCCCGAAGTTCTATCCAACCAAATTCTTTGATCTTGATCTCTAAACTTCAATTTTGAGGAGGATATCAATCCAGGCCTGGGTTCACTCATAAATTCTACTTCTGTGGAAAGCCCTAATTTCCAGCACTATTGTCAGGTCAAAAACTAAAAATGCTTAGAATCAGATTTTGCCTCAATAGAAAGATGTGCCCTGGGGAGAAGAGTCACTCCAACCTTCTTTTGCTGAAAATCTATGGAGAGAGATCCAAAAAGTAGGAAGCCCTAGTTTCTGTAGCTGCATAGTGTCTTCTTCTCAGGTTCGCTCTGATACCATGTTAGATTTTTTATCATTGAAGGTAGCATTAACTTAGGATCTTAACTAAGAGAATAACAAGCACAAAAATCAAACACATAAGACAATGAACACAAATATTTTCCTTAGGGAAACCATAAAGGAGAAAACCCCGCAACTTCCTCAGAGATAGAATCAACACCAAATAGCAAAGCCCCAAAAATAGTAAGATGATATCCCGATAGTAGTAGCCTCTTTATTTCTATCCCCGACAACTTCTTCTTCCTTAGCTATGAGCTACAACTAAGTGTGAGTGAGTGTGTGATAAATAGAGAGGCTCACTCTCTGTTTATACTAATTCTCAACTTGACAATGACTCACTAGGGCCGACTTCTGTAGGAGAGTCTAATAACCCTAGTGCCATGGAACTGCGGGGACTTTAACCCTTGAACAATAGGAGGGTTACCCATAATGACTTGACATGACTTGTTTACATTATAGAACCTCCCGATATGAACATCAAGGCATGACATGACTCAAATACATTATAGACACTTCCCGGAATAAACATCGGGGTACAAGACATAAGATATACAAGTGAATACATTTCGAAGTTACGAATACATCAACAGTACTTAAGGACAATAGGCTATTGTTGTTTCAACAAAATCTGATCTTCATCCATTAGGGAAAACTTATAAGTCAAGTGATATTCCTAGAAAATATTGCAAGGAAACTAAAATTAATTCTTTTCTTTCTTCCCCCCCTCAACATTATTTGTGGGCTTTTGTTTAGTCTGACCAGGGTCACCCTTTTTACCCTTATTTTTCTTCCCATTGGACTATTGAATTACCTTCTAGGTGGATTATGCATTATAAACATTTTCATTATAGGTTGAGGGAGTGGCTTCATTGGCTGCATCTACTATAGAATATTTCAGTGATAATTCAAGTATCTATTTTTCCAGTGATTCTATAGTCGGTTATTCAACTGAACCCACAACACCATCACCATGTGGTACAGGATTCAATTTTGTAAAGTTTGTATTGGACCTTGGAACCTCAATTATAATCTCAAACTGAGCATATATCAAGTCCAGTTGTTGGGCCCTGAGTATGGATTCCTCCTCTGAGGTCACTCCCGAAGTTGAAACATCCTTTGAAATGTATGGAAATAAAGGTTTCAAAAACCATTCTAGTATAAATTCAGGGTGAATATTAGATTTAATGGGCATATTTATTATTCTCCACTCTGGAATCTATTAAAAAATGTGAGTGTCCTTATTCTACCAAAAATTTGACAAGAGGTTTGTACCTGCATCATTCCTGACAAGAAGTTGAAAGAGGTTCAAAAAATTAGTTTCTAGATAAAGGAAATTATCATAGGAGGAAAAAAAAAGTTCAATATACCATTTGGGCACAACACTAGTCATATTTCATTGAAAGATCCTTGACCAAATCTAATCATCATTCAGTGAGTTAGAATAACACCATAAGTGAAACATCATGACATTGTCACCAAGATCCTCTCCATTTTTTCTTTCAAACTTGGGAGTGTCAGAATGCAGTTCGATAGAAACCAATGGCCAATTTGGATCGTGGCACATAGTGTCGTTCATAATTTTTGAAAGGTCTAACAATTTTAAATTTTCCAGAAAAGGTAGTCTAGGCCTAGCTGGATATTGATATTAAGCAATTTGGTGTGAGGAATTTCCTGCACCAATGTTCCCAAAAGGTTGGTTTGGGTTGCCCCCATTCACTAGCTATGAAGAAGAATCCATGTTTTCCAGAAAATGATTCCATCCAAAGGCCAATGGATTTTTTACTTGAGGTGTGTTATACTATGTTCGACTAATTCTGATCAGAGCTAGAGTTATAGATACGATAGTTGTTATTCCCCTGCTGAAAAAGTGAGAAGGGAGAGCTTCTGAGTGGTGCAACCAAAACTTGATTAGAAGTTTGAAAGTTGAAACCTGGAAAAGGATTATGGCTTCTGAATGACAAACCTTCATAGGTATGTGTAGGACCTACACCAGGTGAGGATGGAGGGATGTGTCCTCCAAACCATGGAAAACCTTGGACAAAGGAAGCGGAACTATTAGAACCACTTTGAGTATTTTGAAACAAAGGAGAAGATTTAAAGGGTACACTAAGTATCCTAGTGACAATCATACTAGATGGACTACTAGTGTTTATAAGTGCCAAGGGATTAGCCACTCCAGCACTCGGAGACACTGGGGTTGATCAGTTAAAATTTAAAGTTACAACTATTGCGGTAGATAAGTTTGGTCATGGTGCACTCATAAGTGAAGGAGAGACTCCACTAGATACCATGGCTGAAGTGGGGCTTGACATATCCCTTGAACCTTCTCCTAAATTACACATGACAAAAATCAAAGGAACACCAATTCCAGGTGAACTGAACGTATGAACTTGTACAAGTAAAATATCTCTTAGGTTAGTAAGAGGTGAGTTTTAGTTCCTTACAAACTCCTTGGCTTGCAAATCTATGATTTATACTGACAAATGATCATTCTGAGTGTATCTAAGTTCAATTTTCTATGGAATTTTACTGACGCTAGTTGATTCAAATGAACTATGTGTGTTCACTCCTCACCTTCGAGGTGGTGGTGGAGGATCCACTATTGTAATAGGAGTAAGTATTTGCAACCTTCTATGCCTACGAGGTGTTAGATTTTTATCATTTAAGCAATATGATCTTAGGATATTATCTGAGAGAATAACATGGACAACAATCAATCATAAGGGACAATATACACAAATATTTTCCTTGGGAAAACCATAAAGGAGAAAACCCTGCAACATCCTTAGAGATAGAATGAGCACCAATGGTAGTAGTAAAACCCAAAGACAAAAAGATGATCTCCAACAGCTGTTCTCTCTCTCACTTGTGTGAGCTCCTCTTATCTCGCATGTGTGCTATACTTGGGTGAGTGTGTATTCAAATAGAGAGTATCACTCTCTATTTATACTAGTTTTCAACTTGACAATTACTTACCAGGGCCGACTTCTCTAGGAGAGTCTAATAACCCTAGTGCCCCACAACTGTGGGGACTTTTCCCCCTGATCAACAAGGAGGGTTAACCTATATGAATTTACATGAATTGATTACATTAATGATTCTCTTGATAGGAACATTGGGGACCAATGACATACAATATATGAAATATACAAGTGAATACATTCCGAAGTTACAAATACATCAACAATCCCTCTTAAATAGGAAGGTATTCTCTAGACACAATTCGTCAGCACAAGTCTTCGTCAGTAGATCATCATCAAAGTTGGATCATGATTCATCATGGGATATCATCAAAGCTATATCATCACTGGATCATCATCAAATATGGATCATTACTGGATCATCATCATCACTGCTTCCATTATCTTGATCAAATGGTGCTATCTCTCAATTCTACTCGTCACAGGAAGTTCTACAGAGCCAACACTTGTTCATGTTGGTTGTAGGCCTAGCCTCCATGTAGATCTTCATGTTCTTCAACACTTATATCTGACCACGGGAGGAACACATCCAACATCCATGTCAGAAAGGCACTCCCAGCAATCACATCTGACCATGGAAGGCCCAACCTGTCACCATGTCAAAAAGGCCCAACAATCACATCCATTGACATGGTAGGACATGCCATCTACCATCCAAGGAAAGGCTTGATGCTTACATCGACCGGCATAGTAGTACACACCATATACCATCTGAGGAAATGCCCATTGCTTACATCCAACGGCATGGTAGGACACACCTTCTAACATTTGAGGAAAGGCTCTACACTTACATCCATCAGCATGGTAGGACACACCATCTACCATCCAAGGAAAATCTATACACTTACATACACCGGCATGGTAGGACACACCATCTACCATCCAAGGAAAGGATCTACACTTAAATGCATCGACATGGTAGGACACACCATCTACCATCCAGGGAAAGGCTATGTGCTTACATCTTACCATGGGAGGCCCAACCTGCTAGCATGTCAGAAAGGCTCTGCACTTACATCTAACCATGGGAAGAACCAATCCTCATTAGAGGAATTTTGGGGTCTAAAATGGGCCTCCTAAGGAAAATAATAAAATAATAGTTAAAATAATAAAATAATATTGATTAATTTTGGAGGAAGAAAGAAAAAAACTACTTTTTGTGTTCGTATTTTCAACATATCTCCTTGTGTTTTTACACAAATTTTGATTAGGAGAGCTTGTTGAATCAAGTACCGCACTGCATACTTTTGATGGACCTCGCTACCCCAAAAATAAGAAATACCTGAAAAAATGTGATGAGGATGTCATCATCACGTTTTTTCAGGTATTTCTTGTTTTTGGGGTAGCGGGGTCCGTCAAAAGTATGCAGTGTGGGTACTCGTTGGATGCGGAATCAAATTCCGCATCCAACGAGCTCTCCCAATCGAAATTTGAGTAAAAACACAATGAGATATGTCGAAACTACGAACAAAAAAAAGTAGTTTTTTTTAATGACAAATATGTCAATTCAACCATTATGGTTGACTTATTTTATTGAAATTGTATTGGTTCTTGAATTCCAACTCACAAAAACTTATTTTGGCATGTTTTCTTATAAGGCCCATTTTAGACCCCAAATTTCCTCTAATGACCACCATGTTAGAAGGGCTCTGCACTTACATCTGACCATGTGAGGAGCCAATCCTACAACCATGTCAGAAGGGCTCTACACTTACATATGACCATGGGAGGAACCAATCCTACCACCATGTCAGAAGGGATCTACACTTACATCTGACCATGGGAGGAACCAATCCTACCACCATGTCAGAAGGGCTCTGCACTTACTTATGACCATGGGAGGAACCAATCCTACCACCATGTCAAAAGGGCTCTCAGACTCATCACTTCCCATTGGAATAAACCTCGATCGGATGAACACCAAGCTTCTTTCTGAAGTATTGAAACTTCACTCTCACCATTTCTAGAATAGGATCACATTAGGGCTGATTATGTCCAAGGATAACCTGCAAGCTTTGCCATGACTGATTATATCCAATGACAACCTACTAGACCATTTACATCTGAGCAACCTATGAGCTTCGCCAAGATTTTATGCTTAGAAAACCTATCTCACTAGCTATGCTAGAAATCCCTCTTTTGAGAGATCTTGATCTAAATAAAAAACTAGAGCTTCACTGCTGCTCTCTTCAAAGTAGCCGAGAAAGTGGAAACATATTTTTCCTTGGATGTATTTAGTGCCATGCATGACTCCTTCCTTCTAAACCAAGAGATCACTCATGATCCCATACTGAAGAAGAACCCCGAAATTCTCTTCTTATCAATGGCACTGACCAATCCAAATCCACATAACCCTCCAGGTTAATCTTCTGATTCACCTCATACTTGATCCCATAGTCAATTGTACCCTTCAGGTACCTTATAATATGATTTGCAGCAATCATGTGAACATGTCTCGTATCCGTCAAGAACCGGCTCAATGTGTTCATAACAAAGCAAATCTCTGGTCTCGTATTTGTCAGGTACATCAAGGACCCAATCATTTGACAATACATTGTAGCATCAACCATATCTAATGAAGCATCACTCAATAGCTTCAAGTTTGATGCCTTAGGTGTGGCCATGGCCTTCCAGTCCATCATCTCAAACCTGGTCAGGATCTCTACTACATACTTCCCTTGCACCAAGGAGATTCCATATGCATTTTGCCACACCTCCATGCCTAAAAAGTAGTGCATCATATCCAATTCCTTCATCTCGAACTCAAAATAAAGTCTCCTTCTTGCAACTTTAATGTGTTCCTATTTTCCTATTAGGAACAATTCATTGACATATAACCAGAGCATCACTGGTCTTCCTCCTTCAATCTTAAAGAAAAGGTCGGAGTCAAATTTACTCTCAGTAAATCCTAGAGCCATCAGTAATCTGTCCATCCTATCGTACCATGTCAAATCTCATTCACGCCCTCTAAAGTGGAGCATCATTCTCCCTCTGCCTTTCATACTCTATGTATTGAAACATTATGAACTAGAGTGATAAGTAGCTTCCTCTACTACTAATATTCTATGTATCCATCTACAGTCACTGGATACCAAGATCCTCTATCTCGAAAACATTCTTCTGGCACCCATCTATGAGCTTTTCATCCTCCACAGGCTTTCATCTTCAACCTTGTAGCAAAGGTTAAGATCTTCATCACTCTAGGTGATCTTCAAGCTCCTCATGTATGTGTTGTCCCATGGGTGTCTTCTGAGCTTGTACAAGGCCTTCTTTAATTTGCACACATGAGTCTGTCTGCCATGTTTCTTAACTTCTAGTGGTTTCAAATGTCTCTTCATAGTCTATTCCTTCTTTCCGTGAGAAGCCTTATGCTACAAATATTTCCTTGTACCCCACGATATTTCCATCTACTGAATGATGGAACTTGCAGATACCGCATCCTAGACATAATTCTTCTTGAACTAGTACTCTCCTTCCCTTTCTTCTTGGCTACTTCTTCATAGCTGGAAGAATATGCACAATGATGTCACTCAACAGTGTCACATAACTAGAGTTTGTCTAAGGCCTCTTGAAGTATTGTCATACTATTCTTCATTTTGGATTATTTCTTGAACTATCGTCACTTGTTCTTCAGAACAAGTCTCATCCTTCTTTTCTTGTAGGTGATTGTACATAATATTTCCTACAAGTCAAATGCATTAGTTTTATGGTTAGAAACATTTCATAAGGCATATTCATAATGGAAAATTCTTATGCATAAAGATATAATCATGCAACTATTTTAGCCAATACAACATTCATCCATATCTCACAAAAAATTTCTAGATGCCTTCCATATCTACCATGACATCATTGATATTGTGCACTAATCCAATATGTTAGCAAAGAGGTTTCATTCTAGATAAGTAGCAATGCAGAGATGTATAGCGCCATGAGCTACTTACCCATCACATGCATATTAGTAGTATATTATCATTGATGCAAACATTCTATCATGCATAACACATCAACTGAATATAAACAAATACATAACAAAACAATGTCATGAAATGACAATTGAATACTTATCTTTATTTGTTTCGTGGGTAGACTCCTTCTTTCAGCTTCATCATCTTCTTCATTCATAATAGCACCATTTCTTATCCAAATGATAAGATGGATAAGAGGTTCTTCAAGAATTGCGTCCTTCATATTCCTTCTTTGAATTGTGAGCACGTGATATTCAGTTTCTCCCATCTTCTCTTCTCTTATTATGAGTCAAGCTTCTTTTTGTGTGCACTCTTTCCAGTGTCTGCTGAAGGTAATCACTTCCTTCTGGTACACATTCCTTGAATGAATGAATCCCATGATCCTGGGAGGCCATTCAAGGTGGTTATCACAATTTTTGCATTCTGGATCTTCACATTCTTCAACCGTTTTTTCAAATTCATCTTCCGATTTATGTTCTCTCCTTCGAATAGGTTGGTCAATGAATCAAACATCTCTTTAGGTGTCTTTACAAAAGACACTTATGGTATAAGGTGATCCTTGATTGAATAAAAAATGATCTTCTTTTCCCTGACCAAGATATTCTTGTGTAAGGATTTATCCTCACCTCCCTATGGAACTGGAACCTCTCCACTTATGTAGGTGTCCAATTCATTTTCTTCAAGAACCAGTGAAAAATTATACTTCCATGCTCATAATTTTTCAGCTTCACCAAGCTTTTCATCAAGATGGTTTGATAGGTCATTTTGAAATGAGAACCTCAAATGTAAATAGAAAAAGATTAGATCTTACCGATTTGAGGTGTTCATCCTGGTTTCGGATCTAGCTGATCTAGGGTTTTTCAGAGACACCCTAATTTTCAAAACTTGGAATCTTTCAGATATCATTGGATAGAAATATGGGCCTCTTCAAGGTGAGCTATCCAATGTACTCTATTTCTGAAAACAATGGAGGGAAGCTCCCATAACAGGAAGCCCTAGTTTTCCAATTTCCTCTCTAGAAATTCCTGATATTGTTTCTATGGTATCTTCAAAATTACTAATCCTATATGTATGCCATTTCATAATAAGGTATCCTTTTCTTTCCTCTTTCCAACACCACAGGTTTTAGCAGAATTGGTTTTACCAACTGGGACTTATGAGAGTTTTTCCAAGGTGACTTATTTCAAGACTGTTTAGAATAGCGAACTTATACAGGATGCCACGTGTCACTTTTCACCTTTGAGGTATGAAAATTTTACCAAAGAAATAATATTCCATGCCCTATCTGGAACAACTTGTGAAACTTGATTTGGACCTTCATAGCCTGATATATAGAAATTCTCCCACGGTGTCCTGTTTAGGGATGAATCCTGGGAGAGGCTGGAACCTTGATTTGGAGGAATCATCTCTCCCAGAATATAGTGAATCTGAGACTAAATTTTTTACACAGTGTTCAGAATGAATGTTTATTTGGCATGTTAAAATCGTAGCTTCTGAGCCTTCTCCAATCTCGAGATATAGTGAATGTACCAAAACTACCAGTTTTAGTATTTTAGGGTTTTTCAAGTCCGAGGTCAAATTAGGGTTTGACTTTCCTGGAGTTTTACCAACAAAAAATTTCAAAATTGGTCTCTAAATTTTGATTTTTCAAAGGAGATCAATCCTATTCTAGGCTCACTCAAAAATTCCACTTCTGTGAAAATCCCTAATTGTCGCTGCAGTGGTGGTTCAAAAACTGAAAATTCTTGAAATAAAATTCTACTTCAACAGAAAGATGCACCCTTCAATGGAGAGTTATCTTAGCCTCCTTTTGTTGATGATCTATGAAGAGAGACCTAAAAAGTAAGAATCCCTAGCTTTTGCAGTTTCATAGTGTCTTGTTCTCAAGTTAGTTCTGATACCATGTTAGATTTATATCATTTAAGCAATATGATATTAGGATCTTATTTAAGAGAATAACATGCACAACAATCAATCACAAGAGAAAATAGACACAAATATTTTCCTCGGGGAAACCATAAAAGAGAAAACCCCGCAACTTCCATAGAGATAGAATGAGCACCAATGGCAATAGTAAAACCCAAAGACAGAAAGATGATCTCCAACAACTATTATCTCTCTCTTGTGTGAGCTCCTCTTCTCTCACCTATGCGATATAGTTGGGTGAGTGTGTGTTTCAATTAGAGAGTATCACTCTCTATTTATACTAGTTTTCGACTGGGAAATTACTTACCAGGGACGACTTCTCTAGGATATTCTAATAACCCTAGTGCCCCACAACTGTGGGGACTTTTCCCCCTTATCAACAAGGAAGGTTAACCTCTATGACTTTACATGACTTTATTAAATTAATGATTATCCCAATATGAACATCGGGGACCAATGAAATACAATATATGAAATATACAAGTAAATACATTCCAAAGTTACAAATACATCAACGCAAGGAGGTTAATCCCCCACTATTAAATATTTTATTCACACACGCCTAGAGGTCAGACTAGATCACAAGCAATCAAAAGAGCACACAACTAATTTTTTTATAAGTATCACAAACCAAGGAAAGAAAAAGATATACCTTCAAAAGGAATGCTTTGGATGATGAGGGCCCATAACAAACCAGTGAAGATCGAAGAACAGCTACCTTGGGTCCCAATACAATTTCTCTAGGTGCAAGCATTTGGATCACATAAATGACCTCCCAAATTGTTGCACGGGGTTTCCTCCCATGCATGGCCTAGGTACAGTGGAAATATCCTTCCATCGTCACCTGTGAAAGAGACCTAATTCAAGATACTAAGATTACCAAGCCTACAAGAAAATTTTGGTGGAATAGTTGCAGGTCCAATTGATGTGCATGGGTAGGGTAGAAAATCCCAAATTTCAAGCAGTATTGTCACCTCACAAGGCCCAAAGTAGTACTAAATGAACTCTTGTACACACAACAGTCCTGGTGTATGTTCAAACTAAGTGTTGGAGGGGTATCTCCACAAATCAGTCCTCACACAACCTCATGCTTAACTCTCGTGTTAGAGTAGCTTTCTAGTTGATATTCTCATAAATGTGTATTTTCTAAGAGTCAAGTCACTATGTTTGAGTTTTAAATGGTCTTGGATAGTTTTTGATTACTAGTTAATTTTATTTAATGAGCGTTATTTTTAGGGTTTGTTTTTACTTAGGGTAGTGAAGATGAAACTTGTGCTATTATGACTCAACTGAGAATAAAATAATGAATGATGTAAATATTTCAAATCACCATTTCCATTCCAATTCCCTTTTTTCCTTTTTCAAAACAATGAAATTTACCTAATGAACTTTGGAAAACAAAACACTTTTTACTTTTCTTTTTGAAAAATTTGAAAAACAAATGTACAATGTGCCTATTTAAGACTACCAATGCAACTAAATGCTTTGTTTTTATTTGTTTAAAAAAAACACACAATGAAAAATGTAACTTAATGCACCTAAGTAAGCCAGAAATATGAACACATGTAAGAATAAGACTCAAGAATTCAAATCTCACAATCACAAACTCTGAAAACTCTGCTAAGTTGGACAAAAACCACTTGGACTGGACTACGGGCTTAAGAAAAATGAAGCAGTTCAAGAAAATGGAAGAAGCAAAGGTCAAGATAACTACTAAAGCAATTAGAAAAAATGAGCAGATACAAGTACTGTCATAGGTTAAACACTAAGAGACTATTCATACTCCAACCAAATATTCCAAGAGGAGAGACATTTAAGAAGTCTTAAACATACATTCAACCTAACCTACCCAAAATAAATCTTACAAAAGCAAGTTAACAAAGATTTGAAATAGACAATAGACCAGTAAAGAGCCACGACATAGCCCCAAAAAGAGTTAGATATAAAAAAACACTCAGAGAAGGAAAACCCTAGAGCTTTGTACACCGAGTTACATGAACACGCAATTGTTCTTTGAAAAAAATGTGAGTCACTTGCAACTGTACTCAAGTAAACCTGTGAGTTCACTAGGAAAATGTGACTGTGAGTATAGGAAACCTGCAAGTGGTTCCTAAATTTTTCAAAAATAAAAACAAAAAGTACGAGAACCTTAAAGATCCAAAAAGAACTAGTTGAAAATTAATGGTTGCAATCCACAAACAGAAACATAAAGAACAAAAATTGGAAATAAAACTGAATTGAAGAAACCCCAAAACAAACTAGACTCCCCAGTGGATTTTCCAATTCTGTTGCTAGGGAAATCTACCTTATGAATTGGGGAAAAGGGTCACCAACATATTGTGAAAATAACTTGCATACAACTAGGGTTTTAGAAACATATATTAGAGAATAAGAGATAGTGAGGCATGTAACTTGTTTCAGATGGTTGATCTAAGCTTTAACTCTTCTTCTCCAATTCTCCTTGGTCCTCTTGTCACGTACCCATACCCTGATTATCATGTAGAATTAAAAATTTCCTACGAAACCTTTGTTGTTCTTTGATACACAGGGCATGGTCATGAAACACTCCTCAACATTCATGTTCTGATACCACATTGTCATGCCCCCTCTCGTCCACCATTGAGCAATTCAACGATCTACAAAGGAAGATCTCAAAGGAGATCAAACAGTGAGGAAAAATCGCGATGGAAAATGATGGTCACAATCTATTCCGCATATGAGAACATATCAATGGCTGAGAATCAACCTGCAAGAATAATCGGTGTGGAATGCTTGAGTTTGCGGAATCGGTGTTGAGTCTCATTTTATTATCATTTTTGGAAATTAAATAACACATTTAAACGCATGTTTTATTATCTTTAGTATATTTTATGTCATGCAGATCATTATTTCAGCACAAGGTAAGAACAAATTTGATGTTATTTCAACTTTGGTTATTAATATCATTTTTATGATTTTATTAACTCAAAATTATATTATTTAAATCATATTTAATGTATTATTTGATATGTATATTCATTTGCAAATTTTATAGTTCATTTGGGAAAATTAACACCAAAACACATTCAGCCTTCCTTCCGCACAATATGTCCATCTCATGATCCAGCTTGGTATTCAGCTCGTCATCCAGCCATCGGGAAAAATCTACCAATGGTTTTCCATGTTTTCCCTAGATCGATGCACCATATATCCAACTCATGGATCAGTGTTTCGTTCAGCTCGGCGTTTAGCTAACCCATCATCCTGCATGCTATCCATAACCAGTTTTGGGCATTTGAACATGAAACAGCCTGCAACCAAACTAATCATCCACATTTCTGGGTAATAAATCCATGTTTTGGATATCACACCAACTTGCAATATCCGTCTCTCACCACCTACCTTCCCACTATCCACGCGATTCAAAGGGAAAGAATGGCCTGTGTTCCAGAAGACCGATGTGTCGCTTCCCTTTCCCTCCAAATCACAACCAGTCCACACGCTTGCCCTGATGAGCAACCTGCATTCTAGAAACCTGCTACTGTGTACAAGCCTATGCTCAACACCAACCCATCAACCATGATAAGGAATGGATTGACACCACGCTGAAGAGGATCTACCCATATGAAAGGAGGAATATCATGCCACGCTTAGGCTGTAGAGGTCACACTCACGCTGAAGAACAAGACGTTCATGCACTAGCATGAAATCAATTATGTGCCTTTAAAGATTGACTAAAATTAGAGAGAGGTCGACATTTGAAGGTAGACTTGTTCATCTCTCATGTAAACTATATATGTCTGTCTCTAAATATAGAGCAAAGTTAGTCAGGAGATTTAGAGAAGTATTTTGTTAAGCAATTCATAGTTTTCACTGTAATTTTGTTTTTGAATTCTAATAAATGGTTGTATGCATTGTTTTTGAAGATTGCGTTTGAGTATGAGTTAGCATACCTCACCCCTGACTGTTGAGAGGGCCCCTCATCAACCAGAGGTTCATTTCTTTGTTTAATTCAATTCTTTCTTTTCTGTTTTAGCTAGTCTAGTTTAATTTCCAGTTTGTTTTCATTAGATAATAGTAAATGTTATTTTATTTCCTCTATTGTATTAGCTTAGTTTTATTTCAGTAGTTAAACAAGTAGATGCACACATAGCTTTGATTTCAGTCATTTGTTTCCAGTCATTTGCTTTCAGTTATTTTATTTACAGTCATTTCATTTCAATATTGTTTTCAGTCTTTATTTCTAAACATATAAAATAGTTTGCTTCCATTTCAATTTAGTCTTGTTTATTTATTTCATGTTATGAATTTGCTTATATGAAATAGTTTTCTTTCATTTAGATTTAGTTCTGTTTATTTATTTCCTACCATGGATTTGCCTAAGTTAATTTCCAGTCTGTTTAAATTAATTTCTAGCTTACTAATTAGTTTAATATGCAATGCTTTCTTTTCGTTTAAGATTTAGTTTGAAGTTAATTTTCTAATTAAATAGGTTTGTTTGTTGATTCCATGCATTAGGTTTAGATTTGCATAACTTTAGCTGAAGAATTAGTTCATTTAGGTTAGTTTTTACCATTTTCAACTATACGGACTGCCATTCAAACCGTCTTTCCTCTTTGCCATTCAGCCACCCCTTACAGACCTACTGTTTAGTCTATCATTTAACCCTCGGTTCTGTTTTTAGTGTTTTTTATATATTTTAAGATTGTTTCTAGCTTTGTTTTGTCAATATTTGGATCATGTTTGTAGTTGGTAGTTTTATTTAAGCATTACAATTAAAGTTTTACTATTTTAGGTTATTGATTAAGGTTTTATTATTCTTCTTTTATTTTATTTTCACCTTAAATTAAATATGGATTAAGTTGTTCTTATTTCTTGAATATTAAGCATTGATTTTGTTTTACTATTGTTTTATGTCATGGTTATCTTTGTTTGCATATAGAGTTTAGGGTTAGATGTATTATTTTTAAGAGGACGTTAGATTATTTATAATCATAGGAATCATTCTTGTTTTTGGTATGTATTTATTGAAGAATAGAGTTTAAATATCTTTATTAAGTTTCTACTTGCTTCTGTTTATTATCTTTATTAAGTTTTCTACTCACTTTTTCAGTTTTCTATTTTTGTAAGATAAGTTGTCTTTTTACAGTAGCTTTCCGCTTAAGGAGTAGTTAGTTGGTTATTTGTCAGTTCAGTTGTTATAATTCGTTTTATGTATGAGTTAGTGTCTGAAGTTATAAGTATTATTGTTTATATATTTATTTTAGTAGCTGTTAAAATTTGATACTCCAGTCCAGTCTGATTATTCGAATAGTCTTAGGAGTTTGACTCGGTTTTTCATTTTGAAAGATCTTTCGATCTTTTGTTTGTTAAAATATCTCCATGGCACCCTAGGAGTCTTTTTACCTTTTCATATCTTTTGTATCAAATCTAAGCCTACCAACCCCGATCGATAAATAAATATTAGGTGTATTTAAGATAGTAGAACACACACCCAACATTTTGGCGCCTTTGCCGAGGAGTTGTTTTATAAGGTAGAATAAATAGGGTTCCTTTATGAAGTTTAGATAGATAGATAGATTAATTTTATATTACACAACAAGAGGGAGGGGAGAACAGTAAGACGCAAAGACAAACTCACTACGAAATTCCCAGAACTTCCCTCGTGTAACAGCCAGACACATCCACTATAGTGGGGTGCCCCAAATCCTTGTTGTTCCTTTGTTTTTTTTGTAAGTTTGGTATTTTCTACATTTGTCATATACTTGTTTTTATTTTTTAGAGCTGGCGCATCTGTTATAACAGGCGCCCCCAAACCCAACAATAATAGTAATAGCATAAGTTTTCTTTAATTTAGTTCTCTTTTCATGAACAGACTTAGAGATCCTTAGGGTAGATTTATTAATATAGGAAAATCTATTGACATTTGTTCTAACATTTCCATGGGACGTAATACCCCAACTACTATCTCACCAGAAAGGTATCGAAAAACACCTGATGGGAGTAATTCTCCTTGGAAACTTAAAGAAGCTCTTCCAAGAGATCTTACCAAGGGAACCATAGAAGGATAAGGAACCTTGAACAGAGGTCTTGAGGACCTCATTCCAGAAGAAGTTCAGAAGGATCAACCACTAGTAACCTCTAGTTCTCCACTAGTCACAAAACAAAAGGATACGACCTTTTCACTAGTAGGAAGTCCAAACTTTGTTGACCTTGTTGATCTTGAGCAGGTAAAAGCCCTCTTTGGAAACCCCTTAGATACAGTCATCACACAAATTGAGACATCCACAGTAGAACCTACTTTCCCTCTAGGGTTCAATAAGAAAACAGTTGACTAGGGGAATATCTCTCCTGAAACAGAGTGTTGGGACACTCCATTATCACCTCGAAAGGAGCTTCATAGGTATATTTAAAAAACCCAGCCTATATGGAGGGACGGGGAGAGAACGAAGATCATAATGAAGTTAGAAATAACAAAGGAGAAGGAGAAAATCAAACTGAGGCTACCTTAGGGTTTCCTATTCTAGATATTGTACTGGATGTAAATATGAAAAACATCCCTGCTTCTTATTTACCTACCTTTTATGGAAAAAGTAATGAGGACCCAAACACATTCTTATTCGAGTTTGATATTCTCTGTAGGAGCTATAATTATCTGCAAGATTATCACAAACTAAAACTCTTTCCTACTACATTAAAAGATTCCACCTTGTGATGGTTCATGGGATTAGGTGAATGCACTATCAGGACTTGGGATGACATGGGAACCTCATTCTTGTGAAAGTATCAAGAATACTACAAACCCAAATATTCTCGACATGATATATTCAAGATACAACAACTTGAAGATGAAATCCTAGAGGATTATTTTGAAAGGTTCATTTATACACTTCATAAATCAAAGTATCATGACCTTCGAGAAGATGCAGTAAGTACACTTTTCCTCAAAGGAATCTCCGAGGACTTGCTAGAGAGTCTTAATCTCATGGAAGCTGACGATATTTCTCATAAGACCTTTGTACAGATCGATGAGATGTGTAAAAAATATTCTAAAAGTAGGGAAAAAGTTGGGAAATGCTTTCGAGAGCCTTATAGTAGAAATGTAAGAGGAAACATTCCTAGTTCAGGAGGGGTTACAAGGATGGAATTGGGTAACCTATTGGAAAATTTTAAGACCGACATCTTAGGAGCCATGGATTCTCAAATATATGCTTTATAATCCAATAGAATGCAAGATGAAGAATTGGCAGCAATGAGTATTTTCTGTCCAAGGTGTAGAAAAAAGCATCCCCAAAGGGAATGTTTGTTAAACAATATCTCTATATGTCACATCTGTACAGAGGAACATCCGACAGATAAATGTCCATCCTTTCCTAGATTTAAAGTCATCTATAAGAGTGGGGATGTAGTTGAAACATATAGGAGGCATCCTTGGAAATCTAGAGATCAACCAGCATACCAGAATTTTCCACCACAATCCCCATCCTATTACTCTCCATACCAAAAACCCCAACAATGGAACAATCCTAGTTAGCAGAGTTGGCCACCTCAGTATCCTCCTCCTCAATTTCCATAGAAATAGTATTGGTCATAAGGGTGGAGAGGATAGCCATACCCTCAGTCACAACCTATCCCTCCACCTAATCATCCTTACCCTCAACATCAACCGAATTTCTAGCAGCTTTTTCCTGGATTTGTACCTCCAGTTCCTCTCATTGCACAACAACCTCATCACTTCCAGAATACAAATCCTTAGTGACCGACATTATTACCTGCACAATCGATACCTAACCCTAATAATAAACCAACTCAAGCTCTTAAAAATATTGAATTGCAAACTCTTCCATCCTACCTTGTTTCAACTGTACCTATACATGAGATTCAATTACGGTCTGGAAGAGTTGTTAATGATAAACCCAGAACATCAGTCATCATTCATGAGGAAAATGAATAAGAAGAAGATTCAAATGAACCTTTGAATGATTCCATCTTGGAGGATGTGAACATTCCAAAATTTCTGGTACCTACCCATCCTCTGCAAGAACCTATTTAGGAACAAAGAATTCCTCCATTTCCAGCAAGACTAGTATTGAAAAAACCATAGTTCATTCTGAGTATGATATCTTGAATGAATTAAAGCATATCTATGTCAAAATCTCGTTATTGCAAGATATTAAAGATATACAAATTTATAGTAAGGTAATAAAGGAATTATGCATTAAACACCCAGGGAAGAAACAAAAAGACCCCCTTACAATTCATGTCATAGGAGAAATGTCTAAATATATGTCAGATCAGTCCCGGATTGCAAAATATACAAATTTAGGATCCCCAGTAGTGACTATAATTAAAAATAATATCATCATAGATAACACATTAATCGATTTAGGATCAGCCATCAATATGATGACTAGCACAGTTTTAGAATTTTTACAGTTGGGACAATTTATTCGACCTACCCCTTCCATCTTGGAACTAGCAGACCGTACTGCGGTAAAGCCTGTTGGATTCCTGGACGAAATTATTGTATCAGTAGCTTCTTGGGAATACCCCATCGAATTTATGGTCATAGATTCAAAGGATACTTCTAAAGGACATCCTATTATCTTGGGAAGACCATGGTTAGCTACTTCCAATGCTTTTATAGGATGTAGGGATGGGGAGATGACCATTCCCAATGGTTTGTCTACCCAAAGACTTATTTTATATCCCCCATCACAACTAGTAACTGAAAATTCATTGTGGTTAAATTGTTCCTTTGGGGACACATATTTTGATGACCTTTCCTTTCCTAGTGATTTCTCCTGGGCATTGCAGGAGCAGACTACTGAGAATGCATTGAATCAGTTTATTTCCTCCACCAATAGTATAGATTTTCCTCAGTCGTTTGCTAAATTTGATAAAATATTTGGAGATGAGATTCAGGAAAATATGGCTCTCTCATTATTTACAGAAACACCTTGTGTCTTCACAAACGAAGAGAATACGGGAACTTTCACCATACCTTGTGAAGTCGGCCCTGAAAAATTTCTGCACATAAATGCAGGTTTAAGTGAAGATCAACAAGCTCAACTACTTAAGATTCTTAAAAAAAAAGCCTGAGCATTCACATGGGAATACACTGATATGAAGGGTATACAACCTGACACTTGTATCCTCCTCATTTATATGGATCCAAATATACCACCTATCAGACAAGCTTAGAGGAGGATGAATCCTGCTTTGAAGGATATAGTAAAAGAAGAATTACAAAAACTTCTTACTGTCAGTTTCATCTACCCTATTACTAATAGCAAATGGGTGTCTCCTCTAATGGTAGTTCCAAACAAAGTTACAGGGAAATGGAGTATTTGTGTTGATTTTAGGGAACTGAACAACGCCACTCTTAAATACTACTTTCCTTTGCCCTTTATTGACTAAGTATTAGACACCTTGTTAGTGTTAGATTTTTATCATTCAAGCTAGCATTACGAAATTAGGATCTTATCTAAGAGAATAACATGCACACTAATAAAACACAAGAGACAATGAACACAAAGATTTTCCTCGAGGAAACCATAAAGGAGAAAACCCTGCAAGTTCCTCAGAGATAGAATCAACACCAAAAGTAAAACCTGAAAAAATAAAGATGATATCCCGATAGCAGTAGTCTCTCTCTTGTCCCAATAACTTCTCTTCTCTCACTCATGTGCCCCAATGAGTGTGTGTGTGTGTGATAAATAGAGAGGATCACTCTCTATTTATATTCTTTCCTTCACTTAATGTCCACTCCAACATGTCAGCCTCACTTAACAATTACTTACTAGAGTCGACATCTCTAGGAGAGTCTAATAACCCTAGTGCCCCACAACTTGTGGGGACTTTTCCCCCTCTTACCAACAAGGAGGGTTATCCTTAACACAATGGTGGGGACTATTTTCCCAACTTACAATAACTCACCTAGGGCCGACTTCTCTAAGATATTCTAATAACCCTAGGGCCCCACAACTGTGGGGACTTTAGCCCTTGAACAATAGGAGGGTTACCCACAATGACTTGACATTACTTGTTTACATTATAGAAACTTCCGATTGGAACATCGGGGCATGACATGACTCAATTAAATTACAAACACTTCTCAGAATAAACATTGGGGTATAATACATAAGATATACAAGTGAATACATTCTGAATTTACAATTACATCAACACTTCCTATTAAATAGGAAGGTATTCTCTCGACACAATTTATCGACACAAGTATTCTTCTCTATATCATCTATATCATCATCAAGTCCTTGTCATCTTCAATTCATCTTCATCTGGATCTGGATCATCATCATTGGATCTAGATCATCACTCGATCTAGATCATCTCTGCTTCTAGAACATCTCTGTTGGATCACCATCACAGGTGCTATCTCTTGATTCTTCCCGTCATAGGAAGTTCTATAGAGCTAGCCCTTTTTCATGCTGGTTGTAGGCCTATCCTCCATGTAGGTCTTTTCCAGCACTTATATCTGACCCTAAGTCAGAATGGCCCACCCAACATTTATATCCGATCATGTAGGAACCAATCCTATAATCACATCAGAAAGGCACACCCAACACTCACATATGACCATGTGGGAACACATCCTGCAACCCTATCAAAAAGGCCCAACACTCACATATGACAATGAGAGGAACCAATCCAGTCATCTATGTCAGAAATGCCCAGCACTTACATTTGACCATGCAAGGAACCAATCCTACCTACATGTTGAAAGGGCTCTGTACTTACATCTGATCATGTAGGAACCAATCCTACAATCACCTCAGAATGGCTCTGCACTTACATCTAATCATGTAGTAACCAATCCTACAATCGCCTCAGAATATATCTGCACTTACATATGATCATGTAGGAACCAATCCTATAATCATCTTAGAATGGATATGCACTTACATTTGATCATGTAGGAACAAATCCTATAGCCACATCAGAATGGCTCTCAGTCCTAGACTAAGTGTTCCTGGTAACTGACCAGGTGCCTCCATTCCAAGAATGGCATTTGGCACTTATATCTGATCATGTAAAAACCAATCCTATAGTCACATCAGAATGGCTTAGCACTCATATCTGACATGCAAGGAACCAATCCTCTCATCATGATAGAATGGCTCAACCATTACATCTGACCATGGAAGGAACCAATCCTCTCACCATGTCAGAATGTCTCACAGAATCATCACTTCCCTTTGGATGGAACCTCGATCTGGAGAACACCAATATTCTCCTTGAAGTAATCAAACTTCACTTCGTCCAATGGCTTTGTCAACACATCATCTATCTGTTTGTATGTCACAACATAATGGAGCTTCACTGCTCCTTTCTACACCATATCCCTGATATAGTGATATTTGATCTTAATATGCTTCGACTTGTCATGGAACACTGGGTTCTCCGACAAATTCACACAACTCTGGTTGTCACAATATATACAAGTAGCATCTAACTGGAGATCAAACAAATAAAATAGTGGCTTCCTCAGCCATACTGCCTCACAACTAGCTGAACAAGCTGTGACATACTCTGCTTCAGCTGTACTCAGTGCCACACGGGACTGCTTCTCGCTAAACCAAGAGATCACACCTGATCCCATATTGAAGCAACACCCTGAAGTGCTCTTCCTATCAATGGCACTGGATGCCCAATCTGAATCAACATAACCTTCCAAGTTAATCTTCTAATCTACCTCATACTTGATCCCATACTCAACTGTACGCTTCAGGTACCTCACTTCATGCTTTGCAACAATCAGGTGAACATGTCTCAATTTGTTCACATCAAAGCAAGTATCTGGTCTTGTATCTGATAGGTATATCAAGGAACAAATCATTTGATGATACATCATGGAATCAACCAACTCTAATGAAGCAACACTCAATAACTTCAGGTTCGATGCCATAGGTGTGGTCATGTAGTCCATCATCCTGAACCTCTTCAGGATCTCTACTACATACTTCCCTTGTCCACACCTCCATGGATAGAACGTAGTGCATCATCCCCAATTCCTTCATCTCAAACTCGAAAGCAAGTATCCTTCTTGCAAATTTAATGAGTTCCCCTTTTCTGTCAAGAATAATTCATTGACGTATAACAGAAGCATCACTAGTCTTCTTCCTTCAACATTGAAGCAAAGGTTGGAATCCGCTTTACTCTCAGTAAATCCTAGATTCATCAGTAATCTATCCATCTTGTCGTACCATGTCGAACCTCAGGATCTTCTATAGTCACTCCCTCTGAAGCAAAGCATCATTCTCCCACTGTCATTTGTACTCTATGCACTGAAACATTCTGTACCGGAGTGACAAGTAGCTTCCTCTGCTACCAATATTCTATGTATCCATCTAGGATCACTGGATATGAAGATCCTCTATCCTGAACTTTTTCAAAATTTCTTCTTATACCCATCTATGAGCTTGTCATCCTCTATAGGCTTTCATCTTCAACCTTGTAGCAAAGGTTAAGATCTTCATCAAGCTCATCATGTATGTGTTATCCCATGGGTGTCTTCTGAACTTGTACAATTCCTTCTTTCATTTGCACACATGATTCTTCCTATCATGTCTCTCAACTCCCACTAGATGCAAATGTTTCTTTGTAGTTTATGCCTTATTTTCATGAGAAGCCTCGTGCTACGAATATTGCCTTGTATCCCACGATGTTTCCATATACTACATGATGGAACTACGAAATTCCCTTCACGTATCGATACTGCATCCTAGACGTCATTCTTCTTGAACTGGTCTTCCCTTTCTTCTTGGTTACTTATTCATAGCTGGAAGGTTTTGCATCAATGATGTCGCTCCATTCGTCATATTATTCTTGAATTATCGTCACTTGTTCTTCGGAACAAGTCTCATCCTTCTTTGTTTGTAGGTGATTTTATGTGATCTTTCCTACAAATCAAATGCATTTGTATGGTTAGAAACATTTCATAAGGCATATTCATAATGGCAAATTCTTATGCATAAATATATGATCATGTAACTATTTTAGCCAATACAACATTCATCCATATCTTACGAAAACTTTCTAGATTCCTTCCATCTCTACCAGGACAACATTGAGATTGTACACTAATCCAATATGTTAGCAAAGAGGTTTCATTCTAGATAAGCAACAATGGAGAGTTGTATAGCACCATGAGCTACTTACCCATCACATGCATATTAGTAGTGTGCTGTCATTAATGCAAACATTCTATCATGCATAATACATAAACTAAATATAAACAAATGCATAATCAAAACAATATCATGAAATGAAAATTGAATGCTTATCTTTATTTGTTTCATGGGTAGACTCCTTCTTGAGCCTTCAGCTTCATCATCTTTTTCATTCATAATTTCTTATCCAAATGATAATATGGATAACAGTTTCTTCAAGAGATGAGTCCTTTGTATTCCTCATCGCTTGAGGGATATTCTTTGGATGATGAGAGCTTGATCTTCAGTTGCTCCCATCTTATTTTCTCTTATTATGAGTCGAGCTTCTTCTTGTGTGTGCTCTTCCTAGAGTCTGTTGAAAGTAATCACTTCCTTCTAGCACACATTCCTTAAATGAATGAATCCCATTATCTTGGGAGGCCATTCAAGGTGGCTATCACCACTTCTGCATTCTCCACTTCTTCTTATACCGCTTCAAGTTGTTCTTTGATTTGAGAGACCCTTGTAAAGTATGACTGCATGGTCTTTGCATTCTAGATCTTGACATTCTTCAACTGGTTTCTTAAGGTCATATTCTGATTTATGTTCTTCCCTTTAAATAGCTTAGTGGAGGAATCAAACATCTTCGGTGTCTTTAGGGAAGACACTTGTGGTACAATTTTATCCATGATTGAATCAGCAATGATATTCTTGGCCTTGACCAAGTTCTTGTGTAAGGCTTTGAGCCTCATCTCCCTCTGGAACTGGAACCTCTCTACTCATGTAGGTGTCCAGTTAATTTTTTTTCCAGAGAGATCATATACTTTCATGCTTGGAAGTTGTCAGCTTCACCAAGCTTATCATTGAGCTGATGTGACAGATCACTTTGAAATGAGAACCTCAAATGAAAATAGCAAAAGATTATATCTTACCGATTTGAGGTGTCCGTCCTGGATCCGGAGCTGGTTGATCTAGGGTTTGTCAGAGAAACCATAATTTTGAAAATTTGGAATCTTTCAGATATTATTGGATAGAAATATATACCTCTTCAATGTGAGCTATCCAATGTACTCCTTTTCTGAAAACAGTGCAGGGAAGCTCTTGGAACAGGAAGCCCTAGTTTTCAAATTTCTTCTGTAGAAATTCTTGATAATGTTTCTACGATATATACGAGATTACTACTCCATTGTGTCTAAAACTTTGCATTGAGGTATACTTGCTTATCCCTATTCCAAAACCATAGGTTTCATCAGAATTGGTTTCACCAATTGGGACTTATGAGTGTTTTCACAAGGTAACCTGTTTCAGGACTGTTCAGCATAGCGAAGTTATACGGAATGCCACGTTTCATTGTTTCCTATTCTGGGTCTAAAACTCGGACCACAAAAATTACAGTCCATTCTCTTTCTAGAACATCTTCATAAATTTCATTTCGACCTTTGTAGCTTGAGATATAGCAATTTTTCCTAGGTGTCCTATTTAGGGATGAATCCTAGAAGAGGTTGGAACCCTAACTTGGAGGGATCATATCTACTATAATATAGTGAATCTGAGGCTGAATTTTTGACATAGTGTAAACCAGGATTTTATCTTCAGCCGGTGAAAATTTTCACTCCTGCACCTTCTCCAATCCCGAGATAGAGTGAATTTACCAAACCTTATCAGTTTTAGTATTTTAGGTTTTTTCTAGCTCGGGGTCAAACTAAGGTTTGAATTTTTCGGAGTTTCACCCAACCAAAAATCTCAAACCAGGTCTCTAAAATTCTATTTTGATGAGGAGCGAAATCCTATGTTGGGCTCACTCAAAAATTCCTATTCTGCAAGAATCCCTAATCTCCCGCACCAAAAACTAAAAATGTCCGGAATCAAATTCCGCTTCGACAGAAAGATGCACCCTTCACTGGAGACTCATGCTAGAATATGTTTGCTGATGGATTATGGTGAAAGACTAAAAAATTAAGAATCCATAGATTCTGCAGCTACACAATGTCTTCTTCTCAGGTTAGCTTTGATACCATGTTAGATTTTTATCATTCAAGCTAGCATTATGAACTTAGGATCTTATCTGAGAGAATAACATGCATAGAAATAAAACATAAAAGATAATGAACACAAATATTTTCCTCGAGTAAACCATAAAGGAGAAAACCCCACAACTTCCTCAAAGATAGAATCAACACCAAAAGTAAAACCTAAAAACATAAAGATAATCTCCCGACAGCAGTAGTCTCTCTCTTGTCCTAGCAACTTCTCTTCTCTCACTCATGCACACCAATGAGTGAGTGTGTGTGTGATAAATAGAGAGGCTCACTCTCTATTTATATTATTTCGTTCACTTAATGTCCACTCCAACATGACGGTCTCACTTAACAATTACTTACTAGTGCCAACATCTCTAGGAGAGTCTAATAACCCTAGTGCCCCACAACTTGTGGGGACTTTTCCCCCTCCGACCAACAAGGAGGGTTATCCTTAACACAACGGTGGGGACTATTGCCCCGGCTTACAATAACTCACCTAGGGATGACTTCTCTAGGAAATTCTAATAACCCTAGGGCCCCACAATTGCGGGGACTTTAACCCTTGAACAATAGGAGGGTTACCCACAATGACTTGACATGGATTCTTTACATTATAGAAACTTCCAATCGAAACATCTAGGCATGACATGACTCAATTACATTACAAACACTTCTCGAAATAAACATTTGGGTACAAAACATAAGATATACAAGTGAATACATTCCGAAGTTACAATTACATTAACAGTCAAGTCAGTAGTATTTCTCCTTTCTTGATAGATACATTGTATACAATCAGATCCTAATAGCACCCGAATATCGGGATAACAATACTTTTACATGTCCTTGGGGGACATTTTCTTATCGAGTTTTTCCATTTGTCTTATGTAATGCACCCACTACTTTTCAGTGAGCAGTCTAAAGATTCTTTTCTGATATTATAGATGACTTTGTTGAGGTATACATGTATGATTTTATAGCCTATGGTAATACTTTCCAAGAAGCTCTTGACAACCTCAAGAAATTTTTGACTCGATGTCAAGAGAAAAACATAGCTCTTAGTCATGAAAAGTGTAAAATGTTACTGATAGAAGGTGTAGTTTTAGGGCACCATATTTCTTTTCAAGGAATTTAGGTAGACCCTGCTAAGATCGAAGTAATAGTTGGCCTTCCCTGTAACGTCCCCGACCCTTCGACCGGCGAAGAGGACGTTACTAACACCAATCATACGGGAAAACAGCCCCATGAACATGAACAGATATCAATGCTGAAATAAAAGCTTAAACATAATACATACCAAGATGCATAATCAATCATACAAATATGCATGGTTACTCAACATTCAGTGGAAGCAAACATAAACATTTCAACATTCAACATGTTCATCATAATTCATGAAACAGTAGATATAACTGTAGAGATGAAACAGTCAGGAGTACTTATCTTTTGATGAAGAACTCACCTCGCAACCAGCTACGTCGCTGCAATGTTCCACCCAACCATAGGCCATCGTGCTCATCAATCTCTCAGCAACACTGCCACCCCCGAGCTGGGCATGATTCCTCAAGGAATAAGGGTCAATGCAGGCTTACACATAGCCAAGGTTTGCCAATCAGCCAAACCCACACAGTAGGGTTTTACCAAGTCATCAAGGAGATAGGATAGGATAAATTCCAAGCTGGTGGCCTCAACACCAGTCTTCTCATGCATACCCATCCTCTAATCCCACTCACAATAGTCCGAAGACCAACCACTGCATACCGCAGCAAAACAACCCATTCACAGCTCTGTGAAGAAGGCAAATACAACTAGGTGACAATCCCAACCAACAGGTGAAACACAACTCAAGTCCATAAGACAAATCAGAGTTGTTCTTGGCCCTAGCGTGGCCAAAAACAACTCAACAGCAACCCAAAACCAGGGTACATCAACAACCACAACCTCACAATGAATGATGGCAACAATCCACAGTCTGCAATGGATAAGAAACCAAACTCCCAGCATGGACTGGGAAAAAACTTAACTGACGAATGTGGAAGAAAACCCAGTGGGAAGACAACAGCCCGAATGCACAATGAAACCACGATAGCATTACACAGTCCACAAATGTGGGAGAGAACGAGCTCCTAGCATTGACAGAGGAAAAAAAAATGCAGACCACAATAGACAACATACATGGCCACAATTGGCAAGGGGACATACACATAGCACCGAAACCGGTATGGAACCCACAAGCACACAGCCTTGAGCGTGAATGGCTCCTGCACCCAAAAATCCTGAGTGATAGCCATGATTTCTCCTACTCCCTGCGTGAGGAAAACCAACGCATAATTCCTGTGCATGAGAAGGAGAGAGAGAACAAATATTTGTATGAGGGTGATCAGTTGATGAAGAATCTACCCAAATTGTGCACATGAGGAATCCGAACCGTCTCTATGTGAGAACGAGCAAGACCAAATCCTCCGGAGGGTGGAATCGTGGGAGAGTGGAGTGAATGTTTCTTCTGCCCCACGCGACGTGAAGAGGAGGGTCTGCTGGTGGAGTGGGAACATGGGCAAGGACTAGCAGTCCTGCCACACCCACCACTACTCAGCAATAATTTCCCCCAACTAACAAACAACATAAGTTTAAATGGGTGGTTGACATATGGAAAACTCCCTATGGCTCCCATGGCTTAGACAATCCTCCCCCCCCTTAACCTTAGGAATTATTCCCTTTTCATTCAATGTTGCCCCATCATAGCTGGTTGTGGTTTATTTTATTTGATGTGCATATTTACATGATGCCAAACTATAATGTGCCAGATAGCACGATATACCATCGGCAACTATCCCTATTGCCGAAACATACCCAACCGAATCGATGGTGGAGATTTTGCCTTTAGATCCTCACCATGATTAATTACATTATATACATCATGCAAACGGGGTCAAAACTGGGGTGTTACATTCCCCTCCCCCTTAGAATAACATCGTCCTTAGTGTTCCAATACATAGGAATACATATACAATACATATACAATTGCACATCAAAATTTCAAAATTTTGCAGATCTGTCCCATGTTCAATTATTTACTTTGAATGTTCAAGACCAAGCCCCTCGGCTTCCATGAACTTCTCCTGCTGGTTCTCAACTGTCAGCTTATCCCGAAGCCTAGGAAATTTATGGCTATTGCCCTCATCATGTTCCCTCATTGGGCAGTCCCGACGTAAATGATGTCCTCCACATTCCCAGCATTTCACTGGTTGCTTCATCTTTACCTGTTCAATTTCCTTTGAGTCTTCATGCCTGGGCCGTTTCTTAACTGGTTGATTGAACGAATGCCCCATCACTGATCCACCTTCCTTTCCTTTGCCGATTGCTCCCAGAAGGCTTTTCACCTCCCTTTGCAAACCAATAGAGTCTTGCAAAATCTGGTGGTTCATTTCATTCTGCCTTTTCTGTATCTTGAGCATCTCTCCAATATTTTCTTGGGTCTCGGCAATCATTTGACGGAGACTTCCAACAAAGTCCAACAACTTTTGATCTGCTGCCATGATCAATGTGCACCACCAGGTTTCACTTTTCTCACCTGTGAAATGCACCATTGAGATTCTGTCAGACCAAGCATAATATAGACATTAAAATCAGTCAGTTAATTACCCAATTGGCATGACATTCCAAGTCTCATCAAGGATACTTTCATATTTTTCATGCCTTCCCAACAGGCACACGAGCTCATTCATGTCCATTCTTGGGCAGGGAATTAACTATTCCAGCATTCACAAATTACTTTAAGCAAATACACACATTCCATTTTTAGTCATACATGCATTCAACAATCTTTTGTTTTCACCATGCATAAATATATATATATATATATAATTAAAAGGGCAAGAGAGAGCAGCAAGAGTTTTTCCCCTCTTTGTTTTGTTCCATCCTGAAACCCACACCACCATTGTGGCTTTTCATGCTCTCGTCCTCTTTCACTTCACCGTGAATTCTGGACCAATCCCTCTTGGTCATGACACTTAGTTTCTTCGGTCTATTCCAGACCTCTAAACCATGGAGTCTCTCCACATGGTTTGTCTCGGCTGCTAGGACCCCCATAGTCTTACTAGCACCTTTTTCATTACCGCTCATTCCGAGCTCTCCAGGACAGTCATATGTCCACATGCACCCCTAGGATGCTCTCATAGTCCTCGCTCCCAGCGATACCTATATCCAAACATTGAATAGATTCACCTGTTTAGTTTATTCTCATCGGTTTTATCTCTAGAACAAGAGCTTAAAACATCATAACCAAATCATATACACATGTACATTCATAAGCAAAATAATCCAATACTTATCTGTATTGTGCATTTCCTCGTTGGTCCATAGGATCCTGCTTCACTTTGCAAGCCTTGGGATCGCCTATGGACTTGGATGTTAGGTTAGTACACAGGCTACTCCACAACATCAAATAATTAATGTCCAGCCAATACATCCACATGTCGACTGGGCTTGGAACTTTACCATGACCATTTCCAGGTCTAGGATCTACTATGGATCCCCAGGCATATAATAGCCCAACATACACTTATACCAACATTCCTTATATCAACAATAATACATGCACTTATATCAACAATACACTTATACCAACATACACTTATATCAACAATAACCCTTACTTTGCAACCCCTCACAACAACCATTTTCCTTTTCTCTTTAGGGTGCAACACCCAACTGCATCTATTTAGCCTGTCAACACAAGCAATATAAGCAAACTCATCAGCGTTATTACTCTAAAACTTTAATCATATTTCATATCATTCACTATCAAGTATTGAGACACCAGGAGTGTGTCCACCCCCTAGGGTGTAATCAATATTGAAAACCCTTTCATGACTTGACATCGGGAAAGTGTGCACTCCTTTTCAATGTGAGCCATGTAGGCCCTATTCATACTCAAGCAATCGGTCATAATGGAAATAAAACCAAAACATGTTCTACATATGGAATTTAATAATTTGACATGCGTATTCTTAGCAAGGGTCACAAAACACTTATCCATTTGTCGACACAGTATTCCTTCGTTAAGAAGGAATGGGGCTCCCTTCTCTGAGTTGACAGTCCCTCGGTTAGCCATCCCAACTCCTTTTTACATTTCATATCCACACATGTCTTAACGACATAATCCATACCATCTCACTCATGTTGCTTACCAAACATGTAGTGCAGATGAGACATTTCCAAAATGCCCAATGGAGTTTCACCCAAAACCCATTTCCAAGATAAGGGAAAACCTTCCCATGAAGTTTGGCTCCTGCAGGCCATCACACGTGATCTTCTTGCAGTGTGTACCCAATGCGTCCTCCTGACACAATCAACTATTTTCACAGCCATGAGATTCTTCTCATAAGGTTTGGCTCTTTCACATGGTAGATTCCGGTATTTGTCATGGTCTTACTCTCATTTCCATGCTATGTATAATCTACCTAAAACCTGAGCTTCAATCAACCAACCACTTGGTAAGTCTGGATGCATATAACCTTTTCATTGCTACAACCATCACTGAAGCATTTTCAGAATTTATAAAATTCAAATACTTCCAGCTGTTAATCACCTCAATATTACCAAAACTCATTTACTTCACGCAATCATTATCATAATAACATTTGCAAGGTATAGTCACATCATTTATGCAATTAAATGAAATGTTTAGATACTCCTTACTTCACAAGCATATCATTTGTACCTCTTTGCTCTTCCATAGAGCATTTTCTGTAGCCAATTGATCATGACTATCCTCTTTATGCACTTACAATCATGCATTCATAACAGCCTTTGAAATGGTTCCTGAATTTTCATCAATTCATCATTTCAGCCATTAGTTATTCATAATATCACATGCACTCATCTCGATGCATTCATGCACTGAATCACAACATTTGCACCTATACTTATGCAATCAGTCACTCGCTCCTTTCATATGCATCCGTTCAATGCATGTCTACAAGATTCATAAAATCTTTTTAATATGTATCCATTCAATGCTACCTTGCATTGATTCAGGAATACTATGCATTCAACATACCATGCATGGCCTAACCATGACTACTTCATATAGGATGCATTACTATAATCAAGGTCATCAGTACTTACTTTCCTTGGGCTAATAAGCTCAGTCAATATATACACGCGTGACACCTTTCTCTATGAATGCGGTATAAAATTCAAATATCCACATGGTATGAGGTTGCTTACCTTTACCATTCCATGGAATTCATCATAATAAAACTCTTAGCTTCATGGGTCCTACTTACACCTTCGACATGACTAATTTGGTTGGTCCTTTGCAAGAGATTGCAAAATTTGCTCACCAACTTTTTTTCCTGGGCTTGTTGCTTTATCCCTTTCTCCAAAGGGTTGCTAGTCACATTTTTCAGTATCAGCAACATATTCATCTAGGTCCATGTTGTCGTTGGTTTTTCCACTAATGCCAACACCAATGCAATAACTATCATTAGTGGTTCATTATAGATGTATAATCCTCAATATCCTATGTATGCAAAGCATATCCTCATGCATTTCATGCATAAAACTTATAAAATATAATATAGTTAGCAAGACAGGGGTTAAGGAATTTTCCCTTTCAAATCCCTCATCTTTGCATGGAATTCCTCTTCCACATAATGGTTGGTTCATCTTCATGGTCCTTGCTACCTCTAGGCATGCAATTTCCCAGATTTGTCCATATTGACAGCAACATTGTTTTTCAAAACAACCACTAGTACTTTTATGCTCCTCATTCAAACTCTAGTGGTTCTCCATTGTTCTTCGCTGGATATGCTTTCCAACACCTATCCACATGCTCCATTCTGACTTTGGGTGTGAAAATCAAACTACTTCTAAAATGACGATTTTCACCAAATATTTGTATTTTTACACACAACTATATTTTGGTCTGGGTGCCAACTTCAGCCACTTGTAGGAGCAAGTCTAGGAAGGTTCAGGAAAACTTTTCTATCGAGCAAAGTCGGTGCATACGACGAGGAACACTCAGTAACTTGCGGATCTCATTTCCGATGCACCATCCATCTTTTATGAATGCTGGTTTGACTAATTTTCCCAAAACATAGAATTTTCTTTTCACAAGAACAACTGTCTCAAGGAATGACGGGGGTCAAGGGGGCTTGCCCCCTTGAACTACTGAAAATCCCACTGAAAAATTGTTGAAATCTGCTAAGAAATCCCACTGAAAACTCAAAATTTTCCTTTGGCCCAATCGGACCCTTTTCCAACAATTTTTCTGACACCCTACGTTCAAAACACCTAACATTTCGCTGTATCGGCGATCCAAACCACAATCCTTTCCGCTGCATCGGTGACCAGAACCACTATCCATCGGGTGGATAGTTCCTTAGACATCCGCAACATCAGGCAATAAACCGTTTGTGGACTCTGTGGCTAAACAACTCATCGACGGTTGAAACAACTAATTTCTCCCAACACATCGGTGGACCAAACAACTAGCTTCTCCTGGCCTATCGACGGTCCGTTCATCTACACTTCCAAACTTCGTCGGTGATGCCAAAGGTTTTTCCGCTGTTTCGGATCCCCATCCATATAAACTTACGGGTCCTTTATCAGCATTGCAAAATCTATCATCGGCGATTGAATCCTCTACCTGTCAGACAGTTAGTTCTCTAAGATTCCGACACTTCGGAAATCTAATCTTCATTTTTCATCCGACGTGTCGGTAGTCCAATCCTCTAAAGTTTTTCGATGTTTGCTATACTTAGAAAAAATTTCGGAAATTTTTTTTTCTTCTTCTTTCCGCCCCCGCATCGGCTGCTCAATCAACTATCCTTCACCGATGTTTCGACGATCTTCGGAATATCTCCACCGAAACTGTGGCTCCACCTTCAACTAATTTCCATCGAAACCTTCTTTTCTCTTTCGCCGCTGCATCGGCAACCTCATCTTCTATTTTTCTCCGATACTTGCTACCGCATCGGCTGCTCAAACAGCTAACTTTCACCGACGGTTTCCATACTTAGAGAAATTTTCAAAATTTTCAAAGTCTTCAAAATTTTCCTCTTTGTCGTCTTATTTCGCCCGTTGGCATCGGCTCTCAACACCTTTTCGTTTTCACCATTGCGGCTCTCTTCCGGAAAGCCTCTCCTTTCCTCTGCCGCCGTCGCTGCATCGAAAGACTTCTCATGAAGCTTCCCGCCGCAACTGCTGCTCCGACTTCTGATGGCATCGGAGGTCCTTCCATCTAAATGTGCTGACGTTTTGGCAGTCTTCAACTGAACCCTTTCGATGATCTCAACACTTAGAAAATGTTTCAAAGAATTTCCTCTCTACCGCTTTCTCATCTCTTTCTTCATCTATCCACCGCCAACAAGCCAACACTTTCCGACGATTTCTATGCTTAGAAAAAATTTCGGTGAAAATTTTCTCTTCGGCTTCCTAGCCGCCATTGCGGCTTCTTCATCAAGTTTCATCCACCATCGCGGAAAGTATTCAAACTTTCCTCCATGGTGCATCGGCTCCTCCCAGCCAATGTCCATTGACGTAAAGCCCGATTTCCAGTCGTTGTGTCGGCTCCTTCTCAGATACCTAGCCGCTATAGCGACTCACTTGGGCTTGCTCAGCCAGCACAGAGAGCTTTATGCTTAGAAAATTTCAGAACTCTTTTGTATACTGTTGTTCTGCTGAACATAGAAGGTAATTCTACCCTCTGTCAGTTGCTCCTTCTTGGCCCATAGAGGCCCACTGTTGCAACCTTGAGCTCTGTCACTACATGCTCATGGCCCATTCAGGACCATGCTGCAACCTTTGTTCTGATACCACTCTATAACATCCCCGACCCTTTGACCGGAAAAGAGGATGCTACTAACACCAATCCTATGGGAAAACAGCCCCATGAACATGAATAGATATCAATGCTGAAATAAAAGCTTAAACATAATACATACCAAGATGCATAATCCATCATACAAATATGCATGGTTACTCAACATTCAGCGGAAGCAAACATAAACATTTCAACATTCAACATGTTCATCATAATTCATGAAATAGTAGATATAACTGCATACATGAAACAGTCAGGAGTACTTACCTTTTGATGAAGAACGTGTCCCACAACCAGCTATGTCGCTGCAACATTCCACCCAACCATAGGCCAGTGTGCTCATCAATCTCTCAGCAACACTTCCACCCCCGAGCTGGGCATGATTCCTCAAGGAATAAGAGTCAATGCAGGCTTACACATAGGCAAGGTTTTCCAATCAGCCAAACCCACACAGTAGGGTTTTACCAGGTCATCAAGGAGCTAGGATAGGTTAAATTCCAAGCTAGTGGCCTCAACACCAGTCTTCTCATGCATACCCAGCCTCTAATCCCACTCACAACAGTCCGAAGACCAACCACTGCATACCACATCAAAACAACCCATTCACAGCTCTGTGAAGAAGGTAAAGACAACCAGGTGACAATCCCAACCAACAGGTGAAACACAGCTCAAGTCCACAAGACAAATCAGAGTTGTTCTTGGCCCTAGTGTGGCCAAAACAACTCAACAGCAACCCAAAACCAGGGTAAATCAACAACCACAACCTCACAATGAATGATGGCAACAATCCACAGTCTGCAATGGATAAGAAACCGAACTCCCAGCATGGACTGGGAAAAAACTTAACTGATGAATGTGGAAGAAAACCCAGTGGGAAGACAACATCCCCGAATGCACAATGAAACCACGGCAGCATTACACAATCTGTAAATGGGGGAGAGAACGAGCTCCTAGCATTGAAAGAGGAAAACACAAACGTAGACCACAATAGGCAACATACACGACCACAATTGGTAAGGGGACATACACATACCATCGAAACTGGTATGGAACCCACAAGCACACAGCCCTGAGCGTGAATGGCTCCTGCACCCGAAAATCCTAAGTGACTGCCATGATTTCCCCTGCTCCTTGCGTGAGGAAAACCAACGAAGAATTTCTGTGCGTGAGAAGGAGAGAGAGAACAACTCTTTGTATGAGGGTGATCAGTCAATGAAGAATCCCCCAAACGGTGCACATAAGGAAGCCGAACCGTCTCTATGTGAGAATGAGCAAGACCAAATCCTCCGAAGGGTGGAATCGTGGGAGAGTGGAGTGAATGTTTCTTCTGCCCCACGCGATGTGAAGAGGAGAGTCTACTGGTGGAGTGGGCACGTGGGCAAGGACTGGCAGTCTTGCCACATCCACCACTACTCAGCAATAACTGCCCCCAAATAACAAACAACATAAGTTTAAATGGGTGGTTGACACATGGAAAACTCCCTATGGCTCCCATGGCTTAGAAAATCCTCGCCCCCTTAACCTTAGGAATCATGCCCTTTTCATTCAGCGTTTCCCCATCGCAGCTGGTTGTGGTTTATTTTATTTGATGTGAATATTTACATGATGCCAAACTATAATGTGTCGAATAGCATGATATACCATCGGCAACTATCCCTATTGCCGAAACATACCCAACCGAATCGATGGTGGGGCTTTTGCCTTTAGCTCCTCACCACGATTAATTACATTATATACATCATGCAAACGGGGTCAAACCTGGGGTGTTACATTCCCTCTCCAAAAACCCAAAAGGAGGTGAGAAGCTTTCTAGGTCATGCAGGCTATTATCGTCGTTTTATTGAAAACTTTACAAAGATAGTTGCACCAATGTTTAAATTTCTCATAAAAGATGTAGAATTCCAAGGGACAGAATCTTTTCAAAATGATTTTGAGATTTTAAAAGCTAAAATATTAGTAGCACCAATACTTAGGGGCCCTAACTGGACCCTTCCCTTTCACATATCTACTGATGCTTCTGATACGGCCATAGGAGGGGTCCTAGGCCAAAAAGAAGGAAACCTTATGCCATTTATTTTATCAATAAAAATATTTCTCCTGCCGAACTAAAGTATACCGTTACTGAAAAAGAATTTTTGGCAGTAGTCTATTCTATTAATAAATTCCACCATTATATTACAGGTTTCGAAGTTTTCATACACATCGATCACTCTACCATTAGATTCTTAATAAATAAACTGATCACCAATGGTAGAGTTACCTGGTGGATTCTCCTATTACAAGAATTTAATATTACTGTCATTGATCGACCTGGTAAAGAAAACTTAGTAGCGGATTTTCTTTCTCATATACAACACGATAATGATACTAAACCTATTGATGATACTTTTCCTGACGAACATATGTTTGTTGTATCTGTTCAAACCCCTTGGTTTGCTGATATTGTAGACTATCTAGCAACTGGAAAAGTACCACACCATTTGGCTCCATACGAGAAACGCCACATAATACTACAAAGCTCTAACTATTCCTGGATTGACAATGTCCTCTTTCGCACTATGCCAGATCTTATTATTAGAATATGTGTACAGGAGGATGAAATGAGAGACATCCTCCGAGCATGCCATGATGGACCATGTGGAGGACACTTTTATGATAAATGGACAACATACAAAGTACTGCACTCTGGTTATTATTGGCCAAGCATTTTTAAGGATGCTGCTAAGTATGTTAAAGGATGTGATAGTTGTCAAAGAATGGGTAGACCCACGACATTAGACCAAATGCATTTACAACCTCGGGTCATGATTGATCCTTTTGAAAAATGGGCTCTTGATTTTGTAGGACCAATCTCTCCCATGTCTCGTAAAAAGAAATATATATTGGTTTGCATAGATTATGTTACCAAATGTGTAGAAGTTAAAGCTTTGTTTAGGGCTATAGAGAAATCTGTACTAGAATTCATATATGAAGAAATATTTACCCAATTTGGTGTACCTAGAGAAATTGTCACAGACCAAGGTACTCAATTCACTTCCAAATTAATTCAAGAGCTCACTACGAAGTATGGTATCCGACATTGCAAGTATTCACCTTTCCATTCCAGTCTAATGGCCAGGTAGAATCAACTAATAAAGTATTAGAAGCTATTTTAACCAAGACAATTCACTTACATCATAAGGATTGGGTGAATAGACTTCCAAAGGATTTATGGGCCTATAGGATAACATGGAGAAATACTACCGGACATACCCCCTATGAGTCAGTATATGAAAAAAAGTCCTTTTACCTATTGAATTTCAAGTTAAAACATTTTGTATGGCAATACAGTTAGGTATGGATTTGGATGAAGCACAAAAACAGTGAATCCTACAGATTAATGAACTAGATGAAATTATACATGATGCGCTCCAAAGAACCATGGTAATACAGAATCGACAGAAGCAATGGCATGATAAATTTATCAAGAAAAAGCAATTTAATGTCGGAGATTGGGAATTACTATTCGATTCACGGTTTAAAAACTTTAAAGGAAAATTAACTACCTGCTGTTTGGGCCCTTATGAAGTAGTTACAGCTTTTGAGAATGGATCAATAAAATTTAAAACAATTGATGGCTCAGAAGTTTCTTTTATAGTGAATGGACATAGACTTATGATTTACCAGCAACCAACATCTAGATAGGACTTTGTACAAAATGTTTTACAGCACAGAGAAATGGAATTGATTGAAGAGGAAGTTATTCATCCTCCTCCTGATCTGTGAAATCATTTTGGGTTATCATCACTTGTATATATGTAGATATGTTTTTGCTTCTATGAATAAATAAGATTTACTTCTGATAAAATAAATTACATGTGACTCTTTTGCTTTCTATGTTTTTATGAATAAATTGAATCATCTAACAAGTGGTTTTATAGTTTGATCATGGATAATTTATCTCTATAAGATGCTCATGAAGTATTATCTGGAAAAGGTAATTACACTCGTAAGGTATCTTAACTTTTCTTAATTTGCAGTTTGTAGTGACAATTAAGGATAACTCCTTGCATATCATTCTTAACCGCTCCTTTTATGATTCAGATAGTTTCTGATATGTTGATTCAGAAATGTATATTTCTAATTTGTTATTTTGAAAGGTGTTTGATAAGACCTATTTTCATTATCATTCATCATGTGCCTATGGATTACTAGTTCATCCGATGCTTGTTATCAAAACTTGTCTCTCAAATATCTCTTTGTGAGAACTCGAGAGTAGGTGGAATTTAGAAATGGAATTGACTGAAGAGGAATTTATTCCTCCTCCTCTTGATCCGTTAAATCATTTTGGGTTATCATCACTTGTATATATGTAGATATTTTTTTGCTTCTATGAATAAATAAGAGTCACTTCTGATAAAATAAATTACATGCGACTCTTTTGCTTTCTATGTTTTTATGAATAAATTGAATCATCTAACAAGTGGTTTTGCAGTTTGATCATGGATAATTTATCTCTATAAGTAGCTCATGAATTATTATCTAGAAAAGGTAATTACACTCGTAAGGTATTTTAACTTTTCTTAATTTGCAGTTTGTAGTGACAATTAAGGATAACTCATTGCATATCATTCTTAACCGCTCCTTTTATGATTCAGATAGTTTAAGATGTGTTGATTCAGACATGTATATTTATGATTTGTTATTTCAAACAGTGCTTGATAAGACCTATTTTCATTATCATTCATCTTGTGCCTATGGATTACTAGTTCATCCTATACTTGTTATCAAAAATTGCCTCTCAAATATCACTTTGTGATAACTCAAGAGTAGGTGGAATTTTTACCTGTGGGGAACATTACTTATCTCTTCTGAAAAGGATGGATTCCAAGGTCAAAGAACAAGTTTAAGTTATTCTCTTTTGATGTGATTTATGATTAAAGCCAGTCTGAAAAACTATTTGTATGTTTATTATGTAAAATTGAATTATGTGTTTTAGCATGGCTTAACACGCTCTAGTACCAATCGGCTTCCATATATTTAATATCATTATACAAGGCAAACCCACCAGGGTACTGAATAGGCTCACTCGCAGTGGGTCAATGCTGTGTAACAACTTAAAACCAGGAAGCTCGATAAATGAAATTAAAACCGTAGGGGTACTAAACAGGCTCACTAGCAGCGGGACTATACTTGCATGGTACCAAGATAAACCCGCTGGGGTACTGAACAGAATCGCTGGAAGTGGGGAAATATCGGGTAAAGAGGTCTGGTTAATGCACTACTATTCACATGATTCGTAAAATAATGATCATATACATGAAAATTTTAAAAAATAATATTATTATAAATAAAATGTTAAGGCCCATTATCTTTACTGTCACTTGAGAATCGTTGTAAGGTGGGCTTGGACCTGTCCATCTAATTCAATCAATACCTAGGATGTTATTATCCTAGAAATGGGACCCATAGTTACGTCTCTCACACACTCTGGGGTAAACTCAAAGTATTTTATGATGACAAGATATATTTACAATGAGGCATAGATGCCTAGATTTTCCTATGGCATTCTTTTGATTATATTATTGTCTCTTTATATGGTCTTTCTAAGCACTTTTATTTTTCATAAATATACATCTCTAAATCACTTTCCTTTACTAGTCAATTTTTCTTTTCTTTATAAAACAATAACATCATACTCGCACTTTAGGAAGATTTGGAACAAAATATTTGTCTGCTTTTATCTTTTTATGACAAAATTGCTTATCTTTGACAAATGTTAAAGTGTTTTCAGGTTATAGCATGAAGCATGTTTTTACAAAAAAAAACAATCAATCAATATGAAGGATTTGATGGAAGACTTTACGAAGGATTTGAATAATGTTTCAGATGATGGTCTAATCGAGATATTGTGGTATTATAGCATGAATGATTAAAATTTGTCAAATTTTGTTTTTGAACATAGTTATATTTTTGTATGGATGCTTTGACCTTAAAATTTCTTTTGTTATCATTTTACTATTAGCATCTTTTTATTTAAATATACATGAAAACTATTTTTCTTGTTAACTAAGAATGTTATTTATGCATTTGTGATATATGTTAAAGCTTTCCAAAGTATTACTTTGGACATGGTTGAACTAATTATAAACTTTATAAATTTATTTATCAAACGCATATGCTTGTTAAATGAAACATATCTTGAATTTTTCTATAATAGCATGGTCTCTTAAGAAATCCAAATCTTTTACTATTCCATCATTTTTTTTACGACTGGTAAAATATTTTCTATTTTGACATAAAATAAATATTCTTTTATAAGATTAAAGTTTAAATTATTCCCTTCATTTGTTAAGTAGAAGGCAGTTACTAGCGCAACTTTGCCTTCTTCCTTAATCATTTTCTTTTTGCTTAGTGCAACCTGGCATTTCTCTAGTTTGGGGGAATGTTGAGCATCATTTTATTATCATTTTTGGCAATTAAATAACACATTTAAACACATATTTTATTATTTTTAGTATATTTTATGTCATGCAGATCCTTATTTCAGCACAAGGTAAGAACAAATTTGATGTTATTTCAACTTTGGTTATTAATATCATTTTTATGATTTTATTAACTCAAAATTATATTTCTTAAAGCATATTTAATGTATTATTTGATATGTATATTTGTTTGCATATTTTATAGTTCGTTTGGGCAAATTAACACCAAAACGCATTCAACCTTCCTTTCGCACAATAAGTCCATCTCACAATCCAGCTTGCCGCTCAACTCGTCACCCAGCCGTCGCGCAAAATTCGCTGGTGGTTTGCCATGTTTTCCCTAGATCGACGCACCATATATCTAGCTCATGGTTCAGTGTTTCGTTCAGCTCGCCCATCAGCTTGCGCGCTATCCATAACTAGTTTTGGGCAACACGAAATATCCTGCAACCAAACTGATCATCCATGCGTCTGGGTAATAAATCCATGTTCTGGATAGCACACCATCTTGCAATATCCTTATTTCACCACCTAGCTTCTCACTATCCATGTGATTCAAAGGGATAGAACATTTTGCGTTCTAGAAGACCGACTGTGTCGCTGCCCTTGCCCTCCACAACACCACCATTCCACATGCTCATACTGATGAGCGGCCTGCGTTCTAGAAACCTGCTGCTGTGTACAATCATACGCTCAACACCAGCCCATCAACCATGCTAAGGAATGGATTGACGCCACACTGAAGAGGATCTACCCATGTGAAAGGAGGAATATCACGCCATGCTCACGCTGAAGAAGGAAGACTTTCATGCGCTGGCATGAAATTAGTTATGTGCCTTTAAATATTGACTAAAATTAGAGAGCAGATGACCTTTGCAGGTCGACTTGCTCATCTCTCATGTAAACTATATATATCAATCTCTAAATATAGAGTAGAATTATTCAGGAGACTTAGAGAAGTATTTTGTTAAGTAGTTCATAGTTTTCACTCTAATTTCGTTTCTGAATTTGAATAAAGAGTTGTATGCATTTTTGTTGAATATTGCATTTGAGTATGAGTTAGTAGACATCACCCCTGATTGTTGAGAGGGACCCTCATCAACCAGAGGTTCATTTCTTTGTTTAATTCAGTTCTTTCTTTTTTGTTTTAGCTAGTCTAGTTTAATTTCGAGTTTGTTTTCATTAGATAATAGTAAATGCTATTTTATTTCCTGTATTGTATTAGCTTAGTTTTATTTCAGTAGTTAAACAAGTAGATGCGCACATAGCTTTGCTTTCAGTAATTTGTTTCCAATAATTTGCTTTCAGTTATTTGCTTTTAGTTATTTTATTTACAGTCATTTCATTTCAATATTGTTTTCAACCTTTATTTCCAAACTTATAAAATAGTTTGCTTCCATTTGAATTTAGTCTTGTTTATTTATTTCCTGTTATGAATTTGCTTATATGACATAGTTTGTTTTCATTTAGATTTAGTTTTGTTTATTTATTTCCTGCCATGAATTTGCTTAAGTTAATTTCCAGTCTGTTTAAATTAATTTCTATCTTATTAATTAGTTTAATATGCAATTCTTTATTTTTGTTTAAGAGTTAGTTTGAAGTTAATTTGCTGATTAAATAGGTTTGTTTATTGATTCCATGCATTAGGTTTAGATCTGCATAACTTCAGCTGAAGAATTAGTTCGTTTAGGTTAGTTTTTACCATTTTCAATTGTACGGATTGCCATTTGGATCGTCTGTCCAGTCTGCCATTTAGCCACCCCTTACAGACCTACTGTTAAGTCTGTCATTTAACCCTCAGATTGTTTCTAGCTTTTTTTTGTCAATATTTGGATCATGTTTGTAGTTGGTAGTTTTATTTAAGCATTACCATTACAGTTTTACTGTTTTAGGTTATTGATTAAGGTTTTATTATTCTTCTTTTATTTTCTTTTCACCTTAAATTAAATATGGATTAAAATGTTCTTATTTCTTAAATATTAAACACTGATTTTGTTTTACTGTTGTTTTATGTCATGGTTATTTTTTTTGCATATAGAGTTTAGGGTTAGATGTATTACTTTTAAGAGGAAGTTAGATTATTTATAATCATAGGAATCATTCTTGTTTTTGGTATGTATTTATTGAAGAATAGAGTTTAAATATCTTTATTAAGTTTTCTACTTGCTTCTTTCCAAGTCTTATCTTTTAAGTTTTCTACTCGCTTTTTCAGTTTTCTATTTTTGTAAGATAAGTTGTCTTTTTACCCCAGCTTTCTGCTTAAGGAGTAGTTGGTTATTTGTCAGTTCAGTTGTTATAATTATTTTTTATGTATGAGTTAGTGTCTGAAGTTATAAGTATTATTGTTAATATCTTTCTTTTAGTAGCTGTTTAAAATTTGATACTCCAGTCCATTCCGATTATTCAAATAATCTTAGGAGTTTGACTCGATTTTTCATTTTGAAAGATCTTTCAATATTTTGTTTGTTAAAATATCTTCACAACAACCTAGGAGCCTTTTTACCTTTGCATATATTTTGTATCAACTCTAATCCTACCAACCCTGATCGAGAATTAAATATTAGGTTTATTTAAGATAGTAGAACACATACCCAACAATCGAGAAAAGATGGAAATTGTGGTCCCGCATCTCGCATCTCGCATGCGGAATATACCGTTGCATAAAGGAAAGTTGTGGAAGTGGATATCTATGAAGCCACATCCTGCATCCCTCATTCCGCATCCTGCATCCGGCAAGTTGCAGAAGGAAAAATTACGGAGAACAAGATTTACTGAATGTCGCTTCTGCATCCTGCATCCCGCATCTCGTAAGTTTCAGAATGGAAAGTTGCGGAAAGAGATTTATGTGAAACTTCAACCTGCTAATAGAAATCATGGATTGATTTGAACATTTATGCCATCACCAATCCGACCAATCTAAGCCCCATAATGAAACTTAGAAATACATTGAAAGTAAACATACAGAGATGCATACAAATGCAATTATATAGTGGAAGCAATGCATCAATTCAACACATTAATAATTTTCATCATATTTCATTGAGAAAATACAAATTCAGAGATTAACATAGACCATAACACTTATCTTTGAAAGAATTTAGTCCCGCAACTAGCTATGTTGCTGCAATGTTCCACCCAACCATAGGCCAGTGTGCTCCTTATTCTCTCAGCATCAATGCCACCCCTGAGATGGGCATGATTTCCACAAGGAACTAGGTGACATAGACTCACACACAAAAAGGCTATACACCCACAATCAAGCCAATAATCACATCCAAACACAGTAAACCCAATAACATGTGGGTTCTTAGACTTACTCAGCCAAGCCAACACAAGGATGCACTACACAGCAAAAGACAAGTTCTGGGTATGGACAAAACATCCTAGGAACCCAAAATCGAATATGGAAAACGGGGAAAACAACCCAAGTGACCCAAATCATTCATAAAGTGTTGGATGACCTTCCAAATGAAAAAACAACCACTATTCACACCCAAATCATTCAGAACAAATGAAGAAGTCCTACACAGCAATTACAAGTTCTGGGATTGAAGGAAAACATCATGTAAGCCAAAAAAAACAATGGAAATCAGGGAACTACAACCCTATGACCAAAATTGACTTCATGGAATGTTCAATAGCTTCACGTGGGTGAATATGGCTTAGCAACCACTCTGAAATTGTGGTTTCCTCTTCAATCTGCTGGGCACTACCTAAAACAATTCTCCAGCCATGGGAGAATGAAAACAAATGAAAAATTGTGTCAGGGAAAAAATAGAGGATGTAGGACTGAGAAGAAGAGCCACCAGTTGTGTGAGTGCTCCCATGAATAAAGTATGGATGATCAAAACATCCCATCGCTCCCCAAAACATGGGGGGAGATGAAAACGTGAATGGATGAGGGAATGGGTATATGTTTTTGGGTGTTTTCTTTCTACACATGTATTTTCCTCAATGGATCAAGTTCTAAATAACTTCCCCTTTCTATTCCTTTTGAAATCATGCCCCCATATCTTTAACGTTGCAGTACATAGCTAGTTGTGGTATTCTATTAATTGCATAATTACATGATATTCACAAGTATATATTTTGTTCTTAAATTAGCACCATAAACCGTAGGCATCAACCTTGATCCTCTATACACAAAAAATTAATGAATGGCAGGGCCTTGGCCTTGAGCTCCTTTCCATGATTCCATAAAATATTTACAACATGTACAATTAAAATACCACGGGTCAAAACCGGGGTGTTACATTCCCCTCCCCCTTCAATAGAACTGGCCTTAGTGCTTTACAATAATTTAACAATTGCTACACTGGCACCACCGTCGATGCTATGTAAATTTGAACCAAAAAGGATGTGCCAATCATATGGCATCCTCCAGCTCCCATGTAGCCTCATTGGAATCGTGGTGCTCATTCTGCATTTTCACTTGTCCAATGGTACGATATGGAACTCCTCCTAGGTCCCAGTAAGTGGTTTTCTTGCACACGAACTCCTCCAAATCCTTGATTGTATGCATCAACACACATCACCAAACCTTTCCCTAGTCTTGGAGAATCCCTCTCCATAGCTTGGAGCATTTCCAATGTCTTTGGAAACCAGAAATACCTATGCTCAAGCACCAAGAAATGAGTCAATTCCCATGTCAGTATTCACAATATTTTCCAAAATCATAGATGAATCACATGCATATGTACAAAAACTTGTCAAGTGAACCAAATACTCATCTGCATAAGTCACTTCTTTTGGTTCCACCGGTATCCGAATTGGATTTATACAACCATGGCATTCACAACCTTGTCCCCACCCCATACCTAGGTCTGCATTAAAGGGTATCCATATTTATGCAAGCCTCGAATCACCTGAAAATACCTCTCAACCAAGGTTTGACAGCTCTATTCTTGAGCCCAATACCTCTTCGGGTGCTTCAATAGTAGTTCTATTCAAGAGCCTACACCTCCTGTAGTTGCTTATCAAGATCAGGTGCTTCCTTTCTGAACACCACAATGAATTCAATTCATATGTTATATTCATTCCTACAGGATGCAATCTATAACACAATTTTCAAAACCATGGTTGCATCATATGCTCATATATATTAAAAAAAACAATAACAACAAAAGGTTGATAAGTAAACCAAATACGTATATGTATAACATATCTCAATCGAAACCTAGTAGCCCTGGTCTAGAGCCTAACACCTCTTTGGGTGCTTAATGGAAGCTCTGGCTTAAGATCCTAGCACCTCCTCAAGTGCTCGCCAAGATCAGGCACTTCCTTTCCAGGCACCATAATAGATTAATTCTCATGTCAGATTCATTTTCGCAAGATTTATTTCTTAACAAGATTTTCAAAATATGAGCTGAATCATTATGTACATGTGTAATTACAGAAAATAAACTAGGATTTGCCGAGTAATCCAATACTTATCTGTATAGCATCTCTCAACCGAGATTCGATCAGCCCTGCTTTAAAGCCCAACACCTTCTTGGGTGCTTAATGACAGCTCTAGCTTAACAGCATAGAACCTCCTCCAAGTGCTTACCAATGCTCAACTGCTTACTTTCTAGACATCATAATACCTAGGGTTTATTCTCTTCATCGAGCCCCCACTCTAGTGATAGTCCCCTTATGGCATGAATGTGTGTAGAAAGAAGTATAACTAGATGTATTACACCTTGGGCACCCCCAATGTTGCATACTGGTTTCTAGCTAGCAGGGGGGGTGAGGATATGTACTCTCATACATTCTTCCAAAGGAGTCATCTTTCTCAAATGCATCGTCCTGAGAGCTATGTACCTCAGGGACGGACCACCATCATCTCACCTGCATTACATACAAGCATGCAGTTTATATGAGATGCCATTATAAAAATAATTGCAAGTATAGGTTTTCAAACCTATTCCAAGCACATTCCTATGTATCCAAGTACATCCTCTTGAGGAGCCATGTACAACCAATACATGTTTTCATCATCTCACCCACATTACATACAAGCACTCAATTTATATGAGATGTCATCATAAAAATTTAATCATAGACTTTCAAATCTATTTCATGCCTAGATAATTTCAAATTATCAAATGATCAATAACATTGATAGTCAAATCAAAATTTGAATTCATAATTTTTCTTCCCACAGAAAAATCAGATTTTGCAACCATGAACTCATCCTTATATTGTTTGTCTTTTGCAAGTGGGGAGTACTCATCCCTAACATACACATGGTGCCCAAAAACCTGGACATTCACATATAACATGTCATCTTGACACCATTTTAGATAAGCCAAATAGATAATAATATTTAATTAATAATCATCCGCAAAATTTAAAATCAGAAGTTTAAAATTTCTTATGTTCAAAAGTTAAATTTCAGTTATGAGATCCTTCTCCTTGCACATGGTCGTTTCCTACCTTGTTTTTAGTGGATACAACCAGACTGCTCTACTCAATTCATTCTACCTACAATATTCATGAAGGGCCATTTCCTCATCGTACCACAAGTTCACCCGTAAGATTCCTCATCCCATACATAGACTCAATTTTTCCTGCAAAATATTCTTCAGTGAACCTCCTGTAGTATCCTGCAAGTCCCACCAAATATTTTACATATGTTAATATTCTTGGAGAAGGCCAACTTCTCATGGCCTCAATATTTTCAAGGTCTACAGATATCCCTTTATCTGAGATAATGTGACCCAAATAATAAATTCCATCTTTGTATAAGTCATAGTTGCTCATCCTTGCATACAATTGATGCTTTATTAGAAATTTCAAGGGCATCCTCAATTGTTCCACATGTTTTCCCTCATCCTTTGAATAAATAGGAATGTCATCAAGGAAGACAAGAACATACTTTCCCAAGTACCTACTGAAAACATTATTCCTGAGGCATATAAACGTATTTGGTGCATTTGTGAAACCAAATGGTACCATTTCCAACTCATAAGATCCATACCCTACTCTGAAGGTTGTCCTATGGACATCTTCATCCTTGATACTTACCTAATGGTAATCAGATCCCAAGTCAATCTTGGAAAATACCTTTTCTTCTCTCATTTGATCAAAGAGGTCATCAATCCTAGGCAAAGGATACTTTTTTTTCATAGTGACTTTGTTTAACTATATGTAACCAATACACAACCAGAGTGTATCATATTTCTCCTTCTCAAACCAAACTGGTGCTCCCCACAGGGACACACTTGGCCTGAGATGTTTCTTTTCCCACAACTCTTGCAATTGCATTTTTAGCTCTAGTATTTCTGGTAGGATCTTCCTATAGGGTGTCTGGGGCACTGGTGCTGCTCCATGAACAAGATCAAAGGTAATATTAATGTCCTTATTTGGAGGAATACCTAGAATTTCAATAGGAAAAACATTCCTGAATTCCTGTAGCATATGAAATCCCTCCAACCTAGGAGTATCATACTCTACTACCTCCAAAACACGAGCTGCATACACTCTACAACCTTTCCCATAGAACTTCTTCAGCTACATTATTGAATACTTCCCTCTAGAGATCACTTCTGGAAATCCTTTCAGAACCCTTAGGTTGCCTTTGTCATCCAAGCACTCAAAAGTCTTCTTGTAACAATTAATCTTTGCTCTATATGCTTCCAACCAATCCATTCCAATGAGGACATCATATGATCCAAGTGGTAGAACATTCAGATCTGCACATGTGACTAACCCATCCATGACCAATGGACATTTAATTACCACCTCACTGACCTTCTTCTTGATTCTAGTTCCTAGTTGGACTAACCATGATCTTCTATGCTTTGACTTCTTTAGAGTGAACATCTCAATAAGTCTAGGAGTGATATAGTTGTGAGTCAATCTAGGGTCAATCAAAATAGAAATAGTCTATTCAATTATCTCACCCTTAACTTCCACCATAGTTGAGTTATGACCTTCCTAGTGGTCTTCTAACACTGCACAAATTTTAGGAATGATCCCTACTTCCTGACCCATAGTTTCAGCTTCTTGGATGCTAGGGACTTGACCCTCATTCTTATTCTCAAGTGGACAATTCCTTCACAAATGGGGTCCTTCACATACCCAACATTTGAGTGGTTCCTTTAGCTTTTCCCTCATCACTTTGGCCGACTCAATCACAACTTGTAATCGCTGCCTTTGTTGCTTTAGGAGATGAGAAGGTTTAAAACCTTTCTTCCTTGGGTTAAGCTTCTCATTATTCTCGTGGGAATTTATCTTACTCCCTTGTATCTCTGTTACATATTCCCATATTTTATCTGCTTTTGGAGATCTTCCAAACTCTATAGCATGGTTGTAGTCAGTTGGTTTTGCTCTACCAAATCCTTGACCAACCTTTTATTTTATCCTTTGCAATCCTGCAACTCTTCCCTTAGGATTCTTATAGTAGCTACAGCATATGGGGAACTCTCTTGTTCCCACTTCCCAACAGCTTCAGTTCCATGACCTTGGACATTGTAAGCTAGCCTTCCATGCCCTTCCCCATGTGGAAAAACCCTACACAAATGGGGTCCTCCACATCTCCAGCCTTGGAGTGGCTTTCTTCCCTCTTGTGGGTCTCTTGGATTCCCCCCCATAGCATATTTCCCGTGTCCACAGGGATCTTATGCATCATCCATGTTATTAATCTTCTTGGTGTCGATCTTCTTTGACCCTCTGTGACAAACCAAGATCAACTTTTCAATATGCATTATGACTCTACAGAATGTCTTAACCAAAACATTTGTTAGATAATCTCATAAATCAAAAGAAATTACTTACCAATTACTTATTGTAGGCATGATCGGTCAAGATTATAGTAGAATTCAGATCACGGTCACGGTGCATTTCGTTGGGTTGGCTAAGTTTAGCAATTCTGCTAAATAGAAATATTTCTTGCTGTATTTTTTTTCAACCAATTGCCTTTCTAACATTTATACCAATTTTGCAACCAGCGGCTCTGTTAAATCACAACCTAGTGTTCCTTTCCATTTTCGCACAATCTGGTGCACATATGCACTGCCATTTTTCATCTCTCGGGCCCTTGCAATCTGTGCTGAAATATGCTAAATTTCTCTGAACGTAGACGTGCATTTATCATGGCCCCTTTGAGGCTCAAATACACAACATGAGCTATGTTAACTATTCAACTTGGCCCATTTATTCCCTAGTGCTGCAACCAATAGCTCTGATACCACTCTGTCACATACCCGTACCCTAATTATCATGCGGAATTAAAAATTTCCTAGGAAACCTATATCGTTCTTTGATACACAAGGCATGGATGTGAAACACTACTCAACATTCAAGTTCTAATACCACACTGTCACATCCCCTCTTGTCCACAATTCAGCAATTCAACAATCTATGAAGGCAGATCTCATAGGAGATTGAACGAAAGGGAAAAATCGCGACAGAAAATGATGGTCACAATCTGTTCTGCATATGGGAATAGATCAATAGCTGAGAATCAACCCACAAGAATCATCGATGTAGGAATCTTGATTTTGCGGAATCGGGAAAAGATAGAAATTGTGGTCCTGCATCCTGTATGCGAATATACCATTGTGGAAAGGAAAGTTGTAGAAGTGGATATCTGTGAAGCCGCATCCCACATCCTGTATTCTGCATCTCGCAAGTTGTGGAATGAAAGTTGCAGAAGGAAAAATTGTGGAGAATAGGATTTACTGAATGTCGCTTCCGCATACCGCATCCCACAAGTTGTAGAAAGGCAAGTTGCGGAAATATATTTTTGCGGAACTTCAACCCGCTAATAGAAATCTTGGACCGATTTGATCATTCAGGCCATCGCCAATCTAGCCAATCTAAGCCCCATAACAAAACTTAGAAATACATTGAAAGTAAACATACACAGATGCATACAAATGTAATTGAACAACAAAATCAAAGCATCAATTCAACACGTTAAGCATGTTCATCATATTTCATTGAGAAAATACAAATGCAGAGATTAACATAGACAAGAACACTTATCTTGTTGATGTATTTGTAACTTCGGAATGTATTCATCTATGTATCTTATGTATTGTAACCCGATGTTTATTTTGGGCTGTATCTATAATATAATTGAGTCATATTGTCATGCCCCGATGTTCCAATCGGGAGGATCAATAATGTTAAAAGTCATGTCAAGTCATAGTGGGTAACCCTCCAATTGTCTAAGGGTTAAAGTCCCCGCAGTTCTGGGGCACTAGGCTTATTAGACACTCCTAGTAGAGGTCGGCCCTGGTAGGTTTTTAGTCATGTCGGGATTAGTATAAATAGAGAACTGGAGTCTCTATTTATCACACAACTCATCCACACTCAAGTATAGCGTATAGTTGAGGAAGGAGAAGATACTGGGGCTAGACAAGAAGAATATTACTGATGTTGGGATATCACTTACTGTTTTGGGCTTTTACTATTTTATTGTTGATTCTATCTCTAAGGAAGTTGCGGGCTTTTCTCCTTTATGGTTTCCCTGAGGAAAACACTGTGTTCATTGTCTCTTGTGTTTTGATTGTTGTGCTTGTTATTCTCTCAATAAATATCCTAACATAATGCTAGTTTAATGTTGAAAAACTAACATGGTATCAGAGCTAACCTGAGATGAAGACATTGTGCAGCTACGGGAACTAGGGATTCCTAGTTTGTGGATATTCCTCCATAGATTTTCAGCAAAAGTAAGGTGGAATAACTCTCCTCCTTAGGGCGCATATTTCTGTCGAAGAAGAATCCAATTCTGAGGTTTTTCAATTTTGGACCTGTCACTGCTGCCGAAAATTGGGGCTTTTCATAGAAGAGGAATTTTTCAGTGAGCCCAGGCCTGGATTGATCTCCTCCCCAAAATCGAAGTTAGGGACAAGTTTCAAGGAATTTGGGTGGATAGAACTCTGGAAAATAAAAACCCTAATTTGCTCCTGAACTAGCTCTACAGGATTTCAGCTCAAGTTTCAGATCCGACATCTTGAACCTGGTAAGATCTAAAATCCTTTGTATTTCCATTTGGGGTTCTTTGCTAAGATGTCTCATCATACCAAGCTTGATGAAAAGCTTGAGGAAGCTGATAACTTTTGAGCCTCGAAGTATAGGATCTCCCTGGTCCTGGAAGAGAATGAATTAGACTCCTACATTCATGAGGAGGTTCCAGTTCTAGAGGGAGATGAGGCAAAGGCCTTACATAAGAAGAAGATGGTTATGGCAAAGAGGATCATTGCTAACTCTATCAAGTATCACCTTATCCCACAGCTGTCCTCTCTCAAGACACCTAAAGCTATCTTTGATTCCCTAACCAAATTGTTTGAAGGGAAGAACATAAACTGGAAAATGACTTTGAGGAATCAACTGAAGAATGTGAAGATTCAGAATGTAGAGACTATCTAGTCATACTTCACAAGGGTTTCTCAGATCAAGGAACAATTAGAATCTGTTGATGAAGAAGTGGAAAATGCAGAGATTGTGATGACTACTTTGAATGGCCTTCCTAGGTCATGGGATCTTTTCATCCAAGGAATCTGTGCTAGAAAGAAGCTAGTCAAGTTCAGCAGACTATGGGAAGAATGCTCTCAATAAGAAGCTTGGATAGCATCTCAAGAAGAGAAAATGGGAAATGAAGATTAAGCTCTCGTAGTTCACTCCAAGATAGGCAGAAGAAAAACTCATCATTTCAAAGGTAAGAATCCTCATCATAGAGATAACAATATAAAGGACCCATCTAGATTAAGATGTTATACATGTGATGAAATAGGACACTTTTCAAAAGACTGTCCTAAGAACAAGGTCCACTCTCATAAGAAGGAGGGGAACAAAAGAAGACATCATGCTCATGCTACAGAGGATGATGAACCATCCAAGAAGAGATCCAGATATGAAAGTGAAGATTCTTCAAGCGAAGATGAATATGTTTTGATCCTTGCTCTCACAGGTAACATTACTCATGGTAGTGATGATTGGCTTATAGACAGTGGGGCTTCCAAACATATGAATGGATTCAAGGAATCCTTTGTGAGACTGTCAGAACATGAATCACCTCACAAGGTGAAGCTAGGAGATGACTACCAATATCCAATAAAAGGTAGTGGAGAATCTTCATATAAACTAGACTCTGGTAAGTCTCTAACAATGAAAGAAGTATTGTTTGTGCCAGGACTCAAGAAGAACCTTCTCTCCATATCAGCATTAGATGCAAAAGGAATGAGAGTTGCATTCATAGATGGTCAAGTCATCATGTGGCCAAGAGGAAAGACTATCGATGATGCAATGGTGATTGGAGAACAAGAAGGAGGATTGTACAAATTGAAGGGCCATCTATAACAAGCCTTGATCCATGACATAGTAGAGCCAAATGAGCTTTGGCATAGAAAGCTTGCACATGTGCATTACAGAGCACTACCTATTGCAAGCAAAGTTGTTGAAGGTCTTCCAGAATTCCAATCAAAACATGACGGGGTCTACAAAGGATGTGCGAGAGGAAAGAATAGAAAGAAGACATTTCCCAGCAGAGAAAGAAAATCCAAAGACATACTAGAAACCATCCACTTCAATGTATGCGGCCCGATATCATCAAACTCACTAAGAGGGTATGCATACTATGTTTCTTTTATTGATGATTCTTCTAGGAAGACATGGGTTTACTTCATGAAGAACAAAGATGAAGTATTCAACAAATTCAAGGAATTCAAAGTCTTGATTGAGAGCCACACTTAAAAGAAGATCAATACTTTTCTATCAGATAATGGTAGAGAATTCACTTCGAAATAATTCAAAGAGCTATGCAAAGAATCAGGAATTAAGAGGGAGTTGTCCACTCCTTATAATCCACAATAGAATGGGATTGCGGAATGGAAGAAAAGAACTATCATGGAAGCTGCAAGAGCCATGCTTCATGATCAAGATCTTCCTATCAATGTTTGGGTGGAAGCTGACAAAACAATGGTGTATGTACAGAACCGTACTCCACATAGAGTACTTGAGAACAAGACTCCTGAAGAAGTATTCTCCAGCAAGAAACCAAAAGTCAGCCATCTTAGAATATTCGGCTTCCTTGTGTACATACACATTCCAAAAGAGAAGAGAAAAAAATTAGATCCTTCAGGAAAGAAGGGTATATTTGTGGGATACTCTAAAAGCTCGAAGGCTTACAGATTATATTTCCCAGGATACAAGAATATGGACATCAGCAGGGATGTGACATTTGATGAAGACACAGCTTACAACAAATCCAGAAAGAGACCTGCTGAAGAACCTGATGAAGTAGAAGCACCCAGAATTCATGATACAACCATGAATGAAGAAGATCAAGAAGAAGATCAAGATTTCAAACAACCACAAAGGCCTGTAGATCTATCTCTGGAGAATAATCCTCATAAGAGGAAACCTACTTGGGTACGTGAACTTATCCAAGGTGTGGAAAGATATGGGGCTCCAGAAAATAATCACAGAGAAAGAAAGAGGACTAGATCCTGCTCCAAGTATGTAGCCTTACTATGTGATTTTATTGATAAAGAACCTTCCAGTTATGAAGAAGCGGCGAAATGGAAAGAATGGAAGGATGCTATGATCGAAGAATACCAATCGATCATGAAGAATGATGTTTGGGATGTTGTTCCAAGACCAAATGGGAAGTTAGTTGTAACATCCAAATGGATCTACAAGATCAAGCATGCTGCAGATGGTAGCATTGAGAAATATAAAGCAATATTTGTAGCTCGGGGTTTCTCTCAGAAAGAAAGAATAGAATATGAAGAAACCTTTGCACCTGTAGCCAGATACACTTCCATCAGATTAGTACTTTCTCTAGCTACAGTGATGAAATGGAAGATACACCAGATTGATGTCAAGACTACTTTCTTGAATGGTGTAGTGGAAGAGGAAGTATATGTAGAACAGCCACTCGGTTTTGAGACACATGACAGGGAGTCTCATGTGTGCAGATTGAAGAAAGCCTTGTATGGTTTGAAACAGGCACCCAGGACCTGGTACGGTAGAATTGACAGCTTTCTATCTAGTTTGGGCTTTACCAAGAGTAAAGCAGATTCCAAATTTTACTACAAGGTTGAGGATGGCAACCCAGTGATGCTTATACTGTATGTAGATGATCTATTTCTGACAGGTACAGATGGGTTGATTTCTGATACAAAGAGAAAGCTTGTTGCTGAGTTCGAAATGAAGGACTTGGGGATGATGCATTACTTTCTAGGTATGGAGGTGTGGTAGAGTACAGATGGAATCTTCCTTAGACAAGGGAAGTATGCAGTAGAGATCCTGAAAAGGTTTGGGATGATGGACTGCAAGTCTATGGCCACACCTATGGCATCGAACCTGAAGTTATTGAGTGATGCTTCATTAGAATCGGTTGATGCTATGATGTATCATCAGATGATTGGATCATTGATGTACCTAACGAACACAAGACCATACATTTGCTTTGCTGTGAACACCTTGAGCTAGTTCCTGACAGATCCGAGAAATGTTCACTTGATTGATGCAAAGCATATTCTGAGGTACCTAAGGGGTACAGTTGATTATGGGCTCAAGTACGATGCAAATCACAAGTTTAACCTAGAGGGTTATGTTGATTCATATTGGGCAGGTAGTGCCATTGATAGAAAGAGAACTTTAGGGTGTTGCTTCAGTATGGGATCAGGTGTGATCTCTTGGTTTAGCAGAAAGCAATCATGTGTGGCACTGAGTACAGCTGAAGCAGAGTATGTCGTAGCTTGTTCAGCTAGTTGTGAGGCAGTATGGCTGCAAAAGCTACTGTCTGATATATTTGATATCCAATTGGATGCTACTTGTATACATTGTGATAACCAAAGTTGTGTGAAGTTGTCAGAGAATCCAGTGTTCCATGACAAGTCGAAGCACATCGAGATCAAGTATCACTATATCAAGGATATGGTGCAGAAGGGAGCAGTGAAGATCCAGTATGTTGCAATGGAGGAGCAGATAGCTGATGTGTTGATGAAGCCATTGGCTAGGGTGAAGTTTGAGTACTTCAGGGAGAATCTTGGTGTTCTCCATATCGAGGTTTCCTCCAAGGGAAAGTGATGAGTCCCATAGCCATTCAGACATGGTGAGAGGATTGGTTCCTTCCATGTTTAGATGTAAGGGATGAGCCATTCTGTCATGGTGAGAGGATTGGTTCCTTCCATAATAGATATGAGTGCTGAGATCAGTAGCCATTCTGACAAGGAGGTAAGATGTAAGGGCTGAGCCATTTTTTCATGGTGAGAGGATTGCTTCCTTCCATGTCAGATATGAGTATTGGCCATTCTATTGAGTAGGACAGATGTAAAGGAAATTGGCATTCTTTGAATGGAGCTTCCTGGTGAGGTACCAGGAACACTCAGTCTAGGACTGAGCAGCCATTCTGATGTGATAGAGGGATGTGTTCCCACTTGATCAAATGTAAGGGCTGAACCATTCTATCATGGCTAAAGGATTAAGTTCCTTCCATGTCAGATGTGAGTGTTGGCCATTCTGACGAGCAGGTCAGATGTAAGGGAAACTGCCATTCTCTACGAGAATGGAGGCACCTGGTCAGTTACCAGGTAGCTCATTCGAGGAGGACTGGGGGCCATTTAGATATGATTGTAGGATTGGTTCCTACAAGATCATATGTGAGTGCAAGCCCTTCCATCACTGTGAGCAGGATGTGCTCCCCCCTGGATGGATGTAAGTGCATATCCCTTCCATCACTGTGAGCAGGATGTGTTCCCGCCTAGATGGATGTAAGTGCAGAGCCTTTTCATCACTGTGAGCGGGATGTTTTCCCGCCTGGATGAATGTAAGTGCAGAAATATTTCATCATTATGAGCAGGATGTGTTCCAGCCTGGATGAGAGTCTTCCATCATTGTGAGAAGGATGTGTTCCACCCTGGATGGAAGTGCAAAAATCTTTCATCATTGTGAGCAGGATGTGTTCCATCCTGGATGAGAGTCTTCCATCATTCTGAGTAGGATGTGTTCCGGCCTGGATGGAAGTGCATAAATATTTCATCATTGTGAGCAGGATGTGTTCCAGCCTGGATGAAAGTGAGAAAATATTCCATCATTGTGAGTAGGATGTGTTCTATCCTGGATGGAAGTACAGAACTCTTCCATCATTGTGAGTAGGATGTGTTCCATCCTGGATGGATGTGAGTACTATGCCTTTTCTGATGAGTAGATCAGATATAAGTGCTGAAGAAGACCTACATGGAGGATAGGCCTACAACCAGCATGAAAAAGGGCTGGATATGTAGAACTTCCTGTGATGAGAAGAATCATGAGATAGCACCAGGGATGATCCAGATTGAGTGATGATCAAGATCCAGTGATGATAGCCAGTGATGATCTAGATCGAGAGATGATCGAGGTCTAGTGATGATGATCTAGCAGTGATGATCCAGATCAAGTGATGGTCGAGATCCAATGATGATCGCCAGTGATGATCCAGATCCAGTGATGATGCCTCATGATGATCCAGATCGAGAGATGATCCATATCCAGTGATGATGTCCCATGATGATCTAGATCGAGATATGATCCATATCTGATGACTTGAATATGAAGATGACTTGAAGATGAAGATGACTTAAAGACTCAGAATACTTGAGATGTGGATGACGAGATGATCCAGTTGATATAGAGAAGAAGACCGGTGCTGAAAATCATGTCGAAATAATACCTTCCTAGTTAAGAGGGAGTGTTGATGTATTTGTAACTTTGGAATGTATTCATCTATGTATCTTATGTATTATAACCCAATGTTTATTCCAGGATGTATCTATAATATAATTGAGTCATATTGTCATGCCCCGATGTTCCGATCGGGAGGATCAATCATGTAAACAAGTCATTTCAATTCATAGTGGGTAACCCTCCGATTGTCTAAGGGTTAAATTCCCCGCAGTTTCAGGGCACTAGGGTTATTAGACTCTCCCAGTATAGGTCGGCCCTGGTAGGGTTTTAGTCATGTCGAGATTAGTATAAATAGAGAACTAGAGTCTCTATTTATCACACAACTCATCCACACTCAAGTGTAGTGCATAGGTTAGGAAGGAGAAGATATTGGGGCTAGAAAAGAAGAAGATTACTTCTGTTGGGAGATCACTTACTATTTTGGGCTTTTATTGTTTTGGTGTTGATTCTATCTCTGAGGAAGTTGTGGGGTTTTCTCCTTTATGGTTTCCCCAAGGAAAACACTGTGTTCATTGTCTTTTGTGTTTTGATTGCTGTGCTTGTTATTCTCTCAGTAAAGATCCTAACATAATGCTAGCTTAATGTTGAAAAACTAACATATCTTTGAAATAATTTTGTACCACAACCAACTATATCGTTACAACGTTCCACCAAACCATAGGCAAGTGTGCTCCTTAATCTCTTAGCATCACTACCACCCCCAATATGGGAATGATTTCCACAAGTAATTAGGGGACACAGACTCACACACAACAAGTCTATACACCCACAGTTATCCCAATAGCATATGGGTTATTGGACTTACCTAGCCAATCCAACACAAGGATGCACTATATAGCAAAAGACATGTTCTTGGTATGGACAAAACATCCTGGGATCCAAAAATCGAATATGGAAAATGGGGAAAATAACCCAAGTGACCCAAATCATTCAGAAAATGTTGGATGGCCTTCCAAAGGAAAAAATGACCTTTGGTCACACCCAAATTGTTCAAACCAAACGAAGAATTCCTACACGGAAATCACAAGTTCTGGGATTGAAGGAAAACATCATGGAAGACAAAACAACAATGGAAATTGGGGAACTCCAGCCCTATTACCAAAATTGAATTCAAAGAATGTTCAATAGCTTCACATGGGTGAATACAGTTTAGCAACCACTCCAAAATAGTGGTTCCCTCTTGAATCTATTGGGCATTGCCTAAAATGATTCTCCGGCCATGGGAGAATGAAAAAAAATGCAAAATCGTGCCGAGAAAAAAAATAGAGGATGGAGAACTGAGAAGAAGAACCACCAGCTGCATGAGTGCCCCCATTAATGAAGGATGGATGACCAAAATGTACCATCGCTCCCCAAAACATGGGGGAAGATGAAAACACAAATACATGAGGGAATGGACATATGTTTTTGGGTGTTTTATTTTGAGATGGCATTACCCATCTATAGGTCAGGCGTGACTTCCAGCTCGTGGTTTCCCAGCTTAATGGTGATTATCAAGTGTGAAACCCTACTTTACCATGTCATTTTTTATGAGTCAAGTAATTTTGAATACAGTTCATACATTCATATTTCAAGAAATCAGAACAGAATTATTGATACATATGCAAATTATATACTCAACTAGAACTTAACAAACACATTGTAAAATAAAATGTATAGACACATTTGAATCATATGTACATAACTATATATATAAGCAAAAATATGTCCATAGATATATCGAGTCTGATCTGAAGATCCTATGATAAGTACATCAAAATACAAAAATAGGATCACAATCCATAAAAAGCCTTGATCTAAGGCTGATCCTTAGCCTCCTCGGTTGTGGTGGCCTCTACATCCTCCCGGTAAAATAACATGACTCCAGTTACCCTTCTAAGAAGGTGTAACCAATATGGAGGAACCCCAACTACATGCTCATGCATCGTAATAGGGATCTGCTCTATCCCATGTCTGGGACATATTGGGTAAGCCTGACCATCTTCCCCTCCACCACACGAAGCATCGCATTATCTTGAATAATCTCCATGGGCCATAGAAAAGTCCTGGGATGTTCTTCAGGCCGCAATGGTCCAACATCTACATATAAACATAAAGAAGTTAAAACTCAAGTACAAATGTATATATAATTTTATGAATAAAATATCATAAAAATCAAATAATGAAAATATAAAAAGTAATACCTATCTCTCCCCATGCTCCTTTAGGAGGGAGGATGCATTCTAGATCACCCCTAAAATATAATACTGCATAGGGGAACTGCTCAAGAATAGGTAACTGTCTACTCCACCAGGAGTAGAAGTCACCATCATATCCACTCTAGATCCCACTGCTTCCACCTTGTCGGAGGAAAATGTCTCCACACCACGTGATCCTAGGCTCACGGGGTGGGCATGGTGGTAAAGTCACCACAGGACTGAGGGCAGGAACCCTCTCAAAGAATAATGAAACCATTATACTAGCATATCCAAATTTCTTCTTTTGACCCCTCCTGCAATTAGATAGTTGTTTCTTCATAATCGAGACTAATCCCAAACACCAATCGAATAGTCTACCTCGTATACACTCTACCACTAGTTGCATATGGGTTTATGTTTCCAAATGTAGTGCAGATGACCTTACAACTCTGACCATGGTGCTTACCACAACTTTCAGTGGAAAGATGGTAATCTGTACAATCAAGATCTGTGTCCCCATATTTTGTGTCACGGGAAAAAAATAAGTATTGACGTAATCTTACACGTTAAATGGGTCACCACCCTGGCTACTTCCCTCCAAGTTCATAGGTGTCCCCTATGAGATAATCCCATAATAAAGTAAATTTCATCTATGGTTAACTCAAATGTCTCTCCTTAGAGGTCAAATAGCCCAAGCTCATGATCCCATAAGCTCACCAATGTCTTCAGTAGATGGACTTGAGCATGCATATTCGACGTGCAGTATATTATTAACAAGTCACACCCGTGCAAAGCTTGCAAAATTATGGGATATCTCATAGTATCATGGTCCATGTCCCCATGCTCCCATTCTCTCCATTCCAACACCATGATTTCCTACCAAGTAAACATTTCCAACATTATATTCCATCAAAAGTCCATTTCATTATCAATTTTTGAAAAAAAATTAGCTTGCGCAGTACTCGCGAATGTGCTTTCTACACAATGCGTATCACTTGTGGGTTGCACTACAAGTAACCCGCAGTTAAAAGTCACACTCGCAGGTCTAATGATGGCCACCCACAATTACCCTAAGATTCACTTAGGGATGACATAAAATCACTTAAATCTCCATTAATTTTAAAATTGGAATGCATCAAATGAAAGAGGAGGGATAGAAGACCAACCTGCAACTTACGGATTTGAATTTGGTCCACCAGATTGTCCTTTGCGATCAGTTGAAGTACAGAGGTAAAATTGCTAAATATAGTTAAAAAATCCAAATGGTATGTTTTGTTTTGATTTTGAACTATTTATAGTAAAAATTTAAAAAATTTACCGATATTGTATAGTTTAAATCATTTTTTTATATATGAACTAATACCATGGATTTTTCCTAGCTACTACAGATCATGGATGATTTGGAAGTTGATTTTCGTTGTATATAGGGTAAGATTTAGTCTTTGTTGCACATGTTGCACTCATACTGCATCCTCCGTTTAACCCTAGGATCTCATTTCATCCATGGACTATGGTGTATAACCACCTTTTACCTTGTACACATCATTGTTCTTCCGTGGGTAGGGCCTCCTTTACATGGGTAACCCTAGTTTAGAATATTTACATGTCTTTATGGTACCCATGTTGCACTTGAGTTAGGTTGTGGGAGTCTTCGTAGTTTTTTTTTCATGTCAAAATGAACCTCATTTTGCATATTTTTACTAAGATACACCTATTTATAAGGCTCCCCATCCTTACGGATTTTTCTTTAGGCCCTAGTTTGACTCCTAAAAACTAGACTAGAAAACCGAGTAAACTTATTTTTTCATACTCATTAAGGTAAATTGAACGATCATCTACATTGGTGGTAGTTTATCTCTTTTTCAAACCATGTAGATTATTTATGAAAAAGGAACACTCTCTTTTCTTTGGAATTGAGAAGAGTATCTTCAGGTGTAGGGTTATCTATTTTCTGGACCTGAAGGACTAAACTTGCAGAAAAGGAACTCTTGGTATGAGCTTAGTTTTCTCTTTTTTTGCTTTGGACCCAAACATGAAAATATTTCGAACATACTTTAAGTCTTTATCATGATCGCTAAACCCTAAATAACAAAGCATCGAGTTTATTGTTGTAAGTCCCATTCCTCGTAAACAAATGGAACTTTATGAGTGGTCTTTCCTTCCTTCACACTCGTTAAACTCAGGTTATATGTTGATTTTGAAGGTGCGTTGATCTGGTTATAGTTTACCCCATTTTTTGGACCTTGTCGACTAAGTACGAAAAAGGTATACCTTAGTTCTTCAGAAGCTAATAGAGTTCTCATGTGGGTTGTTTTATAATTTTTCAGACTCAAGAGACTAACTTTATGAAAAATCACCCCCTATAATCTTCTTCGGAGTTTTCAGACTCTCAAAATTATGAAAACACCAATGAGCATCTACTAAAACAAGCTCATAAAATCCATGAATCAATGACATATCAAGCATTATTTTCTCTTCTCTTCAAGCTTGTCAAAAATGAAGAGAGACTCTAGTTGACTTTCTTGGACTCGTTAAAACTTAACAAGAAAGAAAAGGAAGAATTTCACTCTTTGGGTTATGAAGTAGTGGTAGCATGTCATCCTTGAACAAAGAAATCTTTGAAATTCCCGATACTCATTTCTCAGTTTTCCACTTCAAGTTCAGCTATCACTACGAGTTATTACTCCTCCACTTGTCCTTTATACATGGGGAATCTGATCATGTATCCTACATGACAAAAGTCTAGTTGTCTTATATGAAATTCTAAAAGATTCCTTAGGTCATCTTTGTGTCATGCTCATTATTCAAGGATCTTACCTCTATTTGATAATCTTTATTCTAATCATTATCATCTCTAAGAATTCCTTGTTTCTACCTTCCCTCGTCCAATATTCCAATTACTCTTGTGATCTGTTAAAGGATTAATTGCCTTCCTCCTTACACCATAGTTTCTCATCAACATATCCTAAAGATGAAGACCTACATTTTTGAAGATGGTACCTTAGGATTCATTATCCATATTGGTGAACTCCTTTTCTTTAGTTGTCAGCATCTCTCATTTACTGACACTCTAATGAATTCCTTCCATGTTCGAATTCAACTCGTATATTCACATGGTAGGATTTATACTGGTTATTATGAATTTGGACGAAGAAATTAGGTTACAATATCTATAACCTAAGCTGTGCAAGATGGTGTTATGTTCTGTGACACTACTTCCATATTTTTTGAATACGCATCATTGTATATTGTGGCTTTGATCCACCATTGTAATACATATGTGGACTTGTTGCCCATACTATATGATGTAATCAAAATATTGTAAAGGAGCTAGTGTTCCACTTTATTGAACATGACATCCTCAGAAATGATTTTGTACATGACTTTGATCTATCTATTTCAGGTACCTCTCTGCAGCCTTGGCAATTGAGTTCTCCAAGAATAAAGATTGTAATGTATTTTGGCCATTGCTTCCCTCTAACCTCATACATTAGGGGGCATCTTTTATCCAATGAAAAGCCACTTCTCCATCTGAGTACTGACACTCAATGTGTCGGTACACAAAAGGAAACTATGGATGGAATTTTCCAAAACCCTATATATGACTATGTTCCTTCATACATCTTGATCCTGCCATTATTTCCCATGTTTTATAAAGTCCTTAAGGTGTAATCGTGACTATTGACATTGTAGCTCGCGAACCATTCATGGGTATCCATATATACAACCCGTGATTATATTATCGGATTTTTCATTTGCGGGTTTCCTTCATAAAATTCATGGTTCACTCATGACTTGCCAGTATTAATATCCGTGATTACCCTAAGCCATAATTTTAAAAATATAAACATGATTAGTCAAGGACAGTTGGGCTCGTAATCATAGTGTTCCCAACTTCCCAAACCATATCAACCTTCGTAACTCCTCCTATTCATCAAGTATAAATAGAGGGGAGGATTTGAGGTTAAATATATATCACAAGAGAGCAAGGTTATGATGGAGGAATTCCCTTGGATATTTGGAGCAGCAGAATTCGGTTCCTTGGCTAGCAGAGAAGGACTTGTATCAGATATAGGTTGTATCTTTCATCATTGCTTATCAATAAAGAGATATTTTCTTCCAAATTGGTGCAATCGTAATATTTCATTAATCTTTTATTTGACATCTAATATTTTGCAAGAAGGAATCTATCTCTGTTGCAGGTGTGAACATCCCTTGAATGTGATGGAGCATTTGTATTGAAGGAGAAAGCTAGGACAATCCTTCATAAATAAGGTACACTAGTTTTATGCCCTATTTCTCTCTCAAATTTCTAGATAGTTGTATGTCTACAAGTTTGATTTTTGTATGTTGGTGACCCCATACCCTTAGGTCATAAGTTATATTTTCCCTGAACAATAGAACTGGTGATTACGTTGGGGAGTATAACTTTATTTGGTTCGGTTCCACAGGTTTTCCCTTCCAGTTTGCTCTGTTTGATTCTATAAGTGTTTTGCTTGGTTTTTACCTTCAGTTTTCATTGTTTAAGGTTTGGGATCCTTTAGTAATTTTTTATTATTTTGAACAAATTTGACTATAACCAGGGGTTGTCAATACATACAATCGCAAGTGCCCTATTGTATTCGTGGGTTGACTGTATATATAGTCGTGAGCCATTTGCGAGTTGTCTCGGCAACAATCACGATTTCCTATAGGTGTAAGTCAAATTTCTAGGGTTTTTCCTAGTTTTTTGCTTTCTAAATTATCAGGTGTCTATGGGATTTTGTCTTTAGCATGGTACTATTGTTGTTGGTGTATGAATTTCACTTTTGCTTGTTAATCAAGTGTTTTTTAGTAAGTTAGTTTTGAATCCTCTTTTTGTGAATGTGTTGTCTCTTTCCTTCTTGGTTGTTTGGTTTGAATGATTGTGTCTTTACAGGTTATTGGTGTTTTCTAGTGCTTTTAAGACATTCATATACCTTAGATTGCTTTTGTAGTGGTCTAGGTTAGTCATTTTTACCAATTTTTGAGCTATTGGTCTTACTGAGTCAATAGTTTTGTCCAAGTTAGGGTTTGATTCATCTTCACTTGATTTGTTGAAGATTGTTATTGTAAAGATATGACTAGTATCATTTGAATTTATATATGATCATATTGCTTAGTTTGCTTAAGGTGCATTTAATTGCATAAAAATTTTGAATTTTTTGAAAATAAAGGCAAGGAAGTTTTCTTTTTGCATAGCTTTGCACTAGTTGTTTTTCCATTATTTTATGAAAAATAAAAAATATCAAAGTCTTGTAGTTTTTGAAATTTGTTCAAAAGTTTCATTAGTTTCATTAAAAAATAAAAGAAAAAGAGCATTGTTAGTTGTATTTATTTTGAAATTTTATACATAATTTGCTTTCACATGTTGAGTCGAAAAACCATTCAGTTCCACTCCACTACCCCTGAGTAATAAATCCATTAAAAAGAACGTTTAACATAAAATTTATTAGTAATATTTCTTTTTATAGGCTTGATCATAAACTAGATTAGGCTAGGTTCTTGGACTAGGAGATTTTAACTATTCAAGAGCACTTTGATTTCAGACATAGTGGCTTATATTTAGGTAAATCCACTTCTACAACGGATCATCTAAAAATCTCCTCTAACACAGGAGTCAAGAACGAGGCCATGCAAGAAATTTAGGGCTTAGCTACCCTTCCCATGCACATCGATCATGCCAGCGACTGTTCCGTCGGACTCTCATTGTAGATTTGGTAGCCTTAGACTCTAGACACTAGGTTCTTACACAGGTGGCATTGAAAGGCTATTTCCAGTGCTCCTAGGGTGGACTTGGAAGGTAAACTCAGTTGATAACTCAGGAGGCAAGTTAGGTGATTCCATCTCTTGCACCCATATAACTCTTCACGATATGACAAGTAACCATTATTAAATCTTCACTAGTTGGATCTGGGCTCTAATCATCCCATAATTTCCTTTGGAAGTTGTGTCTTTTATATCGTGTGTATGCGATACTTAAGGAAATTTTTAGTCTGTGTTGTTTGGTTTGTTTTTGTTTAGTTGGTCTTTAGGTGTGTGAGTTAGATTTTTAGATTTGGAGGACCATCCTCTCCGTAGGTCTAGAAGGTTGAAAAACCTTCCTCTATCTTTTATAGTGGATCCCCAACCGCCACCTCAAAGGTAGAGACTTCACACAGACGGTTCCTTTGAACCAACCAATGTTAGTGGAGTTCCAGGTGAACCGGAACTTAGAATTAATCAAGAAGAAACCCCACCAGTAGAGATAGAATACTTGTAGGCTGACGAGTTTACAAGGAATTATAATACGCATCTAACTGATATGAACGATCATATGATAGTCCAAGTCCTTCCTTTCAGTTCACATGTTTCTAGTGTTTCTTTGAGTCCAGATATGTCTAGTATAAGATAGGTTATGTCTAACCCTACTTTAGCCATGTTGGCTGGTAGAGTCTCACCTCCCTTGCTGAGTGATCCAAGACCTAGTGCATCTAATACACCTCTTTCTCCAAGTTCTCAAGTGGTCAATCCCTCAACACCTTCCAATGTTATAGATCAATCTAGTGGGGTGGTCACTGGGATTCCTAGTGTACCTTTTGCTTCATCTCCTTTCATGCAGAGTGTTCAAAGTGGTCCAAGTGGGTCCACTTCATTTGTCCAGGAACTTTTGTGGAATGAAGGACATATTCCTCCATCCACACCTTACATAGGCCCATTTCCTACTTGTGTGGGTATGTCATACAGAAACCCAAACACCTTCACATGTTACAGTTTTCAGACTTCCAATCAGGTTTTGGCCAACCCTTTTGGTAGGTCTCCCTTTTCACTATTTAGTGGACGAATTCATGCTCCTATTTTTCAAACTCTAGTTTCAGATGGAATAGGACAAACCACTTATAACACACCACAAGTTAGTAATTCTCTGGTTTTCAGGTGGAACCCTTTTTCAGAATAGTGCTACGATATCACAACCAGAGGATGGGGGAAACCCGACCTTTTGTTTGAGGAGCCCTAGGGTAGGTACTTCCACACCCCAAAATCCTCAATATGAAACCCCGACTAGGAAGAAACTTCCTTTCTATGGAAATATTAAACTTGCTAGATTTTTCTAAACTAATGAATGACCCTGTGCATCACAATGTGGCATGGCCACCTATACCCATCAAACTACCCTCAGACATCCCAAACTTTGAAGGAAAAAATGGTGAGGATCTAGGTGCTCACATCACCACATTTCACCTCTAGTGCTCTTCCAAATAACAGAATGATGACTCCATTCGATTGAGGCTATTTTAGAGAAACTTAAGTCATGTAGCAGCCAAATAGTACATAGAAATTTTGTTTTATGCCTGTTATAGATTCCTTGATTTAGAAATCATGTTTGTAAATCACTTCAGCTTCCTGTTTGATATGATGTTGGTACATCTTGTTGTTGAATTTTTGACAAAATAAGGCCACACACATATCCGATCATATTCAGGAGTGGTGAAGAAGAAAGAGGCTTATTAAATCCACAGCACCTCCTGAGTTCGTGTTGGAGTGGTTCTTGAAATCTATACTGCCTTATATTTCTAAGGACGTGTCCACTTCGGAGGTTTCCACGGAGAAAGAAGCAATCCCAAGGGCCCAACAGTAAGATATGATATATGCTCAGTATGGGATTTTATATGAATGACCAAGAGAAACCCAAGCCTAGACCCCATACCAATGGTGTGGTTGGTTCAGTAAGTATTCCCACTATAGAATCCCTAGCCAAGCAACTCCATGAGTTGACAATGAAACAATCTGCAGCAGATGCAGCTAAGGATGCCATTTCCTCACCACAAAGTGCTAACGTCTATTATGTATAGTCTTCCCAAAAGGGAAATTAGCAGCCCAGTGGGAAAAAGTAGAATGGTGAGGGCAACCAAAATAAGCAAAACACCATAAATAATGTTGAGGGGGGAAAGAAAGACAAGAATAAGGTTATGTTTCCTTGTAAGTTGTGCCAAGGAGACCATCTTACTTATCAATTTCCCTTAATGGAACAAGCACAGAAGCTACTTAAAACTCAACAACTAGTTGTCACTTGGCTTTCCTTTCCTTGAAGGATCCCTTTCCCCAAGGATGGAATACAAATTCTGCTTCGAAAGATGGCCAGGGCAAGGCTAGTGCTCCTACTGATCACAATTATATCAACATGGTCCAATCCAATACTTTCCTACAAACAAGAAACAAAAATTATGAAACGGAGGCTCGGGATAAAGGTAAGTCTACTGTTGAAACTTCAACTCCTCTCACTGTAACACCCTAGCTTTGACCCCTTTTGCATTAAAATGTATATGATGTATATATTGTAATTAATCATGGTGTGGAGATCAAGGCAAAGGCCCCACCATCGATTTATTATTTTATGTTCAGCAATTAGATCCGTTTCAATGGAATTTTGTGCTATCAAGGCACGTTATAATTTTGATCATCATGTACATATGCATTTTAATTAAAATACCCACAACCAACTATGCCAATGCAACAAATAATGAGATGGGGGCATGATTTCCTAAGGATAAGGAGGGGGAATATTTAACCTTTGAGCCAATGGGGAGAAGCCAAGTGTCAAAAGAAGAACCCATCAACTACCAACCACCTTTCTTGTCTTATTCACCGACCATTTAAATTTCTCCAAGAGTTAGTTGGGTAGTTGTTTCCTTGGGGCTTGGGAGGTCTAGGAAGCTGTCAATTCCAGCAGGGTCATCAGTATTTGACCACACACATGCCCAAAGGAGGAGATCTCATTCATTTTTCCCTCATGTGGAGGAATACTTCTGCATTCTACACTCACGCATAGGCATCAGTGATTTCCTCATGCACTCATGTGTAGGAAGCCATAATTTCTCTCTCTCAGGCAATTGATTTTCCTCACGCAGGCAACCGCATTCCTCATTACACTTATGTAGCTGATTTTTTTTCTCCTCGGTCCTCCATCCTCTATTTTCTCCTGCACGATTTTGTAGTTTGATTCCATTCTCCCACAACTAGAAGTTGATTTTGGTAGTGCCCGCAGATTAAGGAAGAAACCATGATTTATGGGTGGTTCTTGAGCCATTTTCACCCACGTGAAACTATTGATCATTTGGAGAAATCAATTTTGTCCCAGGGGATGTTTTTCCATAGTCGACACTTCTTATTTTGGATTCCATGATTATTCCTTCAAGCCCAGAACTTGCAATTGTTGTGTATGCCCCTATTGTTAGAAAAACAGGACCGCAGAGCAATAACAAATATACAGTTAAATCAATAAACAAGATGCAAAAACAGAGTAAACATTACAGAGAGACACAGATATAACGTGGTTCACCCAAACGATGGGCTACGTCCACAAACAAATTTTCCAGTCCTTTTAATTCAGTCCAGAAATATGAAGGGATACGCCCTGCAGCAAAACCGCTGCACTTCCTCTTCACACTCTCACAGTCTCTCTTCCAGCACAATACAATGCCCACATCCAGTACAATACAGTACTCACATCCAGTACCATACAGTACTTAGTACAATTACAATGGAGCCTTCTCAAGCCTTATAAAGGCTTAATCACATGCAATACCATGGGCTACAACAAACCATGTGCCCAAACCATGTGCTAGACCTAACCACCTTTGAATCAATCCCGATTCAAGGTTAACACATGCAATACCATGGGACAATACTATGGGATACAACAAACCATGTGCTAGACCTAACCACCTTTGACTCGATCTCAAGTCAAGGTTAACCCTAACAATCCCCCCTTTAAACTTGACTTGGAGTAATCACCAACTCCCCTCAAGAATTTACCGAGGAATCTTACATACACCCCCCTATCACCTAGGTCTATCTCTTGACTTTACCAGTGAGTTACCATGGGTATGCATGCCTTACCAGGTCTTACAGCCATATTCCCATTTACATGCAAACCGCTCCATTACATTTTTATGTGCCTTCATGGTGACTAATCACAGCAACTCTACCGCTACTGCACTTGCTGGACCTTGGACTTGGAAAATTTCTTCTTTTCACCTTCATGCTTTAAGGCCAATAGAAAACGAACAGGAACTCAATTTCTCTCTGGTTACTCCCTTTGTCAACATGTCTGCAGGATTCTGGCTAGTGTGAATCTTTTCCAGTTTTAACAGTTCTTCATCTAGAATAGATCTTATGAAGTGGTACTTGAGTTCTATATGTTTATTCCTTGAATGAAAGACTGAGTTCTTTGCAAGATGGATGGCACTCTGGATATCATTTTACAGCCTACTATTCTCATGTTTCTTACCCAATTCTTACATGAACCTCTGCAACCAAATAATCTCCTTACTAGCCTCTGTAGCAGCAACATACTCTGCTTCCATTGTTGAAAGTGCAACAACCTGTTGTAGTTTTGAAATCCAACTTACTGTTGTTCCACCTAAAGTGAACACATACCCTGTGGTGCTCCTCCTGTTGTATTTATCACCAGCCATATCTGCATCAACATATCCCTATAGAACAATGTCTGAACCTCCAAAACATAATGCATGAGAAGTGGTACCTCTCAAATACCTGAGAATCCACTGTACTGCTTTCCAATGCTCTTTACCTAGATTTTTCATATACCTGCTCACAACTCCCACTACATGTGCAATATCTGGTCTTGTGCACACTGTTGCCACCTTTTCACACACCTGGGTCACGTGGCAGAAATCTTCAAGCCACTCGGTGTGTCCTTGGGGGCAAGTCTCAAGTCAAGGCTGTCACCTTGTTCTTGACTCCTCCGTTTAGGCTCAACTCCTAACGAAGGCAAGGGGGGTAAACCCTATTAAGTTACTAAGGATGATTTCTTAGTGTGGTGGTGTTAAACTAAATCAGTTACTTAGAAGTTTGAATATTTTAACTATAGACAATTAAAGATGACAAGATACGAAAATAAACACACGAAAGCACAAAGCTGATACACAATATATATATATATATATATATGAAGCAAAAATGACCAATGCCTTAAAATGGAGTCAAATCAATGAGATCAATGTGCTTGCATGTGCTTGGAGTGAATGTTTTGCGATTGCATCTTGGTATGTTTAAAGTTAAAATTGAAATATGAGTTGATCAAATTAGGCAAAAGGGGGACTCCAGATATACCCGAGAGTACTTAGAGTATGTCCAAAACCAAACCTTCACGGCTACCCCCAAGGAATATGTGGGCTAAAACGGAGTCTTTGGGGCTATTTTTCGTAACGCACCTGTTAGGGTGTGACAGAGATCGGTGCCCCGAGGTCACTTTTCAGAAGTTCCCGCTTCCTTTGGGTATTTTGCCACCGTAGAGGTTTGATCTAGGTGTTGGATTTTCACCTGATGGTTTGTCAATTGGGAGAGTGAGTCCTAATTATGCTAGTCACCCAAGTGCTTTTGATATAGCTTGACTGATCAGACGAACTGCAGCCAAGTGCAGAGCATACACACTGGAGTCTTGTAAATTTTAATAAGTTTTAAACTGGATGTTCTTGTTTAAAAGAAAAGCCTCCAAGAACCTCTTTCGATCCAAGTGGATCTCAATCGGGGAATCAAGGAGGGGTTAATTTTATAATTGCTTATAAACAAAATATAGAAGAAATCAAATAGATACACAATTCATATTTCTTAATTAATCCTACCACGAATCTCTTTCCCCTTTCGGGTCAATCGGGAAATCGTGGGGTAAGTATTACAATTACTTTGAAATGTGAGGTATGAAGTATGGAATTAATAACAAGATCAATTATACTACCCTGCAAATCATATCAATTCTAGTAAAAAAGAAATAAGCAGAAAACGACGAAAAGGGCACCGATGTGAATCCCCCCAGGGGGGATGGGGAATGGGCTCGAAAGAGCCTATTCCAAAGAAAATTTTATTTATTATTGGTTAAAATATCAGAGAACTGATATATAAGAAACTTCTTGGTCCTTATACAGGCTGAAACCAAGATCTTACAATTATACAAAAAAAATTAAGAATTTTGTGAAAAAAGGGAGACCCGTGGGGGGATTTGAGCGCTCCAAAAGCCACTTCGGACAGCAGATTCCTTTATTTTCTGTCAGACCTGATATGATACAGCGATCATGTTATAATAAAAAATTCCCAAAATCACTTTAAGAGTACCTTTGGATCAACCTACCTTATCTCCCAAAAAATGAAGTTGAAACTAGCTAAACAGGCAGGAAAGGAACCAAGGAAAGCAAGATTTCCTTGGGATCTTGGATTGCTGTTTGTGCAGCCAAAAAAAATGCACTGATATTGTAGAATATTGAATTTTATAACAACGAAAGGAAATCTAATGCATGCGATCTACAAGTTTCCTTTAAATATTCATGCAAAAAGGATATGAGCTATGAAATATAGGATGCTTATGAAACTTTTTTAAGTGCAAGATCTAGGATATGAGCTATGAAATATTAGATCTATGTATATTTTACTTTGATGAAACAGATCCAAATGAAATCACAGCTATGAACTGAAAAAGTAACCAGGTAAAGTGTTGATTTTGAGGGAGGAAGAAGAGGAGAAAAGTGTTGTTTTCCTTGAAGATCCACAGTGGAGATTTCAGGTGGAATGTCGAGGGACTATTCCTTTTGGAAGCTTTTGAATAGAATGAAGAAACAAACTAGATCAGAATCCTCTCCAAAGTATGAACCTGCAACTCAGCTAAAATCCATAGAACTTGCCAAGAAACTTGTGAGATCCGATTAGTACATACAAAGAGATTCAAGATAACATGCATATAAGATTATAGGACATGCTAAATCTAGATCTCTAAGCATGCATCAAAGGAGAGTGACAGTCAATAAACTTATTGAACAACACCTTTCCTATCAAGATTGTAATAAGCTAATTACCAATCTTAACCACAGATCTACAAGAAATTAGCAAAAAATTACCACATATACAGGTTACCTTAGTAAAACAATGGCAATAATCATCCACACATGTAATGGCACCACACCGTATTGCCTCCAAATCTTTTATTTATTTCAAATGAAGAATTACAACAATACAATAGCAGCAGCACCTCAATCCTAGTTCTAACTAGCTTGGAAGAGGAGGTTGTGCCTGGATATATACAAAATACAGGAGATCCAGCCCAGGGGGGGCACAAATCCTCATGGAATCAAATGAAATCAGCTGATGGAGAGTCCATTAATGCCTGATTTGTGTCTAGCTGAGCCAGATCTGAGTCTCGCTGTCAATCGGGGGGTTGATCTGACTGACACCTCAACCTGTTGACTGAAGCATCCACCAAAATTCATCCAGATGAGCCAAAAACGTGTTGAGGAGAGAGGGAGGGCGAAATTCCCCATAAAGGATGCTCAAGATCAACTCTAGATCTGATTTGATCACCTCCTTCAGTCAAGGATTTGTTAGATCCATACAATCTGCTTTAGATCTGACTGATTTCAATCAAATCGACTGAGAATCCATTGATTTATGATTTTGGATTTGCTCCATTATTCATCAATTTATTAATTAAAAAT